>CM069869.1:29447623-30047623 GCA_036172665.1 Prosopocoilus inquinatus
CGCTGTCTCTCTCTCTCTCTCGCTGTCTCTCTCTCCTCTCTCTCTGTCTCTCTTCTCTCGCTGTCTCCTCTCTCTCTCTCGCTGTCTCTCTCTCTCTCTCTCGCTGTCTCTCTCTCTCTCTCTCTCGCTGTCTCTCTCTCTCTCTCTCGCTGTCTCTCTCTCTCTCTCGCTGTCTCTCTCTCTCTCTCTCTCGCTGTCTCTCTCTCTCTCTCGCTGTCTCTCTCTCTCTCTCTCTCGCTGTCTCTCCTCTCTGTCTCTCTCTCTCTCTCTCTCTCTCTCTCTCTCTCTCTCTCTCTCTCTCCTCTCGCTGTCTCTCTCTCTCTCTCTCTGCTCTCTCTCTCTCTCTCTGTCTCTCTCTCTCTCTCTCTGTCTCTCTCTCTCTCTCTCTGTCTCTCTCTCTCTCTCTCTGTCTCTCTCTCTCTCTCTCTGTCTCTCTCTCTCTCTCTCTGTCTCTCTCTCTCTCTCGCTGTCTCTCTCTCTCTCTCGCTGTCTCTCTCTCTCTCTCTGTCTCTCTCTCTCTCTCTGTCTCTCTCTCTCTCGCTGTCTCTCTCTCTCTGTCTCTCTCTCTCTGTCTCTCTCTCTCTCTCTCTGTCTCTCTCTCTCTCTCTCTCTGTCTCTCTCTCTCTCTCTCTGTCTCTCTCTCTCTCTCTCATGTCTCTCTCTCTCTCTCTCTGTCTCTCTCTCTCTCTCTCTGTCTCTCTCTCTCTCTCTCTGTCTCTCTCTCTCTCTCTCTGTCTCTCTCTCTCTCTCTCTGTCTCTCTCTCTCTCTTGTCTCTTCTCTCTCTCTTCTCTCTCTCTCTCTCTCTCTCTCTCTCTCTCTCTCCTCTCTCTCTCTCTCTCTCTCTCTCTCTCTCTCTCTCTCTCTCTCTGTCTCTCTCTCTCTCTCTCTGTCTCTCTCTCTCTCTTCTGTCTCTCTCTCTCTCTCTCTGTCTGTCTCTCTCTCTCTCTCTCTCTGTCTGTCTCTCTCTCTCTCTCTCTCTGTCTGTCTGTCTCTCTCTCTCTCTCTCTGTCTCTCTCTCTCTCTCTGTCTCTCTCTCTTCTCTCTCTCTCTGTCTGTCTCTCTCTCTCTCTCTCTGTCTCTCTCTCTCTCTCTGTCTCTCTCTCTCTCTCTCTGTCTCTCTCTCTCTCTCTGTCTCTCTCTCTCTCTGTCTCTCTCTCTCTCTCTGTCTCTCTCTCTCTCTCTGTCTCTCTCTCTCTCTGTCTCTCTCTCTCTCTGTCTCTCTCTCTCTCTGTCTCTCTCTCTCTGTCTCTCATATACTAACCTTAACTTCATTATTTATATAACAATTATCACTAAGAGTATGGTAACTTAATTGTATGTTCCAATTACAAGGCACTTCATATAAAAAATGTGGATGCTGCTTGACAACAGCATTTATTATGTCTTGGTCTGCCAAGGAAGTTGCACCATGTAATATTGCTGTCTTCTTGCCAATTCTTGTCCATATTTCAACCCAATTAAGGTTCCTCAAGCGTTCCAAGTGATACAATATAACACCCGTGTTAAAACTAAAAGTTAAAACGATAGACAACAAAATTAAATTATTATTATTATTATTTATTAAAGCACTATCTTATTCGATGGAAATTATTATAAAATATATAATTAATTTGTTGCGCTCACTGGTGTTTAGATCTTTAGATCATCTTTCATCAATACTGTATGTTAGTAGAACATGCATTCACAAAAAAATAATAATTTTGATAATACTTCAAATTCTGATAATAAACACACGGATTTTGTCAATTTGAATTATATATTCTGCAGCTTCTTGGATTCCTTAAATAGAATAAAATTTTATTACACTATCTGTCAAAAAATAAATAATTTTTTACAAATTCATTTTCTTATTTTGTTACCCTTGATGACTTGTTTAGTTACTCTTGACAATTATTTAGTTTCTGCTGAAAACGCGTTTCTTTTCTCTAGTTTCCCTTAATAGTATGAGACCCCACTGCAACTTTTCTACGTTCATCTGTTATTTTAGCAAAACACGATTTTAATGAAAGCTTACATATAGCGGAACACAATAAGTGTGTTCTTTTACCGCAAAACTCACTTCAACTCAGATAAACGTCATTTCCGTTCGCACGAACAAATAAGTTTGAATGAGTATTTCAACCAGGCATCAATAGGAGTGCACAAGTGACAAGATAGGAGATCGAAATGACAGTTCATACTTACTTGTTCATGCCAACGGAAATGACATTTATCTGAGTTGGTTGCCGGCTCTCAGCCTGCCGCAAATCACTTGCAGCCATATGTAAAAGGGACCACTAAATATAATTTGAAATTTCAAACTCATAGAACTGAATAATTATAGTAATTTCTCTGAAAGTCTTTATTTACAGTCCTCCGCACCTAAAATGCACATCCCACTTTTGTCACAAAGACTCAGAGAAATGTTAAGTGCAGCAAGACCATAAATGTTGGCAACCTTCAGTTGTGGCAGTTTTTGCGCAGGCAACCAAACTCTATCGTGCAGAGGGCAAATTTAGTTCCAATTTGGTATAAAATTTCTTTCCATACGCAATGAATGTAGATGATCGACGAAAGAGGTATCTTTACACCTGGCTGCAAGTGACTTGCGGCAGGTTGAGAGGCGGCAACCAAGTCTTTTCGAGTTCTTCAGATCGTTCTTCACTTAATGGCACCTCACTTACTGCCCTAACAAATGAACGAAATTATTGGAAAAAAATCTATTGAAACTTCTTCAACTGAAGGTACTTGCGGCAAGATTTTGCAATGCACCCCGGTCGCGTTTTGTCCCTCTACATAGTCTACATGTAATCTTTCGTTAAAATTGGGTTTCGTTAAAATAACAGATAAACGTAGAAAAGTTGCAATAGGATCTTATACTATAACAACTTGTTTATTTATAAATTTTCCTGAAGAAGCTCTCAAACACACAGCGAAACGTTGACACAAATCTAAATTTTTAAAGTGTCCGCAACAAATTAATTATACCTATATTTTATAATAAAATTGAAAATTCCATAGAATGGGCGTGTCAACTCCACGCTATAATTTTAATAATAACAGGATTAATACAAAACACAGGTCAATTTTTAATAAAGCCGACAATATAAACACAATAAGAGAATCAATATCACAGATTAGAAGAAAAATGTAAAAACAAAGATTCTTATATTTAAAGACATAACTGATGAAACCATAATTCTCCGCTGGTTGTTATGTAGAACGAAAGATGTGATTTTTGTGAATACTTAATTGTAATTTATTGATTAATTATTCTTTCTTTCTTAATTTTTATACCGGGTAGAAAGTTTCAAACCGGAACATAGCAAACTTGCAGAAACTACGTTTCTGTAGATTGCCATTCGCCATTTCAAGATAGAAAAATGATATTGGTATTAAAGGAAAGAGAAAGTTATAGGTAACCAATATTATTGTGATAAAATTATTCCTAAATATTGTACTTCAGAATATAAATTAAAATTTCATTAAAAAATATAGTCGTCTTATAATGTTTTCGATTGGGATGCATTTTATGTCTCGTTTTAACATCAAGGAATAAAATGAGATGAAGATATTCTCAGTGCACATACTGCACCCAAATCGAAACGCTATTAGTAAATCAGACTTGATACTTTTAATTTGGATGTCATTTAAAAGATATTATGAATAATTGCGTAGATCAAGGTAATAAAGTCTCTTGTAGACTACATTACCAAAATTTTTTTCTGTATTAGAATGTTAACTTTATTCTGCGGGATTACCTACAAAAATACTGTTAATTGTTTGTTGAGCTATTACCATCATTTCGTGGATTGTTCATATCATATAACTTTGATATTAAGAACCCATTAAGAACCGTCCGTAAACGTCACGCCCTTGAGACTTAGTACTGCAGGACCTAATTTTCGAAATGTAGAATCTAAGTTAAGAATATACCGGGTGTCCCGCGCCATGTGCTCACCCTTCTAGAATCTTTATTTATTAATAGATTAACTTGAATTTTGGAAACAATAAATTAAATAAAATATGGAATTTTTCGACATACTGCTAGTAGTCATAGGACTTTCGTTTTCGCCGGAAGTGATATCAACTTTCTTATTTTAAATGGAACACCCTATATATTTTTACATTTCTCAAATTTACGGATCATTTACTTGAAATGTTCTGATACCAAATACGTCATATTTTATTTGAAAATAGGTAATTTAAAATAGAGCACGTCTTATTGAAATTTGACACTGCCTTTATTTCAAACAACTTTCAAAGAAAACATGATGTGTTTGGTATCAACGTACTCAGAAAGAAATATTCTGTTGATCTAAGCTAAGAAACAGTTTCTATTAAAAAAAAAAAAAACGAGTTACGTCCTAATGAAAATTTCAAATGCTGAAAAAATGTTAAAAAGCAAAATACAATCAAAGGTGTGATTTTCTCGAAACACTTGATCGCATTAGATCGAGAAAATGCGATTCATAGCTTTCTAGATTGAAAAATAAAAAAGTTTTTTTTTTCGTTGTCATGGAAACCAAAATTATCAATTAATAAAGATCCGTAAATTTGAACTATGTAAAAATATATAGGGTGTTCCAATTAAAATAAGAAAATTGATATCACTTCCGGCGAAACCAAAAGTCCTATGACGACTAGCAGTATGTCGAAAAATTCTATTGTTTGTTTAATTAATTGTCTCCAAAATTCAGGTTAATCGATAAATAAATAAAGATTCTAGAAGGGTAAGCACATGGCGCGGGACACCCGGTATATCGTTCAAGAATACAATATATTGTGTAAAGAATATTAAAAAGGAATTCTACCTCAGTTCTACAAATTCAGTTCCCATCAGAACATTTGTGATATTAAGGAGAAAAGCAGGAAAGTATTTGGCAAAGAAACTTTTCATCGTCAATGTGTTTTACAAATGGATTTATTTTAAAAAATAAGCCTATTCAACAAAATTCTCGTTATTAAATTTGAAAGTTTCAAATCTGATATACTAGGCGACAAAATTTTTCATTTGAAAATTTAATTTATCTTCCGTATTTAATATTTAAGAATAATTTTAACACGATAATATAATTGTTAATTTTTCCTTTCATTTTTGTATTTTATCTTTAAATGACGAGCAGTAATCTGCAGAAACCTAGTTTTCAATGTTCAGGTTTGACACTTTCCACCCGATATAGAAACATGTAGATTTCAGATTTTCCTGTTTGTATCTGAGGTAAATAAATAAATAATACACAGAATAGCAAAAAGCTGATTTCTTCTCAGCTTTTTGATTTTGATGTATAAAACCTAACAGAGGTCTGCCATGTTATTAAACTACTGTCGAATGCAAATAAAGTTCATTTAGTTTAGGTCTAAGTGAGAAGTATAGTGTGATCTATTTTTGATGGTTTTACAGGGTTTCTCAGTAATTTATAGGAATAGAAGAAAACCGTTGTCGATACTTTTTTGAGAAAAACTCAATTGAGAAAACAAAAGTTAGCTATCTCCAATCGTTCGGGAAATATCGACCGAAAACGAATTTTTCCGAAAAATAATTTTTGGAAACCTCATTAAATAAGCAATTTATTTTTGTCATAGCCAAGTGTGGTTTCCATTTAAAATTAGAAAGTTATAGTCTATTTCGCAGAACTGGTACAGTTCCTACAAAAGACAATAACAGCACTGAAATCTACGGTAATTTCCGATTAAAATAGTTTTTGAATTTTCAAAATATCTCGTCGAACAACTGAGATATTGTGAAAAATAATTTTTCAAGTAGCTTTCAAGTAGCATTGGATCGCGAAAACGGTTTTCTTCTATTCCCATAAATAACTGAGAAACCCTGTAAAACCATCAAAAGAGGTCCACAATGTACAGAGACGGTTTTTTGAAAAGTAGTAGTCTCCGTTATAGAAGTGAAACAGGCGACATACTGCCTTCTGAACACTGTATTGAGTACACAGGCAAGCAAACCAGCAAGCAGACAAAGTAAATAATAATACCCCCAATGTTTATTAACATTTTTCAATGAATTTCCCTGCAGTAAGCTAATTGCACTTATAACAATTAATTCTACTTACCCTCGACCAATAGCTGGCCAACGCAACGTCGTTTTTGATAAATAATAATCGCTTTGGTTTTCCACTAAACCTATAACCTGAAAAAATTATCGTTAGCTTGTTGAATAAATAAATGTAGTTTTAATTTTTGTAATGCAGCGGATGGAGGAAAGAATTTTCTAGTTAGTGGATTTATACGAAAAACATACACACAAACAGTTATTTTGGAAAGTGAACAACAAGTCAACATTTTAAGAAAATCTAAAAACAAGATGCCTGAAGCGGAGTTCACACTAATGCAATTCCTCGCAGAGATTCCTTGCTTAGCGACGAATTGCATACAACTTTGTGTTCACACTGTGCAATAGTGTATGCAATTTCACACATGCGATGAATTGCATGTGTTAAGGACATGTTCTAATTCAGTGCAATTCAAACATGCAATTCTAGTAAATTTACTCATACCAACTTTTAAAAATAATTATTTTTTCCCTCTGGTAAATGCTGTAGAATTTGTTATTTATAAGTTTAGGTTTTTCAGTGTTAATTTACAACAAGATATAAATTATAAATTAATTCCAAGGGAAAATTTTGCTGGAACAAGGATGTTCAACTAGATTTAATCGATTTGTATAATAATTATCCAATGTATTCTCAATTGTATTCTCCCATTGTTACTATAGTAAACATAAGAGTTGGTAGTACCCATAAGTTACTAAAGAGATTTTACCATCACGTTAAAATTGCCAATAGTGTAAATGCTGTGGTTACTTATAAAAATTGCATGCAATTCTTAAAAATTGCGCGAAAAAAATTGCAAGCAAAAAATTGCATCAGTGTGAACCCTGCTTAAGAAGTTATTACAAAGAAAATGAGAGTGGATTTGGAAGAATGTAAGAAGGTGCTACTCAGAAATATTTGAATTAAACGATTTAAAAATTTAATAATTCAAGTTAAATAAAACTTCAAGAGGAGTTCAATGGTGCTATTCAGAAAGCGAGTTTAAGGCCCGGTTTCACCATCACAGTTTAACTTTAAGCTTCGCTTTATTCCCATAGTAACAATTGCAAAGATAATTGTTTCCACAGGAATAAAACGGAGCTTAAAGTTAAACTGTGATGGTGAAACCGCGCCTAAGTAACTGTAAAGGCCGTTTTACATTACACAATTTATTGTTCAAATTGTACAATTTTTAAAACAATCTAAATTGTGTAGCATTTTGAGTAGTCCCGAGGTTTCTTGTTTGATATTCGCCCAAATTCTTGCACAAATTGTGAAATTGTGAGTAATTCTGCGCAATTTATTGTAATTCTACAGATATTTGGTTATATTCACATGTTATGTTTTCGATTTTAAAGTGAACGTAGATGCAACGATTATCATTATTGCCTATATGTTAATTAAAATGTTACTGCAAAGTAGGAAGAAGCAAATGTCATGTAAATATTTCAGCTGTGCATTGCACATGCTCAGTCGAAATTGTGTGGACAGACACAATTTATAAAGCAAGCAATATTGCACGCAACTTTCTGTTTGAAACTATACAATTTAGAAATGTTTCAAAAATTAAACAATTTCTTTTACAATAAATTGTGTAATGTAAAACAGCCTTAACTCTAATACTTTAATGGCCCTTTTCATAATCAGATTTTAAGGAAGCTTTAATTTAAAGTCACTTTAAAAATAGGAAACAAATGTTGTAGCATGAGATGTAATTGCTTAATTTAATTTTAGGGTTCAGCGTAAATAAAAAGAGCAAAGTTTTTTTTATAACACTTTAATCACTACACTGTTTTAATTAATAACTTTCAAAGAAAATAAGAGAGAAATTTACAACAAAAAAAAGGAATGACTGCCCTGGCGAACTGAGCCTTAACTTAACTTAACTGTTATGACTAATTACTAACGCTCACTTATTAAATGTACATTTCCACCCCTACGCCACCCCATTTTGGACCGCACTGCACAAGTTGGCACTTCCTCAAGATAGAGGGCGGCTGAGCCCACTATTTCCGTTACAATGTATTTTTTTTAGGTTAAAACAACTTTAAATTTAAAGTCCTATTATGAAATCGGCTCTATACCTTAAAATTTAAAGCGTTAAAGCGAAAATGGGATTCTGGACAATTCTTTGTTTTTAAATTTTAAAGTTTAAAGTATTAAAGCGTTAGGCCTCGTTCGGACGAGCATTTTCTAAAACGTTCAAGCACTCGCTTTTTCTAACGCCCTGAATAGAACATATCAGATTTAACAGTCATATTCACACTAAAAAAAGCGCTTTAGTACGAACGCATATATTTAAACCAATAAGTTCTATTCATGCAGTTAGAAAACGCGAGCGCTTGAACGTTTTAGAAAGCGTTCGTGCAAACGCCGCCTTGAAGTTACCTTATGCGTCACCTTTTTTTTACAGGAAAAGATGATATGACTGTAATTGGTTTGCTTTTCCTTTGGAATTGGGATAAATATGAACCGACATAAAGGTTAAACATTAAATGTGTAGTTCGTGACATTCATTTGAGTGTGCATTACGCGTAATAACAATCAACTGCAATCAAATTAAAAAAAAAAACAATCTAATGCTGCAATTGAAAGCAAAAAAAGTAGACAAACTACTGTTTCCTGTAATTATTCTTTCTCAAAATGCCATAGATTAAAGACAAATTCACAGATTTTATCAAAGTGTTAAACTTGTTATTAGGCAAATTGTATTCAAGAGTATGAGTACTGATTACGAGTACTATGTAATCATCAAACGGAGGATCTAAGAAAGTGAACTGGATTAAACTGGTTTCAGACAGCGGCAGTCCCAGTACGGAACCTGCGTTACGTTGTTACTCGCGCTCATATCTCATCATATATGACTACAAGGACTTTCGCGCAGTTAGATATATATAGAATATTCACAACTGCAAATTCCAATAGATAACAATAACTCTTCGGCGCTTCTGAATATGTAAAATATAATAAATTTTTATACAAATATGTATTTAAAATCGCCCGGCGCACATAGGAGTATTTACTATGAAAACCTGGCCATAAGTCAATTTTCAAAAGTTGCATTTATACAAAATATTTTTAATTCTTACGGGAGCCAAATATATGACAAATGTTAGACAATACCTGTTTTCTGTACTGGAAGAGCAAAACGTGCGACAAAAGCAGTCGAAAAGCGACAATTGCCAATAACACTTAAATCAATTTTTCTGCCAATTTCTTTTTGCGAGTAATTTATACGTTGTGTTTTCAATTTTTTATTGCGAATGGTGTCGAATTGCCAACTATAAAACATTAAAAAATAGGTATGTATTTTAAAATTAATATGCTTTTAAAAGCAACACTATTTTGTAGCAAATTATAAAGAAAACATATAAAATAGCGACATCTTACTATCGCTTTTTGACCTAACATTGCAGTAGGATAGACAAATAGAAGCGGGATTTGCTCCTAATGAGTCCCCCATGCAAGGCGGCCATACTTGCTGTCAAAGCATAATGAAAGATTTTAGAAAAATTTTGTGCAAATCGTTTTTGATTGCAGTGAGAACCTCGAGCAGCCTCTGGACAGCTGTTTCAGCCCTGCTTGGGGCTTCTTCAGCAGAAACGTAGCTCGACATTCCCACTGCAGACCAAAAACGACTTGCCCAATTTATTCCCAAATGCGATGTAAGAATGATGAACATATAAAATAGCGACATCTTACTATCGCTTTTTGACCTAACATTGCAGTAGGATAGACAAATTGAAGCGGGATTTGCTCCTAATGAGTCCCCCATGCAAGGCGGCCATACTTGCTGTCAAAGCATAATGAAAGATTTTAGAAAAATTTTGTGCAAATCGTTTTTGATTGCATGGCCGCCTTGCATGGGGGACTCATTAGGAGCAAATCCCGCTTCAATTTGTCTATCCTACTGCTATGTTAGGTCAAAAAGCGATAGTAAGATGTCGCTATTTTATATGTTCATCATTCTTACATCGCATTTGCGAATAAATTGGGCAAGTCGTTTTTGGTCTGCAGTGGGAATGTCGAGCTACGTTTCTGCTGAAGAAGCCCCAAGCAGGGCTGAAACAGCTGTCCAGAGGCTGCTCGAGGTTCTCACTGCAATCAAAAACGATTTGCACAAAATTTTTCTAAAATCTTTCATTATGCTTTGACAGCAAGCATGGCCGCCTTGCATGGGGGACTCATTAGGAGCAAATCCCGCTTCAATTTGTCTATCCTACTGCAATGTTAGGTCAAAAAGCGATAGTAAGATGTCGCTATTTTATATGTTCATCATTCTTACATCGCAATTGCGAATAAATTGGGCAAGTCGTTTTTGGTCTGCAGTGGGAATGTCGAGCTACGTTTCTGCTGAAGAAGCCCCAAGCAGGGCTGAAACAGCTGTCCAGAGGCTGCTCGAGGTTCTCACTGCAATCAAAAACGATTTGCACAAAATTTTTCTAAAATCTTTCATTATGCTTTGACAGCAAGTATGGCCGCCTTGCATGGGAGACTCATTAGGAGCAAATCCCGCTTCAATTTGTCTATCCTACTGCAATGTTAGGTCAAAAAGCGATAGTAAGATGTCGCTATTTTATATGTTCATCATTCTTACATCGCATTTGCGAATAAATTGGGCAAGTCGTTTTTGGTCTGCAGTGGGAATGTCGAGCTACGTTTCTGCTGAAGAAGCCCCAAGCAGGGCGGAAACAGCTGTCCAGAGGCTGCTCGAGGTTCTCACTGCAATCAAAAACGATTTGCACAAAAATTTTTTCTATAAAGAAAACATTTATTCGTTATTAAATAAATATATTGCGGGTCTTACTGTTTCGTTATGGCTGTAATTGGATAAAGTTTCCTACATGATTACAACATACAAAGATTGTACTTTACTATATGAAACAGAAACTTTGCGGATAGCAGTTTTATAAGCTTTATAAAATTAAAGGTCTAAATAGGCTTATGCCCATTCCACTTCCTTATAAATTTATTGGCCAAATAACATCCTTGGAAAAGGTCGATACAATACAATTGTCTCCAAGGATATTATCTAGCAGATAAATTTATAAGGAGGTGGAAAGTTCGGGCTTTAAGCATCTTAAGATCGCTTTTTGACTTGACATTGCAGTAGGGTAGACAAATTGAAGCGGGATTTGCTCCTAATAAGTCCCCTATGCAAGGCGGCCATGCTTGCTGTCAAAGCATAATGAAAGTTTTTAAAAAATTTTGTGCAAATCGTTTTTGATTGCAGTGAAAACCTCGCGCAGCCTCTGTACACCTGTTTCAGCCCTGCTTGGGGCTCCGTCAGCAGAGACGTAGCTCGACATTCCCACTGCAAACAAAAACGACTTGTCCAATTTATTCATAGGCTGCTCGAGGTTTTCACTGAATTTTTTTATGTTTGATTTAGGCAAGCCTGTTAGCGCACTTGCTTATTTTCCCGACTTTCTATCAGCAAAAATCGAACACTCGTTATAAATTACATAATCAATTTCAAACAATAGGCGTGTTCTTTTTGCTACAAATCTCATCTCCACTCAGATAAACGTCATTTCCTTTGGCATTAACAACTAAGTTTGAACTGTGATTTCGATCTGCCACCTTGTCACTCATACACTCCTACTGTTTGCCAGGTTGAAATACAGATTCAAACTTACTTGTTCGCGCGAACGGAAATGATGTTTATCTGACTTGAGGTTAGTTTTGCGGTAAAAAGAACACGCCTAAGATAAACTAACATGTGTCGCAAGTCTTATAATCCAGATGCCTCTAACCAGTGAAAAAATAAATTGAATAATTGATATGGTGGATCAAATAAAGTCCAAGATTTTTAATTTTTTGCATAATTGAAAATGTTAGAATGTTAGACATTCAGTTTTCAAACAGTCAAATATTACAATTCGAATTATTTCTTATGAACTCTTGAGTATCTAGATTATAAGATTTTTGGGACTCCCGTTATATAAAAAATTGAGTTCGTAGTTTGGCTATTATGAAGCTTTCATGTGATTTAATTGTTAATTAAGGAACCATAATCTAAGTTAAAAAACAAACAGAAAGCTATCATTTTTTATATCTCTAAAAATAAAAAAGTTATTTGAATTTAAAACGTTGGTAAATTTTACATTTTTCAATCGTACCACAAAACAACAAGAAGCAGCGAATTTTTGATTTAACCATTTAAATTAGCATTACAAGTTAAAACTCAATATTAGGTTCTGGGTTCTTTTCTGTTTCCATTACTCATGAAGAAACCTGTACAATACCATCGAAAATGGGACACCTATACACACATCTTAGACAAAACAAATAAAATCAAAATCAAAAGCTTTAGGATGCTCGAGGGATTCACAGCCAATCAAAAACGATTTGCAACAAAATGTTTTAAAATAAAAATTTCCACAGTAAATTTAAGTTCGTTCACTTTAAAGCTTAGACCACGTGGTAAGCGTACAATTAACAGCATTTGGAAAAGCCTGAATATTATTAGCCGTGAATAAAGGATTTCTATTGGTACTCCATTATGTTTGTACTCATAATTTCAAATTATAAAAAAAACTGAATTACTTCTGCTACTTAAGTACTTTGTACTCAATTAATTTTATACTTTAATTACATTGTACTCATAATTTTTGAGTATTTTCGAAATCAATTACTTTTGTACTTAACCACTATGAGTAAATTTGTAATCGAGTACATTGTACTCATAATTATTGAGTACTTTTGTAATCAATTACTTTTTATACTCAATTACTGCCCAACACGGTGTGAAGTCGTCTTTAATCAGTACCATTTTCAGAAAGAATAATTACAGGAAACTGTAGTTTGTCTATTTTTTTGCTTCCGACAGTATTTTCTCAGTACATTTTCCTCTACATTAGCTATAAACTGGATTCATTGCTAGGCCATTTTTCATTGCCGCGTTCCGGGATAGCTATTTGATTGATTCGTTTAATTAAACAAACTATATAGTTTTAAACATATAAAATAGCGACATCTTACTATCGCTTTTTGACCTAACATTGCAGTAGGATAGACAAATTGAAGCGGGATTTGCTCCTAATGAGTCCCCCATGCAAGGCGGCCATACTTGCTGTCAAAGCATAATGAAAGATTTTAGAAAAATTTTGTGCAAATCGTTTTTGATTGCAGTGAGAACCTCGAGCAGCCTCTGGACAGCTGTTTCAGTTTTAAATTAGGCCAATAGAATCGCGTAGAATTTTAATGCTAACGCAAAACGCCTAGCAATGAATCTGACTTATTCAGATGTAATACGATAAGTAGTCAAGGTTATGCCGATTATTTTTGTGTGTGATGCTACGAATGTCAACAGCGCTGGTATATGAATTATAAATAATATTAATATAAATGAAATTCGACAGCGCCATTGACATGAGTTATACCTCCGCCAAAATGATCCGCATAACATTGACTACTTATGCAATTACTTATGTTCTTGTATTATTTATAAGTGTTAACACTTCCTTGAGACTTAATCGATAAACTTAACTGTGCCCTTTTCTTTTGTTTATTTTCTTGATATATGGTTCTTGTGAGAAATTGTAAATGTAAGTGCAGATATCTTGAAAACCGTAAGCTTTAGACCATTACAAGTTGCATATAATAGAAATAGAATTTAATGAGAAATTTAATCTTTTAAGTTTCAATTGTTTCTGTGGAAATATACATAAAACAAGTTGTTCTTACTCATAGGGATTATTCTACTCGATATTTATAATTAGTTAGGTAGGTACACTAAAGATATTTTTTTAGCTGCTTATTGTAGAATAAAATATCTCTATATTTTAGCTCTTTAATTCAATTGGATAGCTGCAAATTGCGAATGCTTCGATATAGGGCTATATTTGCTGAATAAAAAGTACTTATTTTTAAGAGATCTATCGAAACCTGCAATAAAAATTGGTATGTTCCATGTAGAAAAGTATAAGTTTGGTCGATAACTCTTACGGAACATGCTATGTATGTAAAAAATAATTTGTTGATGTAGAACTCGTTATAGACGATAAATTTTGTAGAAGAAATTCTCCTTCATAATTAATAATTAAGGCGCTGTTGTCGAAATCGATACTAATGGTTCACCCTCTATACAAGGTAAACTAAAATAGTAAAGGAGACTGTGGTTTAAGAGATAATTGAAATTAACCTCCGCCCACAATAATTTTTATATCCGTAGATACGTATTTCGGCAGCTAAGCTGCCATCTTCAGTACGCTACCAACTTAAAAGCACTAAAAAATGTCTAAAAAAAACCTAATCACACTGACAAAATCATAAAAATGTTAAACCTAACAACAATCTAATCATCCTAAAAGATATATATGTCTAAATGTAAGTAAATATAAATTGATATGTGAAAATCTAAAATAAACTATGTTATGTATAAATCGGAAAAAAGAATTATGTAAACACCTAAAATTAACTGTCAGATACCTTACAAATAAGAGCCAACCAAACAACACGGAAATGCGAAAATAAATAGTCCAAGACCCCGAAAAAACTTCTTATTTTAACGAATAAATAAGAATACAATTCCCTGTTATTTAATACCTAAAGGCCTAAAAATCCTGAAAAATAAAATAAATTATATATATTGGGTATAAATCGTCAAAAAACAACCTACAGATAAGAGCAAATCACACCCACACACCGCAAGTTAAGAGCACTTTAGGAAAATTTTTATCTCGGAGAGTCCTCTCCTTATGAAATATCCAGTGCAAATGCGCTTAGTTGTCTCTAACACCCTTTTATATATGATTTAGGTAGCGACATCTAGCGGATGATTTCTGACATACAAGTACGACATCTAGCGGCCAATTTTTGACTTAAGATATATATATCTAAATACGAACCATCGAATAACAACCTACAAATTAGAGTAATCTACTCTATAGTACTCTATATATATATATATATATATATATATATACAAGTACGACATCTAGCGGCCAATTTTTGACTTAAGATGTATATATCTAAATACGAACCATCAAATAACAACCTACAAATTAGAGTAATCTACTCTATAGTACTCTAATTTGTAGGTTGTTATTTGATGGTTCGTATTTAGATATATATATCCTAAGTCAAAAATTGGCCGCTAGATGTCGTACCTGTATGTCAGAAATCATCCGCTAGATGTCGCTACCTAAACCATATATAAAAGGGTGTTAGAGACAACTAAGCGCATTTGCACTGGATATTTCATAAGGAGAGGACTCTCCGAGATAAAAATTTTCCTAAAGTGCTCTTAACTTGCGGTGTGTGGGTGTGATTTGCTCTCATCTGTAGGTTGTTTTTTGACGATTTATACCCAATATATATAATTTATTTTATTTTTCAGGATTTTTAGGCCTTTAGGTATCAAATAACAGGGAATTGTATTCTTATTTATTCGTTAAAATAAGAAGTTTTTTCGGGGTCTTGGACTATTTATTTTCGCATCTCCGTGTTGTTTGGTTGGCTCTTATTTGTAAGGTATCTGACAGTTAATTTTAGGTGTTTACATAATTCTTTTTTCCGATTTATACATAACATAGTTTATTTTAGATTTTCACATATTAATTTATATTTACTTACATTTAGACATATATATCTTTTAGGATGATTAGATTGTTGTTAGGTTTAACATTTTTATGATTTTGTCAGTGTGATTAGGTTTTTTTTAGACATTTTTTAGTGCTTTTAAGTTGGTAGCGTACTGAAGATGGCAGCTTAGCTGCCGAAATACGTATCTACGGATATAAAAATTATTGTGGGCGGAGGTTAATGTCAATTATCTCTTAAACCACAGTCTCCTTTACTATTTTAGTTGAAGATGACAGCTTAGCTGCCGAAATACGGGCGGAGGTTAATTTCAATTATCTCTATACAAGGTGGTCATAAACCACACACTAGGCTCATATTTTGTTCATTTCGTGTTTTCTCTTTTGCAAAAGCCTGAAACTGGTATAGTTTTAATTATACGAAGACACACTATAACTTCTTTAATGGCGATTGTCTTTGCTGATTCTGTCTTTGGAGTCAATTTTTGGGTTTGGTTCCTAGCAAAAATCTGGACCAGTTATTGAAACTCGCCCAGACGCCCCCGGATTGCTGGAAAAGCCAGACATATCCGAGGAAATCCAAACACAGGGCAACCCTACTTTAACTGATTGTCCCTATATCTTGTAGCTGTGATGGTACATTTCCAGTAACAATTTTCTTAATTTTAAAATGAATGTCGTAAACTGCACATTTACCTACCTTTATATTATATTACCTGGTCTATACTAAAATCGTCAAATAGCTTCCACAGCTCAAATATATCACTATTGAATGTGAGATCTGTATCTAAAACTATTACTTTTGTGATGTATTCTGGCAAAACCTTCGGAAAGATTAATTTCAATAAACCATAAATACCAGAATAATGACTATTAGGAACCCAGTTAATATCGTACATAAGCTCAGCAATATCATAAAGACTCACATTAACTGTAAAATATAATACTTTTGAAGGACACATGCAAAAATATGTACTCACTCTAAAATTACCTTCAGGTACGGCCCATGTTTCAAATAAAGTGTGCAGAACTTTCTGTGAAGCTCTATTAGCTAGAATATGAAAGTGTAGCGGATTGTTTCGATAAAAATAAATAGATTTTAACATCGTGTGCAAATAGAGATTGGAACTGTACCCAGAACAAACTATGCCTATTTGTATTTCTTCGCATTTTTCACGACTCACTTGTCTTCTCCTATTATTTATGGTAATTTCACTGACTAGATCGTTTCTTGATTCAGAAAATATGGAATGGACCTCATTTCTTATATGTTTCCTTTTGAATGCGTAATCATTCCTGAAAACTAGAATAAAAAGAATAACGATGTACATCAAATACGCTATTGAGATTCACCTGCCGTGTACTGTATGAAATAATTCAAAATTACGAGCAGTACAATTATCAAAGCGAAAACAAATGCTACCCGATGTCTTCCCACATAAAATAAAAATCCATATTTCTTATATGTTATGTTGGTTGTTACTGATATTTATTTGAACAGAATATCTGAAATTATATCTCTGAACTCAATATTTCCCTTTTTACTATTAAATTTCGTTTGTATTGCATAAACCGCACATTAGAGAGGTTATGGATTTTACACGACGGTATCGTAAATCGTAAACCTTTAAGTTGATAAGATTAAACACGCCGTTCTCTTTTAGATTTAATACTTTATCACAATTGAACTTTCACACTTCGCTTCTTATTAGTGTGTTTTTATAAATGTCTACAAACTAAAACTTTAAACTTAATTCTTGCTTTCCTGATAACATTTACGCTATGATTTAAATTTTAAAATTCTACTAGGAACGCTTTTTCTATGAATATACCCTGGAATATACTAAACATATCTGGTATCATTACCAGAGAACGGACATTGGTACATTGGTACCATGACACAGTATACACATCAATCAGTAGGGACAGCTTGGGCTTTTCGCTCTTACCGTTTCTGAGAGCGCATGTGCGAAATGAGCGGACATTCATCAAGCGGCCGAGCGTGGCGCAACGATCAATGGCTGATGGCCTCGTTCAGGTAACCACAGGAGCTGAGTTACTAATTCAACATAGCTACAAGGTTGTCAGTATGTGCGATTTGTCGCCAATTGGGCTACCTTTAACGTCTGTTTTGCGACAAAAAATATATATTGGCGACATTTTGGGCTACAATAAGAAATAATTTAGGCGATTTGGGCTACATAAACATTAGCTATTTTCGCGGAGTCGATTCCGAACACATTCGGAACATAAACTGAATAAGAATGGATTTTACCAATGCGCAAGCGCGTCTTCCGAATCGTTCCTGAATTTTTAGCTCTGCGAACGCGTCGTGAACACCTATGGTGAGCGCGTGTTGAATGTTGAGAAGTTAGGTTACGTCAGAGATAAACTGTCAATGACTGTCACTGCTTAATTTCAAATTTGCTTAACGAAAATTGGATTAAAAGAATGTGTGATCAGCAAGGTAAGTTTTTATTTATTTATATTTTATATTATTACGTATTATTTATATTGTTAGATATATTGGAGTTTTTAAATTTTCCTTCTACTTCCCAGTCCCAAGAACAAGATGAAGCAGAATTGTTTAAGTGGAGCCATAATAACACTCTTCTTTTCTTGGACCTATATAAAGATTATAGGAAACAAGTTGGTTCTTTACGAATAAAAAACCTGAAGAAGATGTTCGAGGAAATAGCAAAAGAATTACGCAATACAACAAAGCAAAACATAAGTGCTGCAAATTGTGAAAATCGGTGGAAACATTTAGAAAGAACATATAAAAAGTTTGTGGATAATAATACCAAAACTGGATGAGGGAGGAAGGACTTTGAATATGCTGAGATCATGGATACAATTCTAGGGAAAAAAAGGAATATTCATCCAGTTTTGTTACTGTCTGGAGACACTGTGGCTCCAATGGAAGAAAATACAGTGACTGCTGTCGAGATTGTGGATAATACCGCTACAACCAATAATAGTGTAGAGATAAAGGAACCACCATCTGTAAACACGAGACCCCGAACAACTAGCAATAAGCATAAAAGATTAAGAGTAGAGGTTCTAAAAGAAATACGACAGGACAGGAAAGATTTCTATAAAAAAACTTTTAGAAATTGAAGAAAAAAAGTTAGTTGAAAAGCAACGAAAGAATAATATTTTAGAAGAGAGAAACAGTTTGTTGAAGCAGTTAAAGAGTTGTGTTGCATAAAATACTCATGTCAAACTCATAAGTGCAATAACTTAATAACATTTTTGTTTAAATATAAAATTCCATTTCGTTTTTGTTTTTTTATAATTTGCGTTAAAGTTTAATTTATTTAGTTCTAAAAATGACAAGATATTTTTAATTTTAAGAATACAACTTTATTGCATCATCTTACATTAATCTCGAACAGGGTTGGAAAAAAACGTTTTTTTAAGAATAAAACATCTGTTTTTTTTTTCTAAATTAATAATAAAAGAATAAATGTAGAAAAGTTATTTTAAAATTGGGTTCGCAATGGAACCAACCCTGATCTGAAATAAGACTATTGGTGCAATTCTAAGCTCCTAGTACCTTACGATGCTCACAATCGAGCTTAGAATGGCAGCATTAAACTGGTTTTTTTTTATAACAGATAATAAAAGAGTATTAACTAAATTACTAAATTCGAAAAGGCAAACTATTCGCAACTTCATTTCTTTTCATTATCCCTCTTCTGTCATCCTGGTTTTCTGCTTCAACGTCTTGTACGAGAATGGGTTCGTTTTCCAAACGTATTTCTTCTGGAAAAACAAAATTTGCATTGTCTTCTATTGCCAAATTGTGCATTACAGCAGTAGCTCGTATGAAATGTGTGCAAAATTCAATGTTTCTTAGCTTTAGATGGTAAAGCTGTCTAAATTTTTGTTTGATTAGACCAAAGCAATGTTCAATTATATATCTATTTTTTGACAGTAGATAATTATAGTTTCTCTCACGCCGAGTCAAATTGCCTCTATCTTTGAATGGGGTGAGACAATGTCTCAAGCAAGGGTAGCCACTGTCTCCAAGAATGAAATAATTGGCACATTTATCTTCCAGTGTTTCAAACAAAGGTGACGCCCGGAAAACTCTGCTATCATGAACAGAACCCGGGTATCCTACAAAAATGTCCCGTATTCTTTTCTTGTGGTCACATACAACTTGTGCCTAAAAGAAAAATATAGTCACATGTTATAAAAATAAAAACCGTGCTTACATTGCAAATAATCAATAAAGCAGTTTGAAAATACAATGTCTTTTTATGTTTCATTTCTTACCTGGATAGAATGAAAGTGTTTCCTGTTTAGGTACGAGTCTGGATCCTCCTTTGGTGTATCAATTTTTATGTGTGTGCCGTCAATGATTCCAATTATCCCAGGAAAGTCCTTCTGTCTGAAATATCTCTCAATTTCAATTTTTTCCTCATTCGTTGGCCAGGTTATAACTTCCACAGACAAATTTGATAAAAAATATGTAACTCTTTTTACGAGTTTATGTAGAGAACTGATAGTGATACCAAAACGGTCAGATACATCTCTAAAAGTAGGACCCTGATTGCCTGCAAACCAGAGAAAGGCTGCAATTGTTTTCAAGGGACTTATTTTTTCGGAGTCTCCTTGTTGATAATGATAGTACTGGGATACGCTATACTGATTTGATAGTTGCACTGCTAGGTTTCGACTGATTCTAAAATGTTGTATAAATTGTTCGTTGTTAAGTTGTGGCACAGTTTCTTCAAAAAAATTCTCATTTTTTGGTACTTCGAAGAGGTTCTCTAATTCTTCTAAATCTTCATCACTTGAACTCAAATGCAGCATCTAAAAATTATTATTTCTAATTGAATTTTTTTTGTTAGTGTTCTTACCTTCTTTTTTATAGTCTTGTGCAATTTTCAAGGGCTGTATACAAATAAAAATCACAAATGTTTAGGTTAGGATCCGTTTCGAACTAAATATCCTTGCCTTCATCCTAGGATGTGTCGAATGCGTTATGAACAAGTTCAGAATTTAACAAACGTCTCTCACGAACATGGAATTTTTAGTCAGGAGGGAATCCTTTCTCTACCGCGAACGGTAAATTTGCAAGTGCGCATGCGCCGACGCTCCGAACATGTTCGGGATCGACTCCGCGAAAATAGCTATTGCTAAAATAAGTCAAGAATTCAGAAAGATGCTCAGGGCACAGTATACACATCAATCAATAGGGACAGCTTGGGCTTCTCGCTGTTACCGTTTCTGAGAGCGCATGTGCGAAATGAGCGGGCATTCATGAAACGGCCGGGCGTGGCGCAAAGATCAATGGTTCATGGCCTCGTTCAGGTAACCACAGAAGCTGAGTTACTAATTCAACATAGCTATTGAACAGACATGATTTTGGACTGCCAAGCTTCAGCAGCTAGTATTCTTACATTAACCCTTTAATAACACGAGTTGTTAGCTTTCAATATGCTGACTCTGCATCAGGATCTGCATTCAGGCTCGGTGATCACCTGAACATGGCCAAAGAACGGACGTTCCGCCAGAATTCCGGCACACATTCAATATGGCCGTCAATTAACGATCAGCTGTTTTGGTGGATAAGTAACCATTAGATTATCTTATCGAATTTCATCATGTTTCGACTATTTTGAGCTCACTTGTAATCTTTCTAATAAAACAAGCTTTTGTTTTTTAAAATAAGAATTATATCTTACGAAATAAATAAGTTTTTCAAGTAGCGACATCTGGTAGCATTAGAATGACTGCCCGGCAGCATAGGTTCGGAAAATTGTAGTATGAACATCAAAGGTGCCGACAGAAGCTGTCCCTACTGATTTATGTCTGTACTGTGCTCAGGGTAATCAAATTCACAGGGTAATTTTTATTTAAATGTTGATGAGAAACTTAATAAGTCGCCGTGCAGGGTGCCGATGGCAATTCTGATTGTCAATTCAGAGTTGTTAAAACGTTCAAAATCGTTTATATACCCCTATCGTTACTAAGGTAACGAGTGTTCAATAAAAAAACGGTCAAGTAGGCTATAGCAGGCTTTTGTTGTCGGGAACGCATGTCGTGATTAACGTCATTTGAATTTCAACTTTGACAAGTTGACGATTAACCTAACCAACAAAACTCGAAAGCTGCTCCTGCAAATTTTTTTCTAATATTTATACTTAATATAAATATTCAGTAATAAACGTTTATTTTTGAAATGTCTTCCTTGAGTTAAAGTGAGGTTAGAAATACAAATGACGCTTCACGCTAGTCGTACGAAGAATCCTACGCTGGACGTTCACAATAAATTCATGGCTATCTAGACCGTTTTTTTAAATTGAACACTCGTTATAAACTCTGGAAATAAAATTCAGATGTATCTACCTATATTAAAAATAGAAGTAAAAGACGGAGTTCAATCAGATTGAAAATCAATTGACTGCTCTTCCACTCAGTTTAGGAAAAAGGCTAAAATATAAAGAACAAACAAAAATCGAAAATCCCGTAGCTTTTCCGTAGAATACTAGTGTCAAACAGTAGACCAGTAAAAAATTAAAAAATCCGTAGATTACCGAAAAATCGGTCGTGTAACCCGTATACTCATTGTAAAGGTAAGGATCGTTGTAAAGTAGGCGATTTGGGCGACATCTGTTAATCTATATGGCTACTTGTACTATGAAAATACTGGCAACTCTGCATAGCTATTGAACAGACATGCCTTTGGAATGCCAAGCTTCAGCAGCTATAGAGAAACGCAGCTAAGTTTGCAGTTACGTAGTTAGTGACGTATTTCGTACCAATTCAATGAAAGCAAAATACAATAAATTATTTGAGCATTTAACATACAGAATTTAATGCATTTGTATAGCGTTGGTAAATAAGTTTGACATTTACTGCAGCAATTTATTCTTATTTAAGTAACAATGAAATAAATAAATAAAAACGAATGTAATATTATGTTTGAGGGTTGGAATCCTGATTATACGTTTACATATCGGCCGTTCGTGCGACTTCGTGATTTTGACAATTGTGGTTATGGTATTTGAGCAACTATTTGAGCGCACAACTTTCTTAAATTATATTCGTTTTCTTATTGTTTCGTGTCAGTTCTTCTTAGGACTAAAATGCCAAAACCACTGCATAGCCAATCCAAGGAATTGGTTGCCTCTTTGATTAAATATTTTGAGAGAGAAAAGGTTAACGGTGGACCTTTATTGACCGTAGGTAGTGTTTGTGAGGTTTGTGTACATCTGTTATTTTATTGCGTATTATTAATGCTAATCTTATTGACAGAGAGTTGCTGATGCATTGAATCTCAGTCTACGAACAGTACATTCCATATCGAAAGCCGTGAAAGAGAATATACCTTTACAAAGCCCTCCTAAAAAACGTTCACGTACAAAACCTTTTTGCGACATTAGTGAAGCAGAACAGGGGGCAATACGAGATGGAATTTATGATATGTACAGATCAAGTAAGCTTTTGTGTTCAGTGCAAGTATAAAAATGTTTTGTTATATTTATTTGCAGAGCAACACGTTACACGTCATTCACTTTTGTTGTATCTGAAGGAACGGCAAATTTTTAATGGATCAGTAGATTCATTAGGTAGAATCTTGAAAAAGATTGGATTTAAATACAAGAAAGATGATTCTCGCCGAGCCTTAATGGAGCTTCAACATGTTGCTTCAGCAAGAATCGATTTTTTAAAATCGTATGTACAGAATTTAAACTCTGGAAAATCCTGGCAACCAGTATATGTAGATGAAACATGGATTTTTGAGAATGGTACAGTGACACGGTCTTGGCAAGATGACAGCCATAAGAGTGTAAAAAGAATGAAATGTGATGGCAAAAGGTTAGTTAATCGATATTAAATTTCCTGTATTTGCATGAATCATTTATTGTTTTCAGATTTATTGTACTACATGCAGGCAACATTAACCGTTTTATTGAAGGAGCTTCATTAGTATTTTCGTCAAATTCTAAGAACCCTGATTATCATGGAGAAATGAATGAAAATAACTTCTTAAAATGGTTTGAAAACCAGTTACTAAAAAATTTAGAAGAACCTTCTTTGATAATTATGGACAATGCCAGTTATCACAGCAGTTTATGTGACAAAAGTCCTAATAGTTCTTGGTCAAAGGCAAGAATAAAGGAATGGCTTCAGCAGCACAACGTTCAAGTAAACGATTGTTTGCTAAAACTGGAACTGTTGGAATTAGTGTCACGGTAATTGGCACTTATTACAAATTATTCAGTAACATTAGTGATGGTCTTGTTTTAGCAATAAGCCTGCGAAAACATACAAAGTTGACAAATTAGCTTTAGAATATGGACATCGTGTACTAAGATTGCCACCATATCACTGCATATTTAACCCCATAGAAAACATTTGGGGTATTTGTAAAACTTATTACAACAGACATGTTGGACGAGATGGATATGGTCAGGTAAAAGCTGTGGATATGTGGAAGGAGGCATTGAACCATGTGACTCCAGAAATGTGGGCGAATACTCATACTGATAATGTCATTAAAAAATGGTGGGACAGAGAAGTAGTATTTGACACCGAAGACGTTCATCCGTTAATTATATCGGTAAATAATGATTCCAGCACTAGTAGCGAAGAGAGTGAGAGTGATTAAATATGCAACGTTTACTTTCTTTGTATCTGTAAATCTTTTCTTAAATGTATTATATCGAAGCACTTCAGATTCCATATTATATTATAATAGCTACTAATTTTTGTATATTTTCTTTTGTTTACAAATAAAAGCTTTGTTCTTTTATATTTGAACATATCGTGTACTTTTTGATGACAATAAATATATCATAAAAAGCCAATGAACTCCAAACTGTTTCAAAATTTTATTCACTATGAAAAAAAAAATAAATTTAAATTCTTGAAATTTTTTTCTACGACTGCAGTTTTTAGACTTAATAGAGTTAAAAGAAAATGTAAAACAATAAAACTTCAGGTTATTTACATTTAATAATTTGATATAACCAGAACTTTATGATTGCACAAAGATTTACCCAACATAAATTACCTAGACTAATTTGGAACATGCATACATTTACTCAAAGTTTATATTTCACCTCATTATAACATTAATTAAGTGTATATGCATAGATAATTAATAAAAAAATAAATATGTATAAAATTCAAATAATTATGTCGCTTCAGAACTACTATAAACGTACTAGGCATTCACGTTCGTGACGTCACTGCAAACTTAGCTGCTCCTGTCTTTTTTTTTATAGTATTCTTTCATTAACCCTTTAAGAACACGAGTTGTTAACTTTCAATATGCTGAGTCTGCATCAGGGTCTGCATTCAGACTCGGTAATCACCTCAACATGGCCAAAAAACGGACGTTCCGCCAGAATTCCGACACACATTCAATATGACCGTCAATTACCGATCAGCTGTTTTGGTGGATAAGTAACCATTAGATTATCTTATCGAATTTCATCATGTTTCGACTATTTTGAGCTCACTTGTAATTTTTCTAATAAGACAAGCTTTTGTTCTTTTAAATAAGAATTATATCTTACGATATAAATAAGTTTTTCAAGTAGCGACATCTGGTAGCATTAGAATGACTGCCCGCCAACATAGGTTCGGAAAATTGTAGTATGAACTTCAAAGGTGTCGACAGAAGCTATCCCTACTGATTGATGTCTTTATTGTGACCATGGCGTGACCAAGGCTACTAAAGTCATAGATAAAACTCTATAGAATGTAAACTCCCTAATACGGAAGTGATATTCCATGCGTACGCGATCTCTTGTGGCTGTGAAGAACTCCTGGCGGGAAAGTTCATTTACCGCCGAGAAACTTACGGATGTACTGTTGCGAAACATTTCATTCTGATGAACATTCGTTGCTTTTGGGTCTCGACGAGTTGAAAACTGGTCGAGACGCAAAAATCGCTAATATTCGTCAGAGCAAAGTGTTTCACAACAGTACATATTAGGTATATTCGTTTTAGATGACTTGGGTTGCCGCAAGTTACCTGTGTCAATGAAATGTGTATTCGTTTTAGATTTTCGGCATGCTGTATTTGACATTGGCATATTCGTTTTCATTGCCCCTGCGGCAACGCTGGTGTTGACGCAATGTGCACCTACTCCAAAGTAGGGTTTAGTTGCGTCAACACCAAAGTGTTGTTTACTTAACCTTAATTTAGTTATTTTTCAGAAAGGTCGTTGTTCATCAAACAGAAAACTCTGAATACAGTCGATGCATTTATTTATTTGAAAGATGCACACTTTACATTAATTCAAGCAATTTCTTGTTGATTCAAACATTATTTTACTTGAATAGACTACATAATATTTTTTTTTAAATAAATGAATACATTGAACGTATCCAAACGAACATTACGTTGATTTAACATTTTTCTTTTCTCTATGTACCAACTTGCCCATCACAAACTATTCGTTTTAGAGCAATTTCTGATGCAACCATAACTTGACCTATACTCTGTTCACGTTAAGAATATAGTAGTTAGCGCTCGCGTCGGCGTACGTATTACATAGGAGCAATAAGGAAAGAGCGGTAAATTCAAAATTTTTATATTTAGAAAAACAGCAAACTAAAGGAGAATTTAATTTGTTGCATGAATAGACAAACCAAGCGATTAATTTAATTTACAATTAAATTAATCTTAGTAGTAATTTTAATTTGTTGTGCATAAATTCACCACAGAGTCTGAATTTTGTTGCAAGTTTTATTCTTTTAGAGATAATTTAAAATTAAAAGCCCATGTTATTTAATAATAATAATACCTTTATTTGCCTTATTGGTCAACATGTAAACACATAGAAAAATAAAACGTACTTGAGGTTCAGAAAAGCAATAAAAAAATTGCTATCTATTTCAAAACCTAACCTTAACCTAATATATCTATTTTTTCTATGTATTCTAACACTGATTCTACTCCAAGCTCTCCTCTAATATCTGCACTTTTTATTCTATCATTCAATGTAACTTCTATGGCTGTACGGAAGTATTCCATTTGTGTACTTCTATTTTTCTTTTCAGGCCACTCGTTTGTATCCATGATTCACACCCGGAAGTTAATATGGATCTGAACATTGTTTTAATCTGACCCTAAAACTAAATCAAAGTAAACTTGATAAAATTGATCACTGTCAGTTAATTGATAGCTATAAAAACATGTTACACGAGACACAAAAATCAAAATGACAAAATACACAGAATAATTTAATAATTGCTGGCACAGCAAGAACAATCATGTTGTTATAACAAACAATGTGAATTTATAAATCGAAAACAACCTGCTCTGATAAGTAGGGAAATTTGACTTAATCACTTATTCACTGGGATGACAGATATTAATAACAAAAGTGTAGATAATGTGAATTCAGAATTTCTCACAAGATTAATTATTATTTACTTTCGTTAATTTATTCACTTGTAAAATCTAAATCTGAGTCAGGTGGCGATTCTGATGATGAGGAAGTATTTGCTGTTATAATTAATTCCTCCACCGTATCTTCCACAATATTATCAAGTTGGTACATTTTGTTTTCTTCTGCAATAGCATGTTTAACGCAATTTTCCCAATGTTCAGCATTTACAAGATCTAATCCCTCGAGCAGCAATGTTTTGACCTCGGGCAACTTGAATGTTTTATTATTAGCAGCTACATGATGTTTTACTTGAGCCCAAACAAGTTCTATTGGATTTAAATTGCAATGATAAGGGGGCAATCTTAATATTGTACGGCCAGTTTCTGTTACCATTTCATCTATAACGTAACTCACTGGATTATCACTTACATATTTTTTTGTTATATCAAGAAGTTGAACTTTTAATAAAGTGTTGTCTGTTACAATTCCTTTCAATGTAAGCCATTCAATTATTGCGCCTTTCTTCCATGAAGAATTAGGAATTTTATCCGTCTTGACTGAGTGATAAGGCGCATTGTCCATTACAATTACACATCCAGGTTCAAGATTTGGTAATATATTTTTCATCCACTCCGTAAAAACTTGACTGTTCATATCTTCATGATAGTCACCAGTTTTTTTTGATTCAAACAGTAGCAATCCGTTATCAACAAAACCAGTTTCACTACCAATGTGAAGCACAATCAGACGTTTTCCTTTTCCAGAAGGATTTTGTAAACCAAGTGACAATCCATCTACAAATGCTTGTCGAGCAGTAGTCACTGTTGTATCTTTCCACACTTTTGGCTTTGTGTGACCGGCATTCACCCACGTCTCATCCAAGAAATATATTTTCTTTCCCATTGTACGAAATTTTCTAATGGAGTTTAAATAATTACGTCTCCACAAGACAATATCTTGACGTTCGATTAAAATACAATTTCTGCTTCGTTTCTCCCATTTAAATCCCAATTTTCTCAAAATTTTCCACAATGTTGTACGATGAATTACAGGTAAAGTATCATCTGTTTGTAGAACCTATAAATTTTTTTACTTAGTTTCAAAATAACAGTAATAAATGTAAATGTATTTACCGTTAAAATTTTTGAGCAAGTAGGTAATTCATTCTTAAGATAAAAAGAATGCACATGTCTTCTAATAGATTTTTCATGAGCTTCATCGAGTTTATTGAAAATTGTATCACGGTTTCGCTTCTTGCTAGGAGATCGTAGAATTCCCGTGCTTTCCTTTTCTTTTACGATAGCCCACATTGTTGCCTCTCCAATGCCAACCATATTTGAAGCCAATTTTATTGAAGCTGACTTGGAATTATCATGGTATTGAACAAAAGCATTATATGCCATAACTCTTTGGTCACTTCGAATATGCTTCCCTTGAGGGTTTCTCGAGGAGCCAGCTTCCTCTCGTACGTCCATATTAGCACTGTAATATATCATAATAAATTCTCATGAAAATAAACATTATTAATAAAATATTTACCTGTTAATTGCAATTACAGCCGTAGAGCTCTAAAAAGAACAATTTTTTAAACGATTTTAAATAACAATAAGCACACAAACCAAACACCAACACCAAACCAAAATGACATAAATACAACTGACGTTCACAATTCTAGTTATATTTCGCTCTATCCAACATAAAATTAATTCGCGGGAACGAGCGCCGGAATGTCAACTTTAACCATTGTAAACTTGCCTCGAATTTCAACCAATCACAAGCCGGAAAATATTGCCCTATCCTTTCCAACGCTATATTCTTAACGTGAACAGAGTACTCTGTTCACGTTAAGAATATAGTAGTTAGCGCTCGCGTCGGCGTACGTATTACATAGGAGCAATAAGGAAAGAGCGGTAAATTCAAAATTTTTATATTTAGAAAAACAGCAAACTAAAGGAGAATTTAATTTGTTGCATGAATAGACAAACCAAGCGATTAATTTAATTTACAATTAAATTAATCTTAGTAGTAATTTTAATTTGTTGTGCATAAATTCACCACAGAGTCTGAATTTTGTTGCAAGTTTTATTCTTTTAGAGATAATTTAAAATTAAAAGCCCATGTTATTTAATAATAATAATACCTTTATTTGCCTTATTGGTCAACATGTAAACACATAGAAAAATAAAACGTACTTGAGGTTCAGAAAAGCAATAAAAAAATTGCTATCTATTTCAAAACCTAACCTTAACCTAATATATCTATTTTTTCTATGTATTCTAACACTGATTCTACTCCAAGCTCTCCTCTAATATCTGCACTTTTTATTCTATCATTCAATGTAACTTCTATGGCTGTACGGAAGTATTCCATTTGTGTACTTCTATTTTTCTTTTCAGGCCACTCGTTTGTATCCATGATTCACACCCGGAAGTTAATATGGATCTGAACATTGTTTTAATCTGACCCTAAAACTAAATCAAAGTAAACTTGATAAAATTGATCACTGTCAGTTAATTGATAGCTATAAAAACATGTTACACGAGACACAAAAATCAAAATGACAAAATACACAGAATAATTTAATAATTGCTGGCACAGCAAGAACAATCATGTTGTTATAACAAACAATGTGAATTTATAAATCGAAAACAACCTGCTCTGATAAGTAGGGAAATTTGACTTAATCACTTATTCACTGGGATGACAGATATTAATAACAAAAGTGTAGATAATGTGAATTCAGAATTTCTCACAAGATTAATTATTATTTACTTTCGTTAATTTATTCACTTGTAAAATCTAAATCTGAGTCAGGTGGCGATTCTGATGATGAGGAAGTATTTGCTGTTATAATTAATTCCTCCACCGTATCTTCCACAATATTATCAAGTTGGTACATTTTGTTTTCTTCTGCAATAGCATGTTTAACGCAATTTTCCCAATGTTCAGCATTTACAAGATCTAATCCCTCGAGCAGCAATGTTTTGACCTCGGGCAACTTGAATGTTTTATTATTAGCAGCTACATGATGTTTTACTTGAGCCCAAACAAGTTCTATTGGATTTAAATTGCAATGATAAGGGGGCAATCTTAATATTGTACGGCCAGTTTCTGTTACCATTTCATCTATAACGTAACTCACTGGATTATCACTTACATATTTTTTTGTTATATCAAGAAGTTGAACTTTTAATAAAGTGTTGTCTGTTACAATTCCTTTCAATGTAAGCCATTCAATTATTGCGCCTTTCTTCCATGAAGAATTAGGAATTTTATCCGTCTTGACTGAGTGATAAGGCGCATTGTCCATTACAATTACACATCCAGGTTCAAGATTTGGTAATATATTTTTCATCCACTCCGTAAAAACTTGACTGTTCATATCTTCATGATAGTCACCAGTTTTTTTTGATTCAAACAGTAGCAATCCGTTATCAACAAAACCAGTTTCACTACCAATGTGAAGCACAATCAGACGTTTTCCTTTTCCAGAAGGATTTTGTAAACCAAGTGACAATCCATCTACAAATGCTTGTCGAGCAGTAGTCACTGTTGTATCTTTCCACACTTTTGGCTTTGTGTGACCGGCATTCACCCACGTCTCATCCAAGAAATATATTTTCTTTCCCATTGTACGAAATTTTCTAATGGAGTTTAAATAATTACGTCTCCACAAGACAATATCTTGACGTTCGATTAAAATACAATTTCTGCTTCGTTTCTCCCATTTAAATCCCAATTTTCTCAAAATTTTCCACAATGTTGTACGATGAATTACAGGTAAAGTATCATCTGTTTGTAGAACCTATAAATTTTTTTACTTAGTTTCAAAATAACAGTAATAAATGTAAATGTATTTACCGTTAAAATTTTTGAGCAAGTAGGTAATTCATTCTTAAGATAAAAAGAATGCACATGTCTTCTAATAGATTTTTCATGAGCTTCATCGAGTTTATTGAAAATTGTATCACGGTTTCGCTTCTTGCTAGGAGATCGTAGAATTCCCGTGCTTTCCTTTTCTTTTACGATAGCCCACATTGTTGCCTCTCCAATGCCAACCATATTTGAAGCCAATTTTATTGAAGCTGACTTGGAATTATCATGGTATTGAACAAAAGCATTATATGCCATAACTCTTTGGTCACTTCGAATATGCTTCCCTTGAGGGTTTCTCGAGGAGCCAGCTTCCTCTCGTACGTCCATATTAGCACTGTAATATATCATAATAAATTCTCATGAAAATAAACATTATTAATAAAATATTTACCTGTTAATTGCAATTACAGCCGTAGAGCTCTAAAAAGAACAATTTTTTAAACGATTTTAAATAACAATAAGCACACAAACCAAACACCAACACCAAACCAAAATGACATAAATACAACTGACGTTCACAATTCTAGTTATATTTCGCTCTATCCAACATAAAATTAATTCGCGGGAACGAGCGCCGGAATGTCAACTTTAACCATTGTAAACTTGCCTCGAATTTCAACCAATCACAAGCCGGAAAATATTGCCCTATCCTTTCCAACGCTATATTCTTAACGTGAACAGAGTATAGATGGGCATCAGCTACTTGACGATGACGCTATTGTGGCAAACCCAGCATTTCTAAAACGAATATACCTAATATAAATGTGGCAAAATAAGGTATAGTCAAGAACATAAGAACATATGTTTTCAGATATTTATTTATTTGAAATATACCCAAAGTGTGTTTATAAAAATTACATTAAGTATTGGATAATGATTGTTAATCTTTCTCGCTTTAAGCCGGCAATACATGTTCCAATAATTTCACATAAAAATTCATGTAAACATGTGTGAATAAATTCATGAATTGTAATTCGCAATACACGTTTCAATTATATTAATAAAAAGATGTTCCGCTAAATAGTAATTTAGAATGTTAATGTTGGTGAAAATGGTAACTCATGCTTCTAACTTCAAGCCATTCTCTTTGAGCAGCTGGGAATGTTGGATTATGTTATCAAGGGTATCATCCAAACGGAAAGCACATGACCATCACTGATTAAACTGTCTTGAAGCTAAAATTATTTATAAACATATACCCACATAAATTAGCTGAAGTCGTTCTTCATTCATCTGAGTCAACAGCCAACAGCAACAATCAAAGTCACTAGAATTTACTAAAATGTCACATCAAAAACCTTGAGAAATAGAACTTGCTCTTTGTTGTCAATTTGACATGTATAAATTCATGTATTTCTTTTTGCTCGCTATACACGTTGAAAAATAGGTTTTGTCATAAATTACATGTAAATTTCATGCAATTTATGATCGTCTATTGCGGGCTTTAGAAATTGTTAAATTTTAGTAATGTTGATGAATTCGGCACGTACTTTCGCTTAATGTATGAAGAGAACAGATTCATATTCCAAGGGCGTCTTTGATTGCATTTTTCATGATGTTATGATATTTTTAGTTTAATTTAAATGCCAGTTCAGATGTACGGCATTCCAATTTAATGGAATCTTGAGACACTAAAATGGATTCCTACAAGATAGAATTCTTGGCTTCTGCATGTCTCGAATTTCTTCTGCTGCTGACGTTTCATTCTTCACTTCGAAAGAATTACCTCAGGGCTGCTGAAGGTGATAGTGGTGGTGCTATTATTGCTGTTTCTCGTTAGTTGTTGAGACTGGATTCCTGTTGTGTCGATAATCCGTGCCAAGTTTTCACTTCGGTAGGAGTAGGGTAATTGGGGCAAAGCTTTAATTTTTTTTTAAAATAACTCTTCTGTCTGTCTGCTGTTCCTACTGATTGATGTCTATACCACAGTATAGCACAGTATAGACATACATACATAGATATATAAGTAAAGATACGCCGTCTCCATGTAAACGTACGTCGCTTATTGGGAAAACATCACAGAATACCGTACATCTCTCCATTTCACTTGATATGATTTCGATGCATTTCCCCTCTTTCTCGCTTGCAAAAACAGCACGTTGTATATTATACATATTTACTGCGCAGCGACGGCAGTGCCGGCAGTGGTCATGCGCCGGTCACACAGTCAGCGTAATATTTAAGTAGCGAAAATAATAAAATTGCTTAAATTTCTGCAATGTCACGTGGATATTTTTATAAGGTCAAATAATACAATAAATTTTATAAAAACGGCAATCTTGTATTTTAGCAATCCCTAACGTGTGTGTGCGAAAAATTTTAGCGTTTAATGCTTGGACGTTTACATAAAGTGAGGTTAGGGTTTCCAGTTCCCAGTTTTGTATTTTTGAGTATCTGATAACATAAAATTAAGAACCAAGGATGAAAATAAGAGACATTGTTCTTTTCAATAAAATTCTCTTTAATGCTATCGGTAACGATATTAATTAAAACCTGGTTAAGTGCAAATCAGACTCGAGCACTGACGGTTCCGTAGGTACCTAAATGCTGCGTTTTACTTTATTTTCTATGCAATAAAAAGAGCGATTTTAATATGCAACGTATCGTAGTAGTTAATTGAATAGTAAGTACTTAGTTATTTAATTATGAACAAGAATAAAAATAGCTATTATTGTCCTCTAGTCTTGATATTAAAATATGGGACAAGATTTATTTTTGAGTCTAAAAATGGGGCGTCGTTTAAAACAAGGGACGTCTGGCAAACTTAAACGGGGTGTTTGTATTGAATCTGAAAAGCCATTTTCTCTCTAGGCTTCAACGAATTTATGTGTAGCAATATTTTTAATGAATTTATATGCATTATCCCTTCACGACCTTTTTATTATACAACAAGTCAGTCATTGAAAGTAAATTAACTTTAGAATGCAGATATTCTTAACCGTTCCTTTTGCGAACCCAGGGACCAACCGTTCGCTCACTCTTGATAACTGGGTTCACAGGTCAGAATTCGCAGGAGCGATATGCGTAGAATTTTTTTCCTTTACACAAAGGAGCTGCTCCAAACTCTTCAGGGAGTTCAAAGTGTATTCTGTTTCACAAAACCGTTTTCCATAGAACGACTAACTTTGGGTGACTCCAGGATTTAAGACCTGGGGCGCAGTGGCGGCTTTTCAGGGTAGGCATGTAGGCGTCGCCTACCCCAACATTTTATAAAGAATTAAGTATTATATTTAATATTAATTACAAATAACCCATGTTTATTTTTATGTTGATATTTTTGTCAAACAGGTAATAGCGGTCTATTCTTGAACGAATCCTAAGTTGCATCAGGGGGTGGTAAGTGAGATTACATTAGTGGGCAACAAGTTTAGTTATGGATGGTAATCATAGATGCCGCTGTAATCGAAATAATTTAAGGTTGGCATTTAAAAGACTAGTGGTTCTCGATACACAAGGGATTTTTATTATTTGAGGTTGTACTAGTGGACGAAGGCGTATGATTTGTGTTTGGTTTGTTTAAGATTAGCATTAGAATGACTGCCCGCCTGCTTGGGTTCGGAAAATTGTAGTATGAACTTCAAAGGTGCCGACAAGAGCTGTCCCTATTAATTGATATCTATACTGTGGGCGTGTGACTTGTGTTTGCTTCTGGTTTGTTTAAGATTGTTTATTTTTTTGAGTTTGCTATAATCTGTACATTTGTGCTATATCTGATTTTTTTTAATCGGTAGGACCGATATTTGACTACTACGAAAACATGAGGGTTAGACGTTAGTGTCCCCTGTGGAATGTAACGTCAGAGGTACGTAATTGATAATTGTGAGTTTTAAATAAATTGATAATACGTGTGTGCATCAAAAATGATACCTACTCTATGTGCTATACTTGCAGATCTTTTACGCCTGCAGATGAGCGCATCAAGAAGGTTTTGCTGAAAAGAATCGGTAGGCAAGATCTTTCAACAAACCATAGCCAATGTAAAGAAAGGCTAACCAGTGTGCGAAATACATTTCGATCCAGTTTGTAGGGATTAAGCAGGGTGATTAAAAAGATTTTCGTTACCTACATTGCATTTGCCAGGTAGGATGTATGATCTTCATTACATGTCCCCAGGATTGGTTTAATATTATGTATAATACATCAAAGCATGAATTCAGATTTCATGTTTTGTCATCAAATTTGACACTAATTTATTTAGCACTTTGCAGACCTGAACTACAAAGCATGACATTGATTTCAAAAATGTTTGTTGCATTAAAAGTAAAAATTTCAGAGTTTAAAGGCCCTGCCACTCAGGAAACATGTTTCTCATATCCTAATGTAAAACGAAGAATAATTACACCTCAGAAAATAAGAGGTACGCTATTTCCAGATAGAGAAAGAGTTAGACATTTAATTTATTTAAGGTGTCTGAGCACTTCTTCACTGAATTTTATTTTTTGTAAGTTTGAATAATGTGCATCATGTGCTTAATTTCCAGGAAAAGAGCCACGTTTGTATGCACCTCTGACACTGTGACACAGACATTAAAAGCCTTTGTGACTGTTTCTTCTTAATTGTATCTTGAATAATATGAAATATAAAGACTTTACCTTATTAACAAGATAAACGTGTTTGTCCCCAAAATAAATTTTAAATTAAATCATAACTTTTTTATGTCAATCTAATGAGGTATTCGCTGGTAAGCATAAGTTACAACAGTGCAGAGTTGTACTTGAAATGTAAACGTAACTAATGTATTGTAATATTGACTTGTTTATGTGTATTGTATCGTATCAATTTTTAGAAAATAAAACTGAATAAGGATAGTCTATCTTGTGTTGGGTAGGTATGTATTTTTTCTTATTGTCACTTTAGATGTCCCAGGTAACAATGAATGTTTCTGAAACGTTTCAGTAACGTGATACACATTGTAAGTCACGTTATTGAAACGTTTCAGAAACATTCGTTGTTACTAGGGGTTGAATAGGTACAGTTTCTCTGTTGTCTGATTATTGCGATAGGTGTAAATAGTAATTCAACTTTTTAGACACCTGGCAACTACTCCACTTCCCTGCGCCCACATTTCATGTTCATTACATTTAATTACTAAAGTTAAAACATTTATTATGACTTTGTTCATGATTATATCTATTCTTATCTATTTATAATTCTTATTTTGTTAAGTATATTTACATTTTAAATAAATTTTTATCATTACTTATATGTACTTTATTTTGTATCAAATTAATTAGTAATATATTTGATTTTACTTAATTCTGATTTTAAATTTGCGCATTTTAAGTCAACTGATATTTAGGCAGTTTTTGTGAATCGATGTGAAAACATCAACATAAAATTTTTAATTTTAAATATATCGCGGTAATCAGTTTATTTAAAATGGATTTTAACAAATGGGAGGAAAACAACCAGAAAACAATTAAGTTAACAAAACGATAAAGGTTCGGTCTTTCCGTCTTCTGATAAATTTATCTGTTAGTTATATTCTTGGAAACTATTATGTTGATAATGGTTTCCCAAGATATTATCTGGCAGATAAATTTATCAGGAGATGGAAAGACCAGAACCAATTCAAAAAGTTTTATTTGAATCACCCGCGTAATGGATTACAGTTATCTGAATTTTTGCTTTTTGGGGATTTATGCTTCGTGATTAATGAAAATAATAAACTTTACAACGGTTTATTAGCGCAGGTATAATTACAACAGGCATGGAAATAATAATTGATGCGGGTGTTGAGGACGCTTGGTTTGTACTGATCCTCCGCTACCGGGGTTTGCTTCTAGTCGCCGTGCTGACCCTTTTCCGTCTTCCCAGAAACCTTTCCTTTTCGTTCTTTCGGCCGGATCTTCTTGCTACCCCGAATTTTAAATACAACGGACCGGCCGAGTGGTCGGGTTTCTTCTGGAAACGCGGGCCGCCACAGCACCCCCTTGCCAGCGATTTGCGATACCGGCAGAAGTTAGGCGAAGCCGGCTTGCAGTCGATCCGGGAAATGCACTTTGCGGCCTGACCGCGTTGTACCTCTCCCGGTAGCGGGCGTTTGCTGCTCCGCGGGTGGTTCGCCTCTGTTTCTGTTGTTATTATCTCCGAGGGCAGAATTTGGGTCAGGGTTATCTACGCTGATGTAGGCTGGCTTCAAGCGGTCGATTGAAACGACGACCTCCTTCCCTTTTACCCAGATGGTAAAATTTTTCGTATTCCGCTGACGCACTTTGTAAGGGCCGTCGTATGGCATCTGCAGGGGTCCTTTGGGGCCGTCGTGTCGTAGAAATACGTAATCTGCGGTGGCCAAATCCTGAAACACAAAATTATTTTGCCTGTTATGCCGTGTACCTGGGACCGGTCGGATTTGCTGGAAATGCTCTCGCAGGCTCTTGACGAAATCCGCTGCACCGGACTCGTTTTTCGGATTTCTAGCGTTTGTCAGAAATTCACCCGGAAGGCGCAACGGTTCTCCATACACCAACTCGGCTGCTGTTGTTTGGAGATCTTCTCGCCAAGCCGCTCGTAGTCCCAATAGCACGGTTGACAACTTTTCTGACCATCGATTGTCTTCATGGCACTTAATCGCTGCCTTCAATTGCCTGTGCATTCTCTCTACCATCCCATTAGCGGCGGGGTGGTATGCCGTAGTTCGCAGATGGGTGGAGCCGATCAAGTTGTTTAGGTTCCTGAATAGGCTCGATTCGAATTGCCTTCCCTGATCTGTCGTAATCCTCAGTGGCGTGCCGAATCTTGCAACCCAGTTTTCGTAGAAAGCTCTGGCTACAGTGTCGGCCTCCTGGTTTTGCAAAGGTATTGCCTCGGGCCAGCGCGTAAATCTGTCAACACACGTGAGACAATACCTGTAACCTTCCGAATACGGCATCACGACGAGATCTAGATGCACATGTTCAAACCTCTTCGTTGGTAGAGCGAATTCGCCGAGTGGTGCCGACACATGACGTGTTACTTTGGCACGCTGGCACTGTATGCACGCTCTCGCCCACTGCCGACAGTCTGCTTTTATCGACGGCCACACGAAACGTTGCGTCATAAGTTTCACAGTAGCCCTAACACCAGGGTGTGCGAGTCGATGAACGGTATTGAAAGCCGCTCTGCGGAAGGGTGTCGTTACGAACGGTCTGACTGCTGTTGTCGAAACATCACAGTAAACTAATGTTTCCGATCCCGGAAACTGCATTCGTTTCAGCCGCAATACTCTGTCTTCGCGTAGATAGGTTTTCATCTCCTCATCTTGCTCTTGAGACTTAGCCAGTTCATCGAAATTCAACGTAGTTTCGAGCGTCTCGACACGCGACAAAGCGTCGGCGACCACGTTGTCTACCCCAGACACATGCCTGATGTCAGTTGTGAATTGGCCGATGAAATCCAGGTGACGAAATTGGCGGGGGGAACACTTCTCCAGCTTTTGACGGAAAGCGAAAGTTATTGGCTTGTGGTCGGTGAAAATAGTGCAGATCCTTGCTTCTACCATATGTCTGAAGTGCTTGATGGCCATATAGATCGCTAGCAATTCGCGATCGTACGCGCTGTACTTTCTTTCACTTTCCGATAATTTTCTTGAGAAAAAACCTAACGGTTCCCAGTCGCTGCCAATTTTCTGCTGTAAAGCCGCTCCCAAAGCTACATCCGAAGCATCGCATATTATGGCTAACGGTGCGTCGTGCTTGGGATGTGCCAATAACGTAGCGTCGGCGAGACTTTGCTTGCATTCCTCAAACGCTTGAATTGTCGATGTCGTCCACTCTACCGGCGCTCCTCCTTTTATTTTGTTTTTCAGGAGACCATTGAGATGACCTTGCGCATTCGCCGCCCCGGGTATGAACCTTCTATAGAAATTTAGCATACCCAGGAACTGCCGTAAGGATTTCGCTGTCTTGGGTCTCGTGAATTCTTGAATCGCCTTTATCTTGTCTGGCACCGGTTGTGTGCCTTTTTCGGATATGAGGTGTCCCAGGAATTTCACTTTGGACTGTCCGAAAACACATTTCGTTGAATTGACAACTATTCCGTATTGCCGGAATCTCTGAAAGATGATCTTCAGATGCTCCCGATGTTCCGCTTCCGAACTAGATGCAATCAAGATGTCGTCGATATAAGCGAAACAGAAATCGAGTCCCAGTAACACCTCGTCGATGAAACGTTGGAACGTCTGCGCCGCGTTTCGCAATCCAAACGTCATGAACGGAAATTCAAACAGTCCAAAGGGCGTTGTTATTGCCGTCTTGGGAATATCCTCCTCGGCGACAGGGATCTGATTATATGCGCGCACCAGATCGACGGTGGAAAATATTCGTTTGCCTCTCAACGCATACGAAAAATCTTGAATGTGGCGCACAGAATATTGATCTGGGATTGTGCGAGCGTTTAAAGCTCGGTAATCGCCGCATGGTCGCCAGCTGTGATCTTTCTTCGGGACAAGATGCAGCGGCGACGACCAACAACTCTAAGATGGCCGGGCGATACCCAGTTGTAGCATGGCCTCGAACTCCCGTTTCACAATTGCATATCTCTCCGGTGCTAATCGTCGTGGACTGTTGGCTACAGGTGGACCTGGTGTAGTTCTGATGTAATGACGCGTGTTGTGCTTTACTTCCCTCGGTGCTCCACACGGCCGCGTCGTATCCGCGAAATCGCGAAGAATGTCATGATAATCCGATGTCCCGGAAATAGTCTTTACGGCCGGTTCACTATCGGGCGCTGCTTTCGCTTTCGTTGCCAGATGGGTAACGCGATCCAAAAGTTGTTGTCGACGCGCGTCCACCAATAGATCATAGTGGCTCAGAAAATCAACACCGATTATCGGTTTCGACACATCCGCTATAACAAAACTCCACGAAAACACACGCCGCAAACCTAAATCCAATGATAAACTCACAGTTCCGTACGTCGCGATTTCAGTTCCATTTGCCGCGGAAAGCGCGTAATTAGTCTTACTTCGGCGTCCTGGCACTAACTTCCGCGGATACACGCACAAGTCCGCACCAGTGTCTATCAAAAATTGTACCTTCGAGGTTCTGTCCGTCACAAATAAGCGGCGCGATGACGGGCACGGTGCACTTGCCGCTCTTAGCGACCGCCCGGAGCGTTTCCCGACGCCCATGAACAAGGGGACCGACACTTGGTAGCATCGTTTCCAAATCTTTGATGATACCAGCATCGACCGTCACTGGCCGCATCTCTTCCTTGCGATGATGACCTTGCACTTCGTCTGCTCAGACTTCGTCCGCGGTGTCTGTCGCGTCTAACCATGCTGGATAAAGTCGCGATTTCTTCCTGCATTGCCTTGAATTGCTCTTGCAGATTCACCGATAACTGTGCCATTTTTATGTTAAGCATGGCCTCCACTGAACTGTTGGCAGTTTCTGCGATCATCGGTGCTGCGGGCCGCATCGTTTCCGCGATGGTATCTGCGAGTTCTGCCGCTTTATCGAGGCTCTCATCCTTTTGCATTGACAGGAACGCTTGCATGTGATTTGGTAGTCGACTTACCCAAAGTGTTCGCAGCAACGTATCTGGTACTGTTCTTCCTGCCAAACTTCGCAAATGTCGCAGAAACTGCGACGGCTTGCGATCTCCGATTTCTTCACGTTCGAGTAGTTGACGAGTTCTTTGCTCTTGCGAGGTGCCCAGTCTCGCAATAAGTTCCGATTTTAACTTTTCGAATTGTCCTGTCGCGGGCGGATTAACGATAATGTCGCGAACTTCCAGCGCGGTCGCTGGATCTAGTACACCGAGTACATACCCGAACTTCGTTGAGTCGGACGTTATTCCGGCTGCTCCGAGGCTACGCTCGACCATGCTAAACCATATTTCGGGGTCCTTTGCACAGAACTGCGGCAATCGAACTCCGACCCGGTGGATTTCCGCGGATGTTTCTGCTTCGTTTGCGACGTTCATGATGATACACAAAATGTGCGTAAGTCACACACAAAGGTTGCGATAAAAGTTTATTCTCGTATCACTCACGCCTAAAACACGGTAAAAATCACGTCGGGGTCACCACTTTGGGGATTTATGAAAAGAATAAACTTTACAACGGTTTATTAGCGCAGGTATAATTACAACAGGCATGGAAATAATAATTGATGCGGGTGTTGAGGACGCTTGGTTTGTACTGATCCTCCGCTACCGGGGTTTGCTTCTAGTCGCCGTGCTGACCCTTTTCCGTCTTCCCAGAAACCTTTCCTTTTCGTTCTTTCGGCCGGATCTTCTTGCTACCCCGAATTTTAAATACAACGGACCGGCCGAGTGGTCGGGTTTCTCCTGGAAACGCGGGCCGCCACAGCTTCCTCTGAAATGCAAAAGTTCTGTGTGGTAATTACAGATGATGCTGAAAGTTGATGCCAAAACTCATTTAGGGACTTCGCCATCTATCCCTGTGTAATCTGTGAGTTGCATTTCTGAACGGTTCCTCCGTTGCATATGATGTGGTTGGTGGTGGTAGCGGTAGAATCAGTAGAATAGGCGAAAAATTATTTCGCCTTAAATTCTCATGAAAGTATTACGCGATTAATACGTTTATCTCTTTCTATCCCAGTGCTAGACTGACGTCTGTGCTGACGTGTAGTAAAACGAATAAGTACTATGTTAGGCGACAGATCGTGTCGCCTCGGACTATTCGGAAATATTCGTTCAAGAAACGTTTCAGTTTGGTTATTCCATAAGTTACGTTTGAATCAGTTTAAATATTGTGAGTATTATTATAATTTATTATTATCGTCATGGAGCATGGATGTCCCGTATAAAATTATAGGTACTTTTTTTTAGAAATGTCGTTTTCACAGAAATATTTTTCTTCGGGTAGACAAAATTAATATTTTAATGCCGATAAAAGAGTTCAATTATTTCATCGTTCGTTTAAGACTACTTGGTATGAAAATCATATATGATTGTGTGGAAACAATTTTAAAAAGGCACATTTTTGTTGGCATAAAAAAGTTAACAAAAAAAATAGAATTCTTTTAACATGCTTAATAGACGTAAGAATAACTTTGACAAAACAAGCGCTCTCATTTCGAGATGGAGATGAAAGTAAAAGGTTTATTTAGTGCTAGCAATGTTATAAAAGAAATTAATTTATAAAACTTAAGTATGTACAGTCGCGAGCATTACATTTTGGTCGTCAATGTCAATCAAAACGTTAATTTCTGCAAAGTAAAAAAATTAAACGTCCTGTTTTGACAACCAATAACGACCAAAAATTATTGCTCGTGACTGGACCTTTAACTATTTATTTTTCAATCTGTCACCTACCCTGGATCATTAGCTACGAGCCGCCACTGCTGGGGCGTCACAACTTGACTTGGAAAGTAGCTATCGTGGACCGATTCGAATCTAGATTCGGAGAAACGTTTCAGTTGTTAAGACTCCTCTAAAATTACCCGGGAACAGAGACGATTAACTTTGTCAAAAAAGTCCACTAACTCATGGACTATAAGATTTGCTAACATTCACACTCTAAGGCCCAGTTTTACAATAACGGTTTAACTTTGAGCCGAAGCTTAAATCCTTCACAACAATTGTTGAAATAATCGTCGCTAAGGGTTTAAACCTCAGCTCAAAGTTGAGCTGCAATTGTAAAACTGGGCCTAAATATTCAATAATTGAACATGGGCAAAATAGAGATTGCTAATTGATTGCAAAAATACAAGTTTAGGTACCTGCTCTTCTCTTATACACTGTGTCCACATTTCGATGTTCACCATTGGCATCTCAGTTATTAGAAGACTTAGAGCAACAGTTAAATGGGGAATGTTTTGCAGAATTCAATGCTCGCAACAAATCCCATTTCAAATTCACCATAACTTTTTTAAATTTTAAGAAAATTTAAGAAAACCAAAATTTTACGATTTCAAAATTCCTCATTAACTCGATAACACCTGATGAGACCTCTTCTAAACTTTTACATTGTTCAGACACTTTTTTAAGACAAAGTTTTTGATGCAAACAGAAACCTCCGATTGTCATTTGTTTTCAAATTATTAGGGCTAACTTTTGTTTTTCATATCGCACCCATATTAGGTTTTTCGTTAGTTAGATAGTCTTAAAAAAGAGCTTTTCAACGATGTATAACATACTCGAAAAAAATTATTTTTAGGGGAGATATTAACAAAAACATAAATTAATCCCTTTTGAAATTAGTAGGCTATGGAATTAAACACTCAATACTGTAAAATAACGAAACGATATTGACGTAACAGATATTTGGAACTACTAACTAACGAAAAAAACCTGCTTCGAGACAAATTATTAATCCTGACCACATGCCGCGAAACATCAGGTTCCAGCAGGATGGTTACCTGGCCCATACACTCTTGACGTACATTTTTTGAGAGAAAACTTTAATTAGAATGCTTTCAAATAATGGACCAGTACAATGGTTTGCAAGATCACCCGACCTTATCCCCCTTGAGTGTCATTTATGGGGTACCACTAAAAACGAAGTATTTAATTTTGCACCGCCACTGAAGATGAAGTATTTAATTTTGCACCGCCACTAAAAACGAAGTATTTAATTTTACACCGTCAGAAGCTCAGGGAATTTTAGAATAAAGAATGCTGGATGTGCTAAGATTATTAAACGAAAACACACTTTGTAGTGTCTGAAACTGTTAGAATAAGGTGTCAAAAGTATGTGGAACAGAATGGTTGTCATACTGAACAGTTTCTTTAAGTCGACCTCACCTTTTAGTACGCTTTCTTTACTTTTTTTCCTTTATGATCATTTCGTTAATTTACAGCATACTTAGTATATCTTTAAGCTTTTTCGTTGGTGTTTAATTCCATAGCCCACTAATTTCATAACGGATTAGTTTATGTTTTTGTTATATCTCCCCTACAAATAAAAATTCTTTGGGTATGTTACACATCGTTGAAACGCTCTTTTTAAAGACTATCTAACTATCCGAAAACCTAATATGGGTGTCATATGAAAAACAAAAGTTACCCTAAGAACTTGAAAACAAATGACAATCGGACGTTTCTGTTTGCATCAAAAACTTTGTCTTAAAAAAGTGTCTGAACAATGTAAAAGTTTAGAAAAGGTCACATAAGGTGTTATCGAGTTATTGAGGAATATTGAAATCGTCAAATTTTGGTTTTTCTTAAATTATCTTAAAATTTAAAAAAGTTATGGTGAATTTGAAATGGGATTTGTTGCGAGCATTGAATTCTGCAAAACATTCCCCATTTAATCGTTGCTCTGTGTTTTCTAATAACCGAGATGCCAATGGTGAGCATCGAAATGTGGACACAGTGTATACATTACTGGCCCTAAAAATATCAGAAAACAACTTTCAATCCGACACTCTGATGCGTGTAATAAATAATATTATTAATATCGATGCCGAAAATTGCGGTTTGAAAAATTGCACCGGGTTTTCGTATTCACATATGAATAGTAAGCAAGAAAGAGAGGTTAAATACTGACATTGTATCGAGTGAAATAGACAGATGTACCGGTGTCTCTGATACGTTTTCCGTGGATTTAGAGGGCAAGACGTATCTTTTACTACTATATCCATGTTGTAAATTTGGCGCGAATGAAATGTCACATGTTGTCAATGGGCGCGTTCAGCGGACGCTCAGCGGCTGAGTTGCTTACTCAGCAGTCGATTGTGATTGGCTATTACCGTAATGTGAGCCAATCACAAACGATTGCTGGGTAAGCAACTCAGCCGCTGAGCGTCTCTGAACGTGCCCAATGTTAATTGCTTTAGTGATGGCGCTGATGGTGATCGTTTTAAGTAAATTAAAGAACTGATACAAATATTTTTGTGTGACCAGAGAATAGTCTTTAATATAAACAGAGTTTGAGAAAAATTGACCTCAAGATCTGCAAAAGAAGATTTAAATGTGTAGTTATTGGATGCAACTCATGTTCCAATCAGACCAAATTTCCTTCAATTTGGAATTGGGGCTGCTAATTTAGGTAACGAAGCCCTGTGACAATTTCGATGCAAGAAAACGTGTATGCGTCACACTGACGAAAGGTTAGCATTACCGTTAGCATCATAACAATCCATAATAAGGTTTTTATTTTACCAAGTTAACAATGGCAGTAAAATATAAATTGTTACAGATATGTGTATCCAGGACATGAATGCCGGAAGATTAAATAAATACGGAGACTTAACCTGTATCCTACATCGTATTATCTACCGAGACAATTCATCATTTTAATAGAAATGAAAGTGCAGAAGGTAGGAGCTACAACTATGAAACAATCACTTTAAATAATTTTATTAAAATGTAACGCGTATTATTATGTGTGAGTGATTAGCTGATTAATAAAATTTAAAGGTAGTCAAAATACAGTATTCTGAATGAAAATTGTTAAAAAAAGTTTAATTTGCAGTAATTTTGAGGATATTCGCACTAAAGTCAAAAATAATGTGTACAGATAAAGAAAGAATGTATTGAATTGCAATTTTCAAAGCATTTCCATAAGTTATGTACTTCATGAATGACAATGTACAAATAATGTGTTATTACTTGCAATTACTTTTGCAGTTAAATATAGTAATTTGAGAATAATATGTGGTTTGTTTTATTAGCTTAAAATCCAGTAAATATCATAATTAAGCATGATTTTCCGTTTCTTTAGGTTTTCTTCTCCACACATTCATTTAGGTAATACATTATATTCTGTAAAGACTTGTAATGTATATTACAGCATATTAGAGTCTTTGCAGAATATAACGTATTACTTAAATGAATGTATGGAGAAGAAAATCTAAAGAATTATTTAAATGAAAAAGGCGCGTAAAAAAGCGCGCGTAGAAAAGTGGCGCCATCGCAACAGATAAATACATTACTAAGTACTACTACGTCATATTACGTGGACAAAAAAATTACATGGGAATTGGCTCTGTCTCCTGATCAGTACTGACAGCAGGAGAGAGAACCAATTCCCATGTAAATTTTTAATTTTTTTTCATAGTTGTAGCTCCTACCTTCTGCACTTTCATTTCTAATAAAATGATGAATTGTCTCGGTAGGTAATACGATGTGGGATACAGGTTAAGTCTCCGTATAAATTTAATCTTCCTGCATTCATGTCCTGGATACACAAATCTGTAAAAATTTATATTTTACTGCAATTGTTAACTTGGTAAAATAAAAACCTTATTATGGATTGTTATGATGCTAACGGTAATGCTAACCTTTAGTCAGTGTGACGCATACACGTTTTCTTGCATCGAAATTGTCACAGGGCTTCGTTACCTAAATTAGCAGCCCCAATTCCAAATTGAAGGAAATTTGGTTTGATTGTAACATGAATTACATTCAATAACTATGCATTTAAATCTTCTTTTGCAGATCTTGCGAGGTCCATTTTTCTCATATTCTGTTTATATTAGAGACTATTCTCTGGTCACACAAAAATAATTTAATCATCAACAATGTTTATTTAACGGAAAATTTGATTTAACCCATTATATTTGTGCCAGTCCTTTAATTTAATTAGACGATCACCATCACCGCCATCACTAAAGCAATTAACATTAACATGTGACATTTCATTCGCGCCAAATTTACAATTACTCCTAGCGCCATCTCTGCGGATAAATACGTTACTAAAACAGCCTGGACAAAAATTTTCAATTACCTCTCTCCTGACGTACAGTTTCTGTCGGCACCTTTGAAGTTCATACTAAAATTTTTCCGGACCTATGTTAGCAGACAGCTAATCGATAATTAACGGCCATATTGAATGTGTGCCGGAATTTTGGCGGAACGTCTATTTCTTGGTCATGTTCCGGTGATCACCGAGCCTGAATGCAAACCCTGATGCAGACTCAGCATATTGAAAGTTAACAATTCGTGTTCTTAAAGGGTTAATGTGAGAATACTAGCTGCTGAAGCTTGATATTCCAAAAGCATGTCTGTTCAATAGCTATGTTGAATTAGTAACTCAGCTCCTGTGATTACCTGAACGCGGCCATTGAAAAATCAACCATTGACCGTTGTGCCACCCTCGACTCTTTGAGGAAGGACCGCTCGTTTTCAGACATGCCACTCAAAAATTGTATAAGCAAAAAGCTGAAGCTATCCCTACTTATTGATGTATATACTGTGGTTTATACTGTGATTAAGAGGAATCCCACCGAATAATGCCATATACGAAAACCATTAAAACGCGCGAAGTCGTAGAGGCTTTAGTTCTTAATCAATTTATTTCATTTTTTTACACCACATATTTAAGGACTAGAACTACAAAATGACCAATGGAAATTTCGCTACGATTAGTTGTTAATTAGAAAAAAAATAATTAACATTTAAAAATCGTAGTTGAACTTTACAGTAAAATTAAATATACTTCCAGTTCATATTTTCGAAAACGCGTTGGTCACTTTGTAGATTGAAGTTTTGTTAACAAAACCGCGAAAACAGCTTTAAAAAATATGTATATATAATGTAGTTATGAATTCGCGCGTTTTGCATGTTTTTCATGAATTATTTTCATGAGGCGTGGACGGATTTCTCCCACTATCAATTGTGGGGGAGGTAACGAAAGAGGAAGCAAACATATCTTCTCTTTCTGTTCCTCTAAAAATTGTTTAAGGGAATTTCGCGGCTGGAAACAAAACTTAGCTTGTGACACCCTGGTGACAGTCGGATTCGAGCCGGGAGTGACCGAATATTGTGGATGTTTGAAAAATACTTTGAAAGCATTTTGAATCATTTATTTACGTGAATTGTAAGTTTAACATAGATAGAGGCAAAAGAAACGAAAAATTGGAATTACACTTGTACATACTATAAAATTGAAATGTTTGTCGGAAGTATGAATGTTAGAAATGTTTGCGTTGCAAACATTTGTAACATGACAGTAACGAGAATATAATAATAGAAGAAAATATTTTTAAATTAATTACAAAATATTTAAATGTTTGTCAATAAATTTCGAACTCCGTTACTAAATTTTTCTAAGTGGAGTTTTATTAATGTGTTAATAAAATTTAATTATGTAAAAGTTTTTGTTATGAATGAATATGTCTTCATGTAAATAAGCTGTAACACTAATTATGTTTCTACAAAAATTACTAATTAAAACTTAGAAAAAAATATTAAATTAAAAATATGCGTTGTTAATGAGGACAATAAATAATACTAGCAATTGAATATATTTTCGGAAAAAAAATTCAAGTTCAATATTGTTAGTAATTTGACATTACTTCTATAAAGATATTTTTGCGTTGAAATCGAGACTCCAAAATTAACAATAATAGTCAATAGAATAACCAAGTGCTAATTAATATAGTTCTTCTAGAAGAAATCCGAGACATGTGGTTCTAACCGGAAGCCAAGAATTCAACCGTAGTTCTTTATAATAAAGGAGTTGATCGCATGTACAGGGTGATTACGCGAGAATTCCTACCCCCCTTAACTACTTTATTTTTGATTTCAAGAAAAAATGTTTAATACAAACCTTGTAGGGACTAATTCAAAGTTTCTCCGTGTGCTCACAGAAAAACAATTTGTTGTCGGATAAACGAGATATGAACTAAGTTTTTCTTTTAATGTGGAACACCCTATATATTATTAAGATTTTCGATTTTAAATTAAGTTCTACTGGGACTACGTATATAATAAAACTAATAATGTAAAAGGTGTCTATAAAATAATTCCTATTTAATTTATTTTATTTTTGAATTTTAGATGTAGAAAACTCCCATTTATACAAGAGATATGATTCAAAATATCTTAAAAACCTTTACATTTTGCGTAAAAAAAATTGAGAACGCTTTAAATATGTTTTACGTTAAATTTTCATTTATTTTTTAAAGTTCAATTTTTCCGAATTATTTGTTGTTTCTAGCTTAAACGTTAATTTTTAGAAAATATCTAAATCGATTTAATATGTTAATGGTAAAATTTTATTCAATGTTATTTTATTTAAAATCAAAACTTCGTTTATTTTTTTGAGTGTCCGACACTCAATTGTTTTTTGTGAATGTCTATAGCAGTACTGAAATAAATTGTACGACTTCTTTTATCTTTTTTTTTTTCTAAAATCAAAGTAAAAGGAGGTAGGAATTCTCTCGTAGTGACCCTGTACGGTGCCCGAAAAAAGGAATGTCTTCCCCATAAAATGCAAATGTTTGGGCTAAGCTGTCGAGACCCACATTACAGAGAGGCGGCCAAGCATTGCGAGCAGGTAATCCCGCTTGCGAAATGTGTCTGAGAGATATTCGAAACGTTAGACTGCCAGCTACCGTAAATATAATTATAAAACAAAGCGTTGTATTGTAACAATTTTATCGAATCACATTTTTCGTTTTTAATTCCAAGATAAAAATATAAATACGCATGATGGCCGTAATCAGAAACAGCTACAGTACAGGATTCCAGAGAAAAATTGTATTATTGATTTTAAAAATTATCGATGATGCCACATCAACTTATTCTATTTAATTTTGTGTATTCCTAATTTAAAATAATTTAAATCGATATTTCATTTGGTCCTGGCAAAATAAAATTCATAAAACGAACTATGACACAATCCAAAAGAGTTTATATTTGAAATGAACACTGAACCTTTACAATTTAAAAATAAAACAATAAAATATTAAATGAATATTACTCCTTAAATACAAGTTAAAGGCCGAAATAAATCTTTGCAGAATTCTAATACTCAAATATTGAAATAATTTTTTTAATTAATAATTAATTACCATGTGAGAATTTTTATAATTTTATAAAAAAAATAAAAATTTACTTTTATTGTTCATGTATTGCATAGCAAAAAATGTATGACTTTACCAAACAAATAACACTTTGTTGTATAATTATATTTACAGAATTTAGCAGTCGCACGTTTCGAATTTATCTCAGGCAGATTTCGCAAGCAGGATTACCTGCTCGCAATGCTTGTCTTGGCTTGCTGTAAGCATTTTATGGAGGAGACATTCCTTTTTTCGGGTACTGTACTTTAGAGTTGGAATTCGTGAACATTTTCCTACAAAATATATTAAACATTCTTTATTCTAATTCACACATAAATGACGTATATAAAAATAAAAATTTAATTAAATTCTATAATAAAATTTAACTATATTAATTTATTAAAACTGTTCATCTCATCTTAAACAAGTTATGTCTTCATCATTATTATTTTAAAATTCCCTCCCAAGGATCGTGAATTATCGTGTGCTGAGACCCGTTCAGGAATAAGAAAGTGCGCGCTCTGGGTAATATACTTTCTCTCTCATGTAAATTATTTTGCGTGTTTTGCTTTCCATTTTAAACGCCCAAAGTGCAATCGCAATGCAGTTTCTGAACGCGCCTCAGTGGCCTCTCGAATCGTCATGAACGACTCGGATTTCATCGAACGGCCAGCCTGCTGCGCCCACATTATTTACAGTAGATATTTGTAATTGTAAAAATATTGTAAACATGCTGATACTGCCGAAGATTATTTCTTACAATTTGTATGTGGAGCTTATTTCTGCTTCAAAAATTTTAATTTCGTTAGAAGCCGACGACGCCGAAAGACAATGCAACAACATGCTAAAGGGTAACCAATGAAATGTTTGGAGCGCACCTACAGCCCAGGCCAACCAATAATAAAATTCGAAACATTTCCCCTTAAATGTCGTAGTGTTGGGGATTAACAAGCAAGTAAAATACCAACCCGAGAGGGGTACCTTCGCAAGGATTCCTCTTAAAGGTTGCCCAAGTTTGTATACTTGCTATATTGGATGCAGTTTATGGGCGCGGGGAACATTTTAAGTTTTATTGTGACGTCACTGGTCCACAACTCGCGCTTACTGCGCGAATATGAAATAGTAAATCAAAGTTAAAAATTTTAAGAGGTCCGTTATTATTTTATAATATGGTTTATGTAATGTATATTTTATAAGTACAAAGTTTTTTTTAATCTCAAACCGGACAGAAAAATGAAGGGAAACACACTCAACGTTTCGCTATAGATTTATAGCTTCGTCAGGAGTGAAAAAAAGTAAATAAACAAGTTGTCAAGAGAAACAAGTCGTCAAGAGAAACGAAAAGGTAACATGATTTTTAAGCTAAACTACGAGTTGTTCGGAATAAAAGTAACGAGAACTAATTAAAGCTACTTTTTTTTTTTTTTTTAATATATAATTAATTAATTGACAGATCTATATCTTGTTTAAAGAGTCCAGAAAACTACAAAATATGTCATTTAAATTTTCAAAGTCCGTACGTTTATTAATAGAATTTCCAGACATTTTAATTTTACACATTTCTATGAAACGTCTTTTAAAAATATTAGATTCACTGTACAAAATGTCAGTATTATCAAAATCAAAATTATGATTATTTACTAATGAATGCTCTACAAGCATTGAATGATTTTGATTATTTTTTTGAATATGATATTTATGTTGGTCTAAACGTTTTTTTAAATTTTGGCTCGTTTCACCTATATAAACAGAATTACAATTTGAACATTTGATTTCATAAACCACGTTAGGTTGTTTTAATTTCGGTATTTTGGTTTTTAAATTCGAAAAAATTAAATTTAAATTAATCACAGATTTACTGGCTAAAATTAAATTATGTTTTTTGAAAATGTGTTTAAATGTATTGTGTAATGGTTCAATATAAGGCAAAGATATGTATTTATGATTCGAAGTTTGTCTAATGTTTTTAGAGACATTTGAATTTTGTAAGTATTTAATACGATTTTTAATTACTGATTCAATAAGATTTATTGGATAAGAATTTTGAATAAGAGTTTTCTTTATTAAATTTAAGTTATCATAAATGAAAACTTTATCAGAAAGTAAAATAGCTCGATCAGTTAATGAAATAATAGTTGCAATTTTATAATTTTTAGGTGTGTACGAGTGAAAATTTATGTACCTACCTGACCAGGTAGGTTTATGAAACCAATTAGTAATTAATTTATCATTCTGTCTGGTAATATTTACATCAAGAAAACTCAATGAATTATTATTTTCTTTTTCTACTGTAAATTGTAATCTATTATGAAAAGAATTAAATTTATTTAAAACAAAATCTACCTTATCAGAAGGCAAAATCAATAAAATGTCATCTACATAACGAAAATATAACGTTAAATCGAATGATAAAGAGTTAATAACAGATTTTTCTAGTTCTTGCATAACAATTTCAGCTAAAGCCGGAGATAAAGGAGAACCATTGCTGTACCAAAAATCTGTTTATAAAATTTATCATTGAAAGCAAAATAAGATGTTTCAAAACATAAATCAACTATTTCTAAAAAGTTACCTTTGGAAATATCAGTAAAATCTTTAATCTCTAACCACCTATCATTTATACTTTTTAAAGCTAAATCTTTAGGAATGTTAGTAAATAAAGAAATAACATCTAAAGAAATTATAATGCAATTATTTGGTACAGTTATTTGTTTTAATTTTTCTACGAGTTCAAAAGAATTTTTTATAAAATATTCTGATTTACTAGTAACCTGAGTAATGATTTTTTAAATAAATTTAGATAAGAAATATGGAGAAGAACCAATAGTGGAAACTATAGGACGAAGAGGTGTATTAGGTTTATGAATTTTTGGAATGCAGTATAATTTAGGAAATATGGGATGTTGTACTTTAAGAGATTTAGCAACAATATTACTAATTTCAACGGATTTCTCTATCTTATTAATAATACTGAAAGTTTTACGTTTATTTTCATAAACAACAAGTAGATTTCTTAAAAGTATTAAGTAGCTTAGAGTTTGGTATTAAATCTTTAGATTCACCTTCAAAAATACAAATAAGAAATAAATTTTGTTCTAATTTTTTAAATTATATTAGAAATATTGATAAAACTTTTGAAAAATCAAAGTATAAGATTCTTATTAGAGATGTTTTGTCTTGTAAAAAATTTCTCAAAGATAACCCTAATATTATTGTTACTACAGCTGATAAAAGCAATGTAACTGTTTTAATTGATAAAACTGATTATTTTTCAAAAGTTCAAACTATGCTGTCTGATAATAATACATATGTAGAATTAGCTAACGATCCCACCGAATCTTATCAACGTAGCTTTAATTAGTTCTCGTTACTTTTATTCCGAACAACTCGTAGTTTAGTTTAAAAATCATGTTACCTTTTCGTTTCTCTTGACGACTTGTTTCTCTTGACAACTTGTTTATTTACTTTTTTTCACTCCTGACGAAGCTATAAATCTATAGCGAAACGTTGAGTGTATTTCCCTTCATTTTTCTGTCCGGTTTGAGATTAAAAAAAACTTTGTACTTACTATTTTCATCGGACAAGAACAAACTTCGTATATTTTATAATTATTTTTAATTTAGTGATTTTTGTAATCAGAGATGTCTTCAAATTGTGCTATAGCAGTGTGAAAATTTTATTTGCAGGAGAACAAAAAAGACGGTAAAAATGAGTCGTTATTTCGTTTTCCGAAAGATGACGAGTTAAGAGCCCGTTCCAGTCGCCATCATTATACCACTTTCACAGTTCAAGAACTACGCTAAAATTACTGATCTGATCATCAAATAGTTTTAACACTTTCGTTTTGTTTTTAATAAGGAATTTGTGGAAAGTCATTTTTATAATTTTTATTCCTAATAGAAGTCAATTTTCAACTTAAAATTAACTTTCCGAAATAGAACAACTAATTTCATAACGATCTGCAGCAATAGAAAGCTAAGGGGCCGTTTGACAATCACTTAGCCATCTCTCGCGGGGCAAGGGTGCAGGACGTAACACACAGAAGGCGGGGCTACAAGGTGGAGCCAAATCACGCGAAATAGATTCATCGTGTGCTATCGTTGAAAATCGTACGATAATAAATTTTTGCAGTTTTACCAACGGCTTTACCTTGAGTTTTACCGCGAAAATTTAAAATTTATTACAGAGGGAGAAATATGTATTCGAAAATGAAACGAAACATAATAGTTAATCTGGTAAATAAACATGTTTAAATCCGGTCTTTTATCTTCCTTCTAAGTTAAATAAATTTAATTTAATCCGAAAAGACATGGCAGTTTTGTTAAAAGGAAATTAAGAGTAATGGGACGCGGAGCAATTGCTAAATAATGAAGAATATTAATTGTTGCTTCAGATATTTTATTATTCAGCAAAAATAATATATATTTTTACATAATTTTTACGTTTTCGAAGCAAGGTACACTTTAAGAAAAATATTTTTATTCATAACTAATATGCATTTAAATGACATCTAAAAACTCTAATCTGTCCCTGTTAAGGCTGTATGCTCGCTTACAGCTGAACTCGATATCAAATGGGCGTATCACTATTTTTCGCATATATTTAGAAGAAACATACGTTCAACATGTGTTCCTGCATTTTTACACACAAACGAAAAGAACAGAGAACAGAATTACCACCTAAACATTTTCCTTGTAATTTATGACTCTGCTGTCACTGATCTTTATTTTTGATTGGTTTACGTGTCAGTTTGACACACCCACAAGAGAATATTCCGATAAGGCCTCATTCACATGGCTACCGCCCGCGGCCTCCTGCAAATTCTAAGGTCGAGCGCACACTCAGATGAGTAAATTTTTTTATGTAAGAGTGATGTAAATAAAAACGGCGACCTGATCTAACACAGAAACTATGTAAAACTCGGCGTCAGTCGGAAAGTGAAAGTTTATCAGAATTGAAACGACACAAAAAAAAACGCATAGCATGTTCCTCTGTAAATCAATAACGTCATTTTGTTGTTTCATTACCGTTATTATTACCCCTATAAAATTGTTTTTTTTTTTTTTAATTTTACGTGGGTTGCTTTTTTATCTAGACTACACTAGACTAGATCCTGCACTAAAATTAGGCACAATGAAGTATTGCGGTTTAAAGTGGACGTAAAGAAAAAATATACATTATACAGAATAATTGTGCTTATGATTATTGGAATAGGAATTAATACTGCTCTAATGTACCGACGCTCATAGAGCAAGTTAATGCGTTAAAAAAGGAGGATAATTCATTGCCCTAAGCACGTAATCGGCGATCATTCTGATTGTGACGTTTATTTTTGCACCGGGTTCAAAGATAATGAAATTAATTCAGTTCCAGACTTAGTAGAATGTGGATGACTTCATGATATTATTGCTTGCTGCAATCATTTGACGTATAATGCACAGGTTACTTTTAAATATGAACATTAATGCAGCGGAGACGTACATTTCAATTGTTTCAAAATTTGTTGGTGGAAAAAGAGTTAACTTCTCTTTGGAAAATAGCTACGAAGTGAAATGCCACGCTGCGAGCCTTTCTTAAAATTTCAGTGAGCAATATCACCACCGCATTTATAAGAGAATGATCGGGAAAAGTCCTGGGCCAGGCAAATATACCAAAGTGTACAGTGTGCCCGGATACGTAGGGACAGCATGGGTAACTTCTGTCTTTGAAGAGATAGAGAGATGATTAAAGTAGCAAAAAGATGCAGGTTCGAGAGCTCATTAAGAATCCATTTTCAAACTTACTTGTCATGGCCAACTTGGTTAAAATTTTACTAAAACCAATATCTCCTCATTTCTTTTATTTGCCGTAACTTTTTTGTTATTTAAGATATTGAGATGCGGTTTAAACTAGTTTGCATGATAATTTAAGTACTTTTATGGGCACTTAATAAAACTAATCTCATTTTTACAAATTTTCAATAATCTAACCTAACCTTAAAATTTTAAATTGGTACTCCCTAATTTTCTTGGCCTTTATAAGAGAAAATTTATTTCTGAATGCAATGATGTAGCACACGATATGGAGACTTCTTCAAAATTTTGAAAAACCGAACTTATTCTTTTTACGAACAGAAATCGCTAGTGCCATGATCACAGAAATTTTGCTTTTTGTTTATCAAGTTATTCTGCAGTGGCACTGATCGATTGCAGCCAATGGTGAGCGAGCCATTAAAATTTTAAACCAATATCACATCAGCTAGGGGTATGATGTGCCAAAAAGATAAGAATTTCATTGGTCTAAAATTTTAATCGCTTGTACACGATTGTCCACGAACGATCAGTGGCACTGCAGCTTCATCTGTGTAGCCTTTTCTGGATACTGAGCTTCGTATATTTCACGAGTAAGTTCTACGTTCTTGTAGCACTTGGTATACGTATAGTCGCAATCAAGTGAATCGAGACCTATTAAAATTCTGCAATCCTTAAGGAGTGCTTATATTACATACATGTCTTCAATAAATTCAAAAACAAATCTTTACAAAACTGTCGACTTGTCGCATACAAATCCTGATGAATCTTTAGCACAAGTCTTCGACAAATACTAGCACAGGACATCGTTTACACTATGTGACCTGTTCGCTACATATCTAGTATTTAATAATAAGAAAAAGTATCGCTCGTGAAAGATGACAATCAATTTTTGTTTTTGGCCGCGGCAGCATAATATTACTATGCTCTTTTTGGATCACTCCATCGTCACAAACCATCAGATCGCTTAATAGACTAAAACAGCTAACTATTCTGCACGTGCGTAAAGTACCTTTGTATGGTCTGCGATCGCTGTGTTTTCCATTAATTTGGAATACAAATCTGTCTGGTAAAACATGTCGGATACATGTCAAATACATGAAAAATGTAATAGTAGTTTCCATATCATGTGATACATCATTGCATTTAGAAAAAAAGTCTCTCTTAAAAGGGCCAACAAAATCACCAATTTAAAATTTTAAGGTTAGGTTAGATTATTGAAAATTTGTAAAAATGGGATTAGTTTTATTAAGTGCCCATAAAAGTACTTAAATTATCGTGCAAACTAGTTCAAACCGCATCTCAATATAATCAAGTTGGCCATGACAAGTAATATTTGAAAATGGATTCTTAATAAGCTCTCGAACCTGCACCTTTTGCTAATTTAATCATCTTTCTATACGGGTACACTGTATACGTCAAAGTTTCGTAGGAGACGTTTTTACCGAAAATGCAGAGCACGACTATTTCTTGGGCAAGGTAGAAAAGAAAACAGGCAGCCGAAGCTGAGGGTGACTACGGACTAATAGAAGAGGTGATCCCTCTTAAAAACTTAGAAGAAAATAAATCATCTTTAATGAACTACTTGAGCAGGACCCAGGTAGAGTTAGAATCGTTAGAGGGAAACACTGTTGGCCAAAACACCAAAGTGAAATGGCATAAAGAGCGAAGACTAACAGCAACGAAATTTGGTATTGTCTGTAAAAGACGTCATACAACTGATACCAAAAAATTGGCGTAAAAATTAATTTCCTCTAATTTTTCGAAAGTATAGTTACAAATTGGTGCCGTAACCATGAAGAAATTGCGAGAAAACAATTTTCACAGGAATTTGGACATAAAGTTGAACGGCGGATTATTTATATCTAAAGAAATGCCGTATCTTGGAGCTAGTCCTGATGGACTAGTTGGTGAGGATGCTATAATTGAGATCAAGTGTCCCTATAAGTTAGCGAAGTTCAAAATAACTCCTCAGGAAGCAGCAAAGATGAAAGTTATGCCCTATTTCTTTTTGGATGGCAATACTGTGAAACTGAAGAAAACACATATCTACTATTATCGGATTCAAGGGCAGTTGGCTTTAACGAATAGTTGTATTCGTTGTATGGACACCTTTGGGAATGATATGTGAACAAGTAATGTTATTTACATAAACGTCAAGAAAGTTCTGAATTCCTCATAATACATTATTTTTTTCTGAAATCTTATAAGATTATTTTTGAAATAGTTTCAACTTTTAAGCACACGAAAGCTATAATTTTGACAATAAAATAAGTAAAACCGATTTGGTTTTGAAGACTAGTGTATAAAATAGAAATTATAGACGATTTTAGAAAAAATAACAACAATTTACATTTACAACACACCTGTAATACGTTTTCTTTTTCAGATTAAAAAAGATGACAATTTTTGGCATAAAATGAAGCCGAAGTTAAAATATTTTCATTTAGAACATATGCTGCCTATACTGGCTTTAAAAGAAAATTAAAATAACGATCCTGATCGATCTGGACAGTTGAAACCTCTTTCTGATAATCTGGTGACAATTCTGAAATAGATCTGTATTTGAAATCTGCTCTGCAAGATTCCATATTATATAATGCCATATAATATCTAACTGTACTATGTCCACTAAAAAAAAATTGAGACAATTGTTGTGCATACATATTTGAGTTATTTTATTATATCGTTTTCTGCTGGCTGCACCGGTATGCACTGAGTGTATCTCCATCTCGTTTTATTACATAAAGCTGAAACGAGTTGGAAATACACTCAGTGCGCACTAGTGCAGCCAGTGGAAAACGCTATTAGTTTGAATGCAACTTTAAACTTGTTTCTAGAGAAACTTAAAAAACACGGAAATAAACAAACGGACGAATACATGATAGCAACAATAACTAACTCCTCGTATTTACAACAGAACGTATTACGTGTTCCAGATTCTTTTAGTGTGTAGTACAATATGATTCAAAATGGCCGCACTATTATCACCAGAACGTTAATATTAACAGGATCAAAAACAAGCTTTTAATTTTTTTTTTTGAGATGCTTGACGAATGTTTAAAAATATCGTATAATGCAGATGCACTTACAAATTTGAAACCGTGGTTGTAGATTAGGTTACAGTTGATGAGATCTGAATCCTCGTATTCATCAAGTATTTGTATTTTATTCAATTAGTTGTGTAGAAACAAAAATTATTTGACGCAGTTCCGTTTCACTATTTGGGTGAACTTGATATTCAAAATGTTACATCACCGACCCATTTTACTTATTGTTTATTCCTGTGTTATCACATAATATTAATTACATGCATTAACAGGCATTTTTAATGTCAAGGTAAATGTGTACACAAATAAATAACAAAATATTGGGCAAAATATTGAACATCCCCTTTTTAAAACTAATTAAGTGCATGACTACCAGATTTGCAGAAGTTTATTATGACAAAAATGTTTCTTTCAATGTACCGTAAAAAAAATTACCAAAAAGCACGACTCTGAAAAGAGAAATCTTTGTAGAATTATTTTCTGGCAGCGCTCGGTAGCGTTCGTGTGTTTACGGTGCGTGTATTCTGTGTTTCACTCATACACGCACTGAAACGCATTCGCTCTCACTCATACTCTTCATCTGTCACTAAATCGGGAGAATGAATGTGCGAATTCGCCCCTCTTGCACTAGGCCCGAAGGCGGAGCTAGCGTGTATCACATACCACATTTGATTTCAGCGATTTCATTCCGAAAATTTCAAATTTGTTTCCCATTTCCTGACCTTATTTTTAAAAATAAAAAATAAAACTAAACGGTTTATTATTATTGAATACTGCGAAATTTCGGCTAAAGGCTTATATTTTCGAATTTTTTTAATTTTAATTTTTTTTAAGGCCTTTTTGGCAATTCTCGAAAAACGAGCCTTTAGCCGCCTAACAGAATCTATTTAAAAATTTTTCGCGAAAAATTTTTAAATAGATTCTAGCCGAAATTTCGCAGTATTCAATAATAATAAACCGTTTAGTTTTTTTTTTTATTTTTAAAAGTAAGGTCAGGAAATGGGAAACAAATTTGAAATTTTCGGAATGAAATCGCTGAAATCAAATGTGGTATGTGATACACGCTAGCTCCGCCTTCGGGCCTAGTGCAAGAGGGGCGAATTCGCACATTCATTCTCCCGATTTAGTGACAGATGAAGAGTATGAGTGAGAGCGAATGCGTTTCAGTGCGTGTATGAGTGAAACATAGAATACACGCACCGTAAACACACGAACGCTACCGAGCGCTGCCAGAAAATAATTCTACAAAGATTTCTCTTTTCAGAGTCGTGCTTTTTGGTAAATTTTTTTACGGTACATTGAAAGAAACATTTTTGTCATAATAAACTTCTGCAAATCTGGTAGTCATGCACTTAATTAGTTTTAAAAAGGGGATGTTCAATATTTTGCTCAATATTTTGTTATTTATTTGTGTACACATTTACCTTGACATCATTAAAAATGCCTGTTAATGCATGTAATTAATATTATGTGATAACACAGGAATAAACAATAAGTAAAATGGGTCGGTGATGTAACATTTTGAATATCAAGTTCACCCAAATAGTGAAACGGAACTGCGTCAAATAATTTTTGTTTCTACACAACTAATTGAATAAAATATAAATACTTGATGAATACGAGGATTCAGATCTCATCAACTGTAACCTAATCTACAACCACGGTTTCAAATTTGTAAGTGCATCTGCATTATACGATATTTTTAAACATTCGTCAAGCATCTCAAAAAAAAAAATTAAAAGCTTGTTTTTGATCCTGTTAATATTAACGTTCTGGTGATAATAGTGCGGCCATTTTGAATCATATTGTACTACACACTAAAAGAATCTGGAACACGTAATACGTTCTGTTGTAAATACGAGGAGTTAATTATTGTTGCTATCATGTATTCGTCCGTTTGTTTATTTCCGTGTTTTTTAAGTTTCTCTAGAAACAAGTTTAAAGTTGCATTCAAACTAATAGCGTTTTCCACTGGCTGCACTAGTGCGCACTGAGTGTATTTCCAACTCGTTTCAGCTTTATGTAATAAAACGAGATGGAGATACACTCAGTGCATACCGGTGCAGCCAGCAGAAAACGATATAATAAAATAACTCAAATATGTATGCACAACAATTGTCTCAATTTTTTTTTAGTGGACATAGTACAGTTAGATATTATATGGCATTATATAATATGGAATCTTGCAGAGCAGATTTCAAATACAGATCTATTTCAGAATTGTCACCAGATTATCAGAAAGAGGTTTCAACTGTCCAGATCGATCAGGATCGTTATTTTAATTTTCTTTTAAAGCCAGTATAGGCAGCATATGTTCTAAATGAAAATATTTTAACTTCGGCTTCATTTTATGCCAAAAATTGTCATCTTTTTTAATCTGAAAAAGAAAACGTATTACAGGTGTGTTGTAAATGTAAATTGCTTGTTATTTTTTCTAAAATCGTCTATAATTTCTATTTTATACACTAGTCTTCAAAACCAAATCGGTTTTACTTATTTTATTGTCAAAATTATAGCTTTCGTGTGCTTAAAAGTTGAAACTATTACAAAAATAATCTTATAAGATTTCAGAAAAAAATAATGTATTATGATGAATTCAGAACTTTCTTGACGTTTATGTAAATAACATTACTTGTTCACATATCATTCCCAAAGGTGTCCATACAACGAATACAACTATTCGTTAAAGCCAACTGCCCTTGAATCCGATAATAGTAGATATGTTTTTTCTTCAGTTTCACAGTATTGCCATCCAAAAAGAAATAGGGCATAACTTTCATCTTTGCTGCTTCCTGAGGAGTTATTTTGAACTTCGCTAACTTATAGGGACACTTGATCTCAATTATAGCATCCTCACCAACTAGTCCATCAGGACTAGCTCCAAGATACGGCATTTCTTTAGATATAAATAATCCGCCGTTCAACTTTATGTCCAAATTCCTGTGAAAATTGTTTTCTCGCAATTTCTTCATGGTTACGGCACCAATTTGTAACTATACTTTCGAAAAATTAGAGGAAATTAATTTTTACGCCAATTTTTTGGTATCAGTTGTTTGACGTCTTTTACAGACAATACCAAATTTCGTTGCTGTTAGTCTTCGCTCTTTATGCCATTTCACTTTGGTGTTTTGGCCAACAGTGTTTCCCTCTAACGATTCTAACTCTACCTGGGTCCTGCTCAAGTAGTTCATTAAAGATGATTTATTTTCTTCTAAGTTTTTAAGAGGGATCACCTCTTCTATTAGTCCGTAGTCACCCTCAGCTTCGGCTGCCTGTTTTCTTTTCTACCTTGCCCAAGAAATAGTCGTGCTCTGCATTTTCGGTAAAAACGTCTCCTACGAAACTTTGACGTATACAGTGTACCCGTATAGAAAGATGATTAAATTAGCAAAAGGTGCAGGTTCGAGAGCTTATTAAGAATCCATTTTCAAATATTACTTGTCATGGCCAACTTGATTATATTGAGATGCGGTTTGAACTAGTTTGCACGATAATTTAAGTACTTTTATGGGCACTTAATAAAACTAATCCCATTTTTACAAATTTTCAATAATCTAACCTAACCTTAAAATTTTAAATTGGTGATTTTGTTGGCCCTTTTAAGAGAGACTTTTTTCTAAATGCAATGATGTATCACATGATATGGAAACTTCTTCAAAATTTTGGGAAACAGAACTTATTCTTTTTATGAATAGAAATCGCTAGTGCCATGATCACAAAACTTTGTTATCGAGACTGTTGCAAGCTAACCGCGCCCTTGTTAACGTTGGTAATAAACGGGCGTTTACATTACATACATATTTGTATTATACATGTGTCCTACATATTGTTTGACAAGTCTGGAATGAATCTGAAATTTGTCTCATACTACTATTACATTTTTCATGTATTTGACATGTATCCGACATGTTTTACCAGACAGATTTGTATTCCAAATTAATGGAAAACACAGCGATCGCAGACCATACAAAGGTACTTTACGCACGTGCAGAATAGTTAGCTGTTTTAGTCTATTAAGCGATCTGATGGTTTGTGACGATGGAGTGATCCAAAAAGAGCATAGTAATATTATGCTGCCGCGGCCAAAAACAAAAATTGATTGTCATCTTTCACGAGCGATACTTTTTCTTATTATTAAATACTAGATATGTAGCGAACAGGTCACATAGTGTAAACGATGTCCTGTGCTAGTATTTGTCGAAGACTTGTGCTAAAGATTCATCAGGATTTGTATGCGACAAGTCGACAGTTTTGTAAAGATTTGTTTTTGAATTTATTGAAGACATGTATGTAATATAAGCACTCCTTAAGGATTGCAGAACTTTAAATAGGTCTCGATTCACTTGATTGCGACTATACGTATACCAAGTGCTACAAGAACGTAGAACTTACTCGTGAAATATACGAAGCTCAGTATCCAGAAAAGGCTACACAGATGAAGCTGCAGTGCCACTGATCGTTCGTGGACAATCGTGTACAAGCGATTAAAATTTTAGACCAATGAAATTCTTATCTTTTTGGCACATCATACCCCTAGCTGATGTGATATTGGTTTAAAATTTTAATGGCTCGCTCACCATTGGCTGCAATCGATCAGTGCCACTGCAGAATAACTTGATAAACAAAAAGCAAAATTTCTGTGATCATGGCACTAGCGATTTCTGTTCGTAAAAAGAATAAGTTCGGTTTTTCAAAATTTTGAAGAAGTCTCCATATCGTGTGCTACATCATTGCATTCAGAAATAAATTTTCTCTTATAAAGGTCAAGAAAATTAGGGAGTACCAATTTAAAATTTTAAGGTTAGGTTAGATTATTGAAAATTTGTAAAAATGAGATTAGTTTTATTAAGTGCCCATAAAAGTACTTAAATTATCATACAAACTAGTTCAAACCGCATCTCAATATCTTAAATAACAAAAAAGTTACGGCAAATAAAAGAAATGAGGAGATATTGGTTTTAGTAAAATTTTAACCAAGTTGGCCATGACAAGTAAGTTTGAAAATGGATTCTTAATGAGCTCTCGAACCTGCATCTTTTTGCTACTTTAATCATCTCTCTATCTCTTCAAAGACAGAAGTTACCCATGCTGTCCCTACGTATCCGGGCACACTGTATACTTTGGTATATTTGCCTGGACTTTTCCCGATCATTCTCTTATAAATGCGGTGGTGATTTTGCTCACTGAAATTTTAAGAAAGGCTCGCAGCGTGGCATTTCACTTCGTAGCTATTTTCCAAAGAGAAGTTAACTCTTTTTCCACCAACAAATTTTGAAACAATTGAAATGTACGTCTCCGCTGCATTAATGTTCATATTTAAAAGTAACCTGTGCATTATACGTCAAATGATTGCAGCAAGCAATAATATCATGAAGTCATCCACATTCTACTAAGTCTGGAACTGAATTAATTTCATTATCTTTGAACCCGGTGCAAAAATAAACGTCACAATCAGAATGATCGCCGATTACGTGCTTAGGGCAATGAATTATCCTCCTTTTTTAACGCATTAACTTGCTCTATGAGCGTCGGTACATTAGAGCAGTATTAATTCCTATTCCAATAATCATAAGCACAATTATTCTGTATAATGTATATTTTTTCTTTACGTCCACTTTAAACCGCAATACTTCATTGTGCCTAATTTTAGTGCAGGATCTAGTCTAGTGTAGTCTAGATAAAAAAGCAACCCACGTAAAATTTAAAAAAAAAAACAATTTTATAGGGGTAATAATAACGGTAATGAAACAACAAAATGACGTTATTGATTTACAGAGGAACATGCTATGCGTTTTTTTGTGTCGTTTCAATTCTGATAAACTTTCACTTTCCGACAGACGTAGTTTTATTTTCCGAGTTTTACATAGTTTCTGTGTTAGATCAGGTCGCCGTTTTTATTTACATCACTTTTACATAAAAAAATTTACTCATCTGAGTGTGCGCTCGACCTTAGAATTTGCAGGAGGCCGCGGGCGGTAGCCATGTGAATGAGGCCTTATCGGAATATTCTCTTGTGGGTGTGTCAAACTGACACGTAAACCAATCAAAAATAAAGATCAGTGACAGCAGAGTCATAAATTACAAGGAAAATGTTTAGGTGGTAATTCTGTTCTCTGTTCTTTTCGTTTGTGTGTAAAAATGCAGGAACACATGTTGAACGTATGTTTTTTTCTAAATATATGCGAAAAATAGTGATACGCCCATTTGAAATCGAGTTCAGCTGTAAGCGAGCATACAGCCTTAAGAGAATATTGCGGCTGGAAACAAAAATTAGCTTGTGACAGGCTGGTGGCAGGTCGTATCCGAGCCGGGAGTGACCGAATATTGTCGATGTTTGAAAAATACTTCGAAAGCATTTTGAATCATTTATTTACGTGAATTGTAATTTTAACATAGATATAGGCAAAAGAAACGAAAAATTGGAATTACACTTGTACATACTATAAAATTGAAATGTTTGTCGGAAGTATGAATGTTAGAAATGTTTGCGTTGCAAACATTTCTAACATGACAGTAACGAGAATATAATAATAGAAGAAAATATTTTTAAATTAATTACAAAATATTTAAATGTTTGTCAATAAATTTCGAACTCCGTTACTAAATTTTTCTAAGTGGAGTTTTATTAATGTGTTAATAAAATTTAATTATGTAAAAGTTTTTGTTATGAATGAATATGTCTTCATGTAAATAAGCTGTAACACTAATTATGTTTCTACAAAAATTACTAATTAAAACTTAGAAAAAAATATTAAATTAAAAATATGCGTTGTTAATGAATTTCACAAAAATTCTGTAAAAAATATTTTATAGCTGCCTAAATGTTTTTTTCCATATTTAATTTACCTGTTCAGTCAATTAATCAGGGAGAATATAAGACGGCCATGAATTATTCAAATGAAATTACTAAGAGGCATTTTCATAAAACGACTTTAATTTCAAACCACATTACAATACACAACAAAAAAACAATAAGTAGGTAGGTATTTGTTTAACAAGACGGTACAATTGTGTGATCATGATCCCTGTAATTAGTGTGGATTGTTGTTAAATTGTTAAAAATTATTATTTTATTTACTTTTGCGGTTAAAATTCTGTTTTATCGACTGTTTTGAGTTGGACAAAGCAAACTTTAACGTTTGCTATTGAAAAAAAAGTAGTTTTACATTTTTATAATTTAATTCAAATCCTATTATGAACATATAAAATAGCGACATCTTACTATCGCTTTTTGACCTGACATTGCAGTAGGATAGACAAATTGAAGCGGGATTTGCTCCTAATAAGTCCCCCATGCAAGGCGGCCATGCTTGCTGTCAAAGCATAATGAAAGATTTTAGAAAAATTTTGTGCAAATCGTTTTTGATTGCAGTGAGAACCTCGAGCAGCCTCTGGACAGCTGTTTCAGCCCTGCTTGGGGCTTCTTCAGCAGAAACGTAGCTCGACATTCCCACTGCAGACCAAAAACGACTTGCCCAATTTATTCGCAATTGCGATGTAAGAATCATGAACATATAAAATAGCGACATCTTACTATCGCTTTTTGACCTGACATTGCAGTAGGATAGACAAATTGAAGCGGGATTTGCTCCTAATAAGTCCCCCATGCAAGTCTATCCTACTGCAATGTCAGGTCAAAGAGCGATAGTAAGATGTCGCTATTTTATATGTTCATCATTCTTACATCGCAATTGCGAATAAATTGGGCAAGTCGTTTTTGGTCTGCAGTGGGAATGTCGAGCTACGTCTCTGCTGAAAAAGCCCCAAGCAGGGCTGAAACAGCTGTCCAATCAAAAACGATTTGCACAAATTTTTTCTAAAATCTTTCATTATGCTTTGACAGCAAGCATGGCCGCCTTGAATGGGGGACTTATTAGGAGCAAATCCCGCTTCAATTTGTCTATCCTACTGCAATGTTAGGTCAAAAAGTGATAGTAAGATGTCGCTATTTTATATGTTCATCATTCTTACATCGTAATTGCGAATAAATTGGGCAAGTCGTTTTTGGTCTGCAGTGGGAATGTCGAGCTACGTCTCTGCTGAAGAAGCCCCAAGCAGGGCTAAAACAGCTGTCCAGAGTCTGCTCGAGGTTCTCAGTGCAATCAAAAACGATTTGCACAAAATTTTTCTCAAATCCTATTATTAAAAAAGCCCTCAAATTCTGTTTAAGTCAGTAGGACTAAGCCATATAAAGAAATATCTTCTGCAAAGTAACATTTACAAGGTCATTGCGAAATTAATTCATTAACGGGAATAGAGAGATATTTAAATATATATTAATTATTTATAATAATTATAAAAGGCACCTTGCATCAGAAACGGAAAAAATATGCAAAAATAATACTTTTCGGTAAATAATGAAGCAATACTTAATCTTTCTTATTTTTCAAATGATAAATTTTGGTAGTTTCCGCCCTAAAAATATTAAATATGGAAGATTTAGTACCTGAAATTTTTAGAATATTCTAAAAGTTGAAAAATTCAATTTTAACGGAATATTAAAAAAATAAGTTGAAACTAACTTACGTTAAAAAGAAATCTCGTTGAAATATAGATTAATTTCGAATAAAATCACTCGGTATATCTGTTAAGAGTTAAAAAGGTTTTCAGACAAGTAGAAATTATTGCTTTAAAAAGTTTCCTCAAAAAATTAAAAATAAAAATTTTTCTCATTTGATGCCGACATTTTGGCGATCACTGTAGGTGCAATACGTGGTAGCCGCTATTTGTACTAATGTCGATTTCATAAATTGTACAGATATTAAACTGGCCCAAAATAAAAAATTCGGTCTGCTTATGCCAGATTGGGATTACTAGAAAAATGTTATCAGGAAATTAAGTGATGAGACAAAATGTTATAAAGAAAACGCCTTGTGAAAAATTGTCTCAAATTTTCTCGTGCATGTAACAGAACCCAAAAGCAAATTTTATGTGTTTAAATATTTCTTATGGATATAAAAACATTCTCTTATAGCTGAATAAATGAATAAACTAATCACTTGCAAGAGCTAAATACCAAACGCCCAATTGCCGCTTCTAACTAGAAAATGAAAAATCTTGTCCATTTTGTCAGAGGAGCAAGCGACACATTTTAGGCGTTTACGATAATTGGAGAGCTCTATGGATCGGAGTAGAAAAGTAAGATAAAATGAATGCGTTTAATGCAAGTAAGAGTGAGACAATAGATTAACCGGTATATACCGCTCCAATGATCGTAAACGCCTTTTGTAAAAACCTATTGGAACCATATTATTATTATTTTTTTTTCGAATTTTAAATAGGTACCTTTTTGAGCCACACTAAAAGCTGCTCACTGTTTCTGTCCTGTTCATATTTGGTTATCGAACATACACAAAACACACAACTATTGGCAAAATCCCACATGGTGTAACTTTTTGCCGTTCATTGTATACAATTAAAATAAAGAAAACAACACTACTGAATATTTGTTTGTTTCCTTAATTTATTGGAAGTTAACATAACTTCAAAAGATTAAAAATGTAAACATCGTGGTAAATATGACTGCTTGCGCCTTCCGGTTTTCTCGAGATCACATGCAAAGAATTGTCTTTCAAATATAAGTACCACTCAGTTTACTTATACAATACTGTTGCGTTCAAAAACTGTAACGAAAGAGCACTTTGGGCGTTTAGAACGAAAAAAAAAATATACAAAATCACTTACACATTAAGAGAAAGGATTTTACCCAAAGTGCACTTTTTTTCAGTTTCTGAACGAGCCCCCAGGTCAGAGAATTTTAGGCATACCGGAAATTCCCCAGCCGTAAAATGTAAAATAAAAATAAGCCCCGCCTACTGTGGCATCTCCGATTGCTTTCGATAGAGGGCAGCAGTTTGCAACTACTAATTATAAAATTTCGTAATTCATGTTTTATTTAAATATTATGACCTTGATTAAGTTTCTGTTGCTGCAGATCTTCATAAAATTAGTTGCTTTATCTCGGAAAGTTAATTTTAAGTTGAAAATCTAATTCTATAAGTAATAAAAATTATAAAAATTATTAGAAAATATTAAAAATGACTTTCCGAAATTCCTTATTAAGAGGAATCCTTGCGAAGGTACCCCTCTCGGGTTGGTATTTTACTTGCTTATTAATCCCCAACACTATGACATTTAAGGGGAAATGTTTCCAATTTTATGATTGGTTGGCCTTGGCTGTACGTGCGCTCCAAACATTTCATTGGCTACCCTTTAGCATGTTGTTGCATTGTCTGTCGGCATCGTCGGCTTCTAACGAAATTTAAATTTTTGTAGCAGAAATAAGCTCCACATACAAATTGTAAGAAATAATCTTCGGCAGTATCAGCATGTTTACAATATTTTTACAATTACAAATATCTACTGTAAATAATGTGGGCGCAGCAGGCTGGCCGTTCGATGAAATCCGAGTCGTTCATGACGATTCGAGAGGCCACTGAGGCGCGTTCAGAAACTGCATTGCGAATGCACTTTGGACGTTTAAAATGGAAAGCAAAATGCGCAAAATAATTTACATGAGAGAGAAAGTTATTGCCCAGAGCGCGCTCTTTCTTATTCCTGAACGAGCCCCAGCACACGATAATTCACGATCCTTGGGAGGGAATTTTAAAATAATAATGATGAAGACATAACTTGTTTAAGATGAGATGAACAGTTTTAATAAATTAATACAGTCAAATTTTATTATAGAATTTAAATTTATATACGTCATTTATGTGTGAATTGGAATAAAGAATGTTTAATATATTCTGTAGGAAAATGTTCACGAATTCCAACTCGAAAGTACAGTACCCGAAAAAAGTAATGTCTACTCCATAAAATGCAAATGTTCGGGCTAAGTTGTCGAGACCCACATTACAATAACCGAAACCAAGCATTGCGAACAGGTAATCCCGCCTGCGAAATGTATTTAATCTGACAGAGATAAATTCGAAACGTGCGACTGCTAAATTCTGTAAATATAATTATAAAACAAAGTGTTATTTGTTTGGTGAAGTCATACATTTTTTGCTATGCGATATATGCAAAATAAAAGTAAATGTTTAATGTTTTATAAAAATTCAGTTCAACAAAACCATTCTCATATGGTAATTAATTATTAATTAAAAGAATTATTTCAATATTTGAGAATTAGAATTCTTCAAAGATTTATTTCGGCCTTTAACTTGTATTTAAGGAGTAATATTCATTTAATATTTTATTGTTTTATTTTTAAATTGTAAAGGTTCAGTGTTCATTTCAAATAAAAATTGCTTTGGATTGTGTCATAGTTCGTTTTATGAATTCTATTTTGCCAGGAGCAAATAAATACTGAGTTAAATTATTTTAAATTAGGGATACACAAAATTAAATAGAATAAGTTGTTGTGACATCATGGATATTTTTTAAAACCAATAATACAATTTCTCTCTGGATCCTGTACTGTAGCTGTTTCTGATTATGGCCATCATGCGTATTTATATTTTTATCTTGGAAATAAAAACGAAAAATGTGGTTCGATAAAATTGTTACAATACAACGCTTTGTTTTATAATTATATTTACGGAAGCTGGCAGCCTAACGTTTCGAATATCTCTCAGACACATTTCGCTAGCGGGATTACTTGCTCGCAATGCTTGGCCGCCTCCCTATAATGTGGGACTCGACAGCTTACCCCGAACATTTGCATTTTATGGGAAAGACATTCCCTTTTTCGGGCACTGTACAGGGTGACTATGCGAAAATTACTACCCGCTTTAACTCTTTTGTTTTTGATTTTAGGAATAAACGCTTAATACAAAAGTTAAAGGGACTAATTCAAACTTTCACTGTGTGCTCACAAAGAAACAATTGATGGTCGGATAAACGACATATAAACTAAACTTAGGCTCTTTTTTAATGGAACACCCTGTATATTATTACGTATTTCGATTCTAAATTAAATTCTAATGGCACTACATATATAATAAAACTAATAATGTAGATGGTGTCTATAAAATAATTTTGCTTAATTTTTTTATTTTTGATTTTAGAAAGAAAAAAAGATAGAACTCGTACAATTTATTTCAGTACTGCTATATTCACAAAAAGCAATTGATTGTCGGACACCCAAAAAAATAAACGTAGTTTTGATTTTAAATAAAACAACGTTGAATAAAATTTTACCATTAATATATTAAATCGATTTAGATATTTTCTAAAAATAAACGTTTAAGCTAGGAACAAAAAATAATTAGGAAAAATTGAACTTTAAAAAATAACTGAAAATTTAACGTAAAACATATTTAAAGCGTTCTCAATTTTTTTTACGCAAGATGTAAAAGTTTTTAAGATATTTTGAATCATATCTCTTGTATAAATGGGAGTTTTCTACTTCTAAAATTCAAAAATAAAATAAATTAAATAGGAATTATTGTGTAGACACCTTCTACATTAATAGTTTTATTATATGCGTAGTCCCAGTAGAACTTAATTTAGAATCGAAAATAGTAATAATATATGGATGTTCCATTAAAAAAAAAAAATAAATATCATCATATCTCGTTTATTCACACAGTGAAACTTTGAATTAGTTCCTATAAGTTTTGTATTAAACATTTTTTCTTGAAATCAAAATAAAGGAGTTAAAGGGGGTAGGAATTCTCGCGTAATCACCCTGTACATGCGATCAACTCCTTTATTATAAAGAACTACGGTTGAATTCTTGGCTTCCGGTTAGAACCACATGTCTCTGATTTCTTCTAGAAGAACTATATTAATTAGTACTTGACTATTCTACTGACTCTAATTATTGTTAATTTTGGAATCTCGATGATTTCAACGCAAAAAATATCTTTATAGAAGTAATGTTAAATTACTATCCATATTGAACTTAATTTTTTTCCGAAAATATATTCAATTGCTAGTATTATTTATTGTCTTCATTAACAACACATATTTTTAATTTAATATTTAATTCTAAATTTTAATTAATAATTTTTGTAGAAACATAATTAGTATTACAGCTTATTTACATGAGGACATATCCATTCATAACAAAGATTTACAAAATTAAATTTTATTAACACATTAATATAATTCCACTTAGAAAAGATTTAGTAACGGAGTTCGAAATTTATTGACAAACATTTAAATATTTTCTAATTTATTTAAAAGTATTTTTTCTATTATTATATTCTAGTTATTGTCATTGTTGCAAACATTTCTAACATTACAATTTTATAGTCTGTACAATTGTAATTTCAAGTTTTCGTTTCTTTTGCCTCTATCTATGTTAAACTTACAATTCACGTAAATAAATGATTCAAAATGCTTTCAAAGTATTTTTCAAACATCCACAATATTCGGTCACTCCCGGCTCGAATCCGACTGTCACCAGGGTGTCACAAGCTAAGTTTTGTTTCCAACCGCGATATTCTCTTTAACAATTTTTAGAGGAACAGAAAGAGAAGATATGTTTGCTTCCTCTTTCGTTACCTCCCCCACAATTGATAGTGGGAGAAATCCGTCCACGCCTCATGAAAATAATTCATGAAAAACATGCAAAACGTGCGAATTCATAACTACATTACATATACATATTTTTGAAAGCTGTTTTCGCGGTTTTGTTAATAAAACTTCAATCTACAAAGTGACCAACGCGTTTTCGAAAATATGAACTGGAAGTATATTTAATTTGACTGTAAAGTTCAACTACGATTTTTAAATTTTAATTATTTTTTTCTAATTAACAACTAATCGTAGCGAAATTTCCATTGGTCACTTTGTACTTCTAGTCCTTAAATATGTGCTGTCAAAAAATGGAATAAATTGATTAAGAACTAAAGCCTCTACACGACTTCGCGCGTTTTAATGGTTTTCGTATATGGCATTATTCGGTGGGATTCCTCTTAAAAAACAAAACGAAAATGTTAAAACTATTCGATGATCAGATCAGTAGTTTTAGCGTAATTCTTGAACTAGAAAAGTGGCATAATGATGGCGACTGAAACGGGCTCTTAATCAGAACCATAATATTATTAAAACCGCGATGCGCAAACAGATCTATTTTTAGCATCAGTACGCCACCTTGCGTCACAGAACATGATCGAAGACTACTCGATCATTCTAGTATGTGCGAGCAACAGAGGGCTCTGCTATATAAGCCGTACGATCTGCCAGGGGCCTTATTCTGGAGTTCGCTCGAATAAAAGCACGTGCGAGAATGACGTCATTTTCTCTTGAGAAATTTAGACGCTATTCTGGAAAGTCGCACGCGAAAATATACGAACGATCGTCACTCGTCTTGTTACGAGTGCATGTTATCGTTCGCAAACGCATATTCGCTTGAAAATTGAATAACTCGTTGGCTACAGTTGGCGAATGGCGCTGAGTATATTGACAGATTCTGCCTTGCTTTTATTGTTATTACAGATTTTAGCAATTATATTGTGTGTGGTGTGATAAAGTAACTATTATGGCAAACTTTGATGAAATTATCATGTTAGCCGGTGCTGCAGTGCTTGAAGAAAATGAAATAGCAGTAGATCAACAACGTAACAGAAAATTTAGAAAGCGAGAAAATGCATTTGAATTACCTGACAGACAATTTATAAATATATTTCGTGTTTCTAAAGATTTAGCACGTAATATTATTGAATTAGTTAGTGAGTATGTACAGCCCGCTTCAAGAAGTTCAGCATTAGATGTGCAAACGAAGGTAAGAAATCAATACAGAGATAAAAAAATATATTATTTTAACATTGTGTAGGTTTTAATAGCTCTAAGATTTTTTGGATGTGGTAGCTACCAACAAGATATGGCAAGCAATCTCTTCGTTGCTGTTTCACAAGCATCAGTTTCGAGGTCTATTGCAGAAGTTGTAGATGCTTTGAATCAGCCAGCTATATTTGCTGCCTGGATACAGTTTCCGCGGAACATTGAGGAACTGCAAATCATACGCAATCAGTATGTCATTATAATAAGAAAGAAATAATTAATAGCAACACTATATTTTTCAGGTTTTACAATACTTTTGGGTTTCCGGGTGTTATAGGGTGTATAGATTGCACTCATGTAGCAATTATTGCGCCGTCCACTAATCATATAAACTATCCTGAAAATATATATGTAAACAGGAGAAACTATCATTCTATTAATGTTCAATTGGTAAGAAGCATTCATGTCCTCAAAACATATTTATAATTGAATTCATTACAGATATGTGATAGCAGAATGAAGATTTTGAATATAAATGCCAGATTTCCTGGGAGTACCAATGATGTATTTATTTGGAACAATTCGAATGTAAAAAATGTAGTGATGGAACTTTACAGAAGACAACCCAATACATTTTATCTGTTAGGTAAGTATTGATTAACTGTGAAATACTGTAATTGATATAAACATTTTACAGTAGTAGTAATGATTCAATTTAAATTCAGGTGATTCTGGCTATCCTCTTCGACCATGGCTGCTAACACCATTAGAAGAAAATCCACAGCCTGATACACCAGAAGCTGCATACAACCGATGTCACCAAACAACACGTTGTATTATAGAAAGATGCAATGGGCTCCTCAAAATGAGATTTAGGTGTTTACTCAAACATCGTGTGCTTCATTATGCTCCAGAAATGGCATCGAAAATTATCAATGCCTGTTCAGTGTTGCATAATATGTGTATCGAGCACAATATCCCAGAACCAGATCCACAAGATATTGAAAATGGTAATGATATTGATTTAGGTTTACTACCAAATGACGAAGGCCATAATGAGAATGCAGTGGGAAGAAGAGTTAACATTCACCTAGTAAATGGTCGAAGGCTACAGAGACAATTAATAAGAAATTATTTTCTTAGAAGATAATTTTATTGTGAAACCATACACAATATCAAAGGTACATGCATAAAATATTGTTTTGTTTTCAAAATACATTCATTACTTATGTAAGGAAAGAAATAATCATATGTACTTGAACAACTGCAAAAATAGATTCAATAGTTAATGTTTCGTTATCTGTTTGGCAACTTCTTTACAATAAGACCAATAATATGTAAAGTGGCATGTCTGCTACTGAACTGATTTTTACAACTGTTATTGAAATACAGATCTTGTCTAATAATGTATAGTTTTAATTGCTTTATTAAATTTTATTTTACTATTTTAATTACAAACTTACAGTATATTGTACCTCTGTAAATAGAAATAATATGGAAACAAATGTATATATAATGCACATGATTATTCCTCAATTAAATATTCCAATGCAATGGCAATTCTTTCTTTCACATGAACATCTCTCTCTTTAGAAGCAGCAATTCGTTCCAGAATTTCTAGCTTCTTTTGTAAATACTGTTTCTTAATATATAATTTTTCAGCAGAGAGTTCTGCCAATTTCTCGGTAGCGTTTATTGAATTTTGGAGGCGTTTTCTACGTTTTACGTTTGGGGTCCATGTATGTGCTAAAAAAATATTTTTTTTTTAAATATCGAATATCTAAAATCAAATTATAAATCTATTATTTTAACTTACACAACTCTATAACTGAAATCATTATGATATTATACATATTATAGAAATTAAATTACCAAAATGTAATAACATGATTTATCAGTAAAGCAATCATAACTTACTGATAGTAATTGATGAAGTACTCTAAGAGAAATTACCTGTATTACTCATGCTATTAGATGAAGGTGTTGGTTCTTTATTAGTTGTAAAGCCACATGTTTGTGTACTACTTGAAGGTGTTGGTTCTTTATTGGTAGTAAAGCCACATGTTTGTGTACTAGATGAAGGTTCTGGTTCTTTATTGGTAATTAAGCCATGTTTTTCTACAGTGTAATCATGATCTAAAAAATCACCAAAAAAGTAGATATTGAATAAAGTCGTTGTTTCGAATTATGTACCCATTTCAGTTATTATTTGCAGATTAGATGGTAAGTTGTCATCTATTACTTGTGGTAGCATTTCAATGAAATCCTGTCAAAAAATTACAAAATCATAAATTCGCTTTATTAACTCTAATAAAACTTACAAATTCAACAGTTGATTCAGCTGTTTGTGAGTGCCCTTCAACTGCAACTTGAGAAATTAATGAGAGAATTTTGTCCTCATCATGCGAGATTTCATCTATAAGCGGAGGGCCACCTCCTGTCCCAGAAGCATGCTTAACACATAATGCCTTTTTTTGTTTAGCCTTGCTTCTAAGGTCTTGCCAAGTCTAAAAAAAATTATTTGAGAAGTAATACTCGGTACCTTAATTTGATTTTTAAGGTTATATTTTAAAATGTACTTACTTTTCTCCACTGATGCCATTCTTTTTGTGCTCCCGGTATTGCATTTAATATTGCACTTATATCCTCCCACTGCTTTTGTCCATCTTTTTTAGTAAATGAACTACTGAATCGACCACTTACTAATTGTTCATTTTTTCTCATAAGTTCGATTAAATTGTTTTTTTGCAAAGTAGAAATATGAGTACTTTTCTTATTCATTTTAAAAAAATTAATTATATTTATGTATGATAAGGTCTTTACTTTATGAAATTTCCGAACGAAATATTCAAGTTTCTGTTATGCATATAACTACCTAACTACCTCCTTTTCGGAAAAACATCTGTGCTACACGTGTTGTAAAATTTATGCCGCATTTTTGTTTGAATACTATTGGTTACGTTCAAAGGAAGTCGCGTGAAATAATCACCGACTCATAGTACGCACTCGAAAGTGATATTTTCTATTCGACTGCTGCTCAAGAATACGAATTTCACGATTTCATCTTTCTCACACGAATCTTACCGCTCGAAAATATTCACATGCGACTTTATTCGAGCGAACTCCAGAATAAGGCCCCAGGAGTAGTTATGAAGTTTGCGAGCGAAGGATTCGTACCTCAAATAAATAGAAAATACATTTTGTAAAAGTGTTATTTGATAGACAAGCTCATTACAATTGTGTTGTTAATTGTGGTAATCCGCAGCTTATAATTAAAGTGTTCTGAAATTTAACAACTATAATTTGTGAACCCCAAATTCGTAACAAATTGGTGTCAGAAGTGGGACTATTTCATGAATGAAGCTGTGCGAGTTAAAAGTGAAAGAGCTGCGTGAGGAACTAGAAGAAAGAGGGCTGGAAAATTCGGGAAAAAAAAGCGTCTTACAAGAACGGCTGAAGCAAGCGCTTGTAGATGAAGGTAAAGACCCAGAAACATTTGAATTTGAAATTGAAGATGCGGCAGTTCTACTGAAAGAAGTGAAAGAAAATATGAAATTAGAAATGCACGAAGTGAAAGAAAACATGAAATTAGAAATGCAGGAAGTAAAAGAGGAAATGGAAAGAGGTCTGAATATAGAAAACATAAAAATGCAAATCGATGAAACGATAGAAGATCTTAAAACCGCATGTGACGAGAAACTTGAAGGCGTACGAAATCAGTTTGATAGTACAATTAAGGATATGAAATTTGAATTCGACGATAAACTTGATGAGAAACTTTTTGGAATAAAAATTCAGTCCCCATATAAATTTGAAGACTTAGCGAAACAACTGCATAAAGTAGAACTGGGTCGTTCGATTGCACCATCGTCTGCGTCGTCAAACCAGGAACTAAAACCACACAAATTCGAAGGCGACGTACCCCGAAGAATGGTGAGTCACTTCAAGAGTTTGAACTTGACATTGAGAGATTGGTACGCATGGCATACGGAGATTTCTTACCTGAACCAGTTTTTCATCGTTTGGCCATCCAAGCGTTCATCGACGGCGTTAAGGATCAAGAAATGCAACAAGTATTACGATTGGGTAACTTTTCAAAATGCACAGATGTCTGGCCCGTGCACTGGAGTTCGAAGCAGCCAAGCAGGCATCTGGAAGTCTAGTACGAGTATGAGAGATAAAAGCTACCGACGACAATGCACTAACTCTTTGAAAGAATCAAGCGACTAGAAGAAAATAAATTTACAAGCAATACTAGATGGATTATAACTTGTTGGAACTGTGGTCCATGTAAGTTCCAACTGTACGCGCAAACGGGCTCGTCAAGACGATGACTTTGAATCAAAACCAGTCAGAAAGAAGGGCCGAATGGTGACTGATTCTGCGAAGAGCCCCAGGATTGTCTCCATTTCCGGGATAAGAAACAATGAAAATAGCTTGATAGCAGATGGAAAAATTGGCATGAAGATTGGAAGTATGAAATTCAGGCACAGAGTGTTAGTGGCAGACATTGTTGACGTCTTCATACTGGGAGTGGACTTCATGAGGACAAACGGCTTGGTTGTAGATTTAAAAGATAAACTTTTACGAATTGGATCTGAAGAAATACCTCTCCACGTTCCTGGAAAACTATCTACAGTGCTAAAAGTAATATTGGACGAAAGTGTAAACATTCCAGCCTTAACCGATAAGTTAATTCTGGCGAAGTTGGAAGGCAATCTTGGCAGCTATCCGGCCGGAATCATAGAGCCAACTAAGATCAACAGCGCCAAGAAAGGAATTTTACTGGCTGGGACTCTGGTGAAGATCCAAGAAACAATTCCTATTCGTCTTGCAAATGTCAACAGTTACCCAGTGACCATACCCAGCGGAACAGTGGTGGGCAAATGTGAAGCAATTGCTTCTGTGAACCACATTCAAGTAAACGATGCATCCGCTCGGCATCAGTCTGACAGTCTAGCACCACTACTAGAAAAATTGCTGGAAGATGTATCAACATCGTTAACACCCATGGAAACAGAAGACATAGGTGGACTGATTCGAAAATACAAAAGAATCTTCGCCTTTACCGATGAAGACTTAACCCGGACGAAGACTGCCATTGGCGAGGAGAGAAGAGACTGACAAGTTAATCAAGAAGATGCAGGGCCAAGGAATTATTGAACAATTGCAAAGTCCATGGACATCTCCTGTTGTACTTATAACTAAAAAGGATGGCAGCACGCGTTTCTGTGTGGACTAGAGGCGATTAAATGATATCACGAAAAAGGATAGCTATCCCTTACCCCGGATTGATGACACAATTGACACCTTATCCGGTGCGAGATGGTTCTCTATTCTGGACTTGAAATGTGGCTATTGGCAAGTTGAAAGACAGGGAAAAGACAGCCTTCACTGCAGGTACTGGTCTGTGGCAGTTCAAGGTGATGCCTTTTGATCTATGCAACGTCCCAGCCACTTTTGAGCGACTCATGGAATTGGTATTGCGTGGACTTAGCTGGAAGACTTGCCTCATATACTTAGATGATGTGATTGTGGTTGGAAGAACCTTCAAAGCACACCTGGCAAATCTGAGGAACGTTTTCCAAAGGATTGAAGAGGCGAAGCTAAAATTAAATCCAGTCAAATGCAAGTTTTTCCAGAAGGAAGTGAATTACCTTGGACATGTCATCTCTGAGGCAGGAGTTGCGACCGACCCGGACAAGATTTCAGCTGTTAAGAACTGGCCACCACCGAAGAAGTGCACGAATTAAAAAGTTTCTTGGGGCTCTGCACCTATTACAGACGATTCGTTAGGGACTTTGCAAAGGCAGCGAAACCTCTACATGTACTGACTGAAGGAAAAACTACATTTTTCTGGAGTAGGGACTGCCAAGAAACCTTTGACAATCTGAAAGATCTTTTGGTGACTGCTCCTATATTGTCTTATCCAAGATCAGAGGGCAAGTTTATTATTGATAGTGATGCTAGCAACTACGGGATTGGAGGCGTACTGTCGCAAGTGCAAGACGGGCAAGAACGTGTTATTGGTTACTTCAGTAAAGTTTTGTCAAAAGCTGAAAGGAACTACTGTGTAACCAGAAAGGAGCTCTTTGCCATGGTGAAGATAACAGAACATTTTCACAAGTATCTTTATGGCCGACAGTTTCATCTTCGAACAGACCATGCAGCATTGTTCTTAAACTGAAGCAACCACCTTCAGTTTAAGAACGTAGAAGGCCAGCTTGCCAGATGGATAGAAAGATTACAGGAGTATGATTTTACAATCGAACATCATCCATATCGTGTCCATAATAATGCAGACGCACTCTCCAGAAGACCTTGTCTTGAGGATTGTCGGCACTGCTCAAAAGCAGAAAATAAAGAAGGCATAATTCCCATCAGAAGAACTAGCATCGTAGTAGACAGGTGGCAAACCGAGACCATTAGGAGGGAGCAGCGAGAAGATCCTGAAATAAGAACCATAATCGAATGGAAGGAAAGACAGCAATGTCCCACCTAGGCAGAGATATCGGGGAAGAATCCAGTGTTTAAAACCTATTGGGCACAATGGGATTCTCTGGAGTTGAAGAGTGGGTTGCTAATGAGAAAATGGGAAACACCTAATGGGAGTGAGATGAAGGACCTCGTGCTTCCAAGGGTAAGGGTCGCTGAGGTCCTGGAGGAAATTCATGACGGTACGTCCGGTGGACATTTGGGCATGAACAAGACATTGTCGAAAGTACGAGAAAGGTTCTACTGGGCGAAATGTAGAACCGATGTGGAAAATTGGTGTGCCAGGTGTACTATATGTGCTGCAGTATCCGGACCCGCGAATAAGACTCGCGGAAAATTACACCCTTGCGTTGGAGCACCATTCGAGATGATTGCCATTGACATAGCCGGCCCATTTCCAGAAACCAACCATGGAAACAAATACATTATGGTAGTGACTGATTATTTCACCAAATGGTCTGAAGGTTATGCTTTGCCAAACCAAGAGTCAGTAACCGTTGTGAATGCCTTGATAGAGAATTGGATAACAAGATTTGGAGTACCCATGGAGATCCATTCCGACCAAGGCAGGAACTTTGAAGGACACATTTTCCAGGATTTAACCAGGTTACTAGGATTTTTAAAACGCGAACAACTCCCTTGCACCCACAGTCAGATGGAATGGTCGAGCGTTTCAATAGGACTTTGGAGAGACATTTGGCTAAAGTTGTTTCGAAAAACCAACGGTACTGGGACGAACATCTCCTTTTCCTGATGGCGTACCGTTCTGCAGAGCATGAAACTACTAAACGAACTCCATACAGTATCTTATTCGGAAGAGAAATGCGTCTGCCTTGTGATTTAAAATTTGGGCGACCAGAAACTCGACTGGGACTAAGTGAATACTCGCAAGAACTCGAACGCCGTTTAATGAACACTCACGAATACGTCCGACGTAACATCAGTTTGGCGACAGACAAAATGAAGACCCGCTACGATCGACGAGCCAATGAAACAAGATTCCAAGAAGGAGACCGGGTGTGCTGTACAACCCCAGGACTCGTGGTCAGTGCCCCAAACTACAGGCGCCTTGGGATGGACCCTATCAAATAATTAAGAGGATCAATGATGTGGTCTATAGGATACAAAAGCTACTCCGTGGGAAGATGAAAGTGATCCACATCCACCGTTTGGCTCCGTACTCTGTTCGGGACGAACAGGACTAAGAGGGAGGCAGTGTTACATCCGTCACGCAAACAGATCTATTTTTAGCATCAGTACGCCACTTTGCGTCACAGAACATGACTGGAGACTACTCGATCATTCTAGTATGTTGGAGCAACAGAGGGCTCTGCTATATAAGCCGTACTAAGGCACTCGATCTCTGTCTAAAAACACAGGTACTGCCATCATATGTTTTTGACACGAGACAGTGGGTATTTGACCTTGAACAACTCAGTTGTCAAAAATGACAAACTGGAATATTTTATGTAAATCAAGATGAAAAATAACGCAAAATAGTTTCAATTTCTACTTTATTGAGACCAAGTACAAATTTATAATAACGGTAAGCAACTACGAGGCGATATGACATAATAAATGGGAAAGTTCTGCCTAAAAAGTATCTTTGTTGTCAGGTATTACCTACGGTTTTTTGGACTGGGTTCTAAAGCTCAGTTTCATCCTGAATGTTTTTGGAATTCGCTAAATCCTATTATTTTCCAAGTCCCATTATCCAGAACCTAATAGCTTAGCCTTGGAACATGATGAAAAATTACAATCAGTCACAATTTTTACTTTCAAAGTGAACAGCTAAATTACTGAAACTTCTGTTTCTATGGTCAACTGTTTAGAGATTTCCGCTTTGAAATAGTTTCGGGATTTAAGTAAACTTAATATTTTACCTGCAAAGCTTCTAACATACTCACGTATGCTTTTTGGTTACTTTTTCGGTTTATTGTGTCATATTCGCACCAAGGCTAAGCTATTAGGTTCTGGATAATGGGACTTGGAAAATAATAGGATTTAGCGAATTCCAAAAACATTCAGGATGAAACTGAGCTTTAGAACCCAGTCCAAAAAACCGTAGGTAATACCTGACAACAAAGATATTTTTAGGCAGAACTTTCCCATTTATTATGTCATATCGCCTCGTAGTTGCTTACCGTTATTATAAATTTGTACTTGGTCTCAATAAAGTAGAAATTGAAACTATTTTGCGTTATTTTTCATCTTGATTTACATAAAATATTCCAGTTTGTCATTTTTGACAACTGAGTTGTTCAAGGTCAAATACCCACTGTCTCGTGTCAAAAACATATGATGGCAGTACCTGTGTTTTTAGACAGAGATCGAGTGCCTTAGTACGGCTTATATAGCAGAGCCCTCTGTTGCTCCAACACACTAGAATGATCGAGTAGTCTCCAGTCATGTTCTGTGACGCAAAGTGGCGTACTGATGCTAAAAATAGATCTGTTTGCGTGACGGATGTAACACTGCCTCCCTCTTAGTCCTGTTCGTCCCGAACAGAGTATGGAGCCAAACGGTGGATGTGGATCACTTTCATCTTCCCACGGGGTAGCTTTTGTATCCTATAGACCACATCATTGATCCTCTTAATTATTTGATAGGGTCCAGCCCAAGGCGCCTGTAGTTTGGGGCACAGACCACGAGTCCTGGGGTTGTACAGCACACCCGGTCTCCTTCTTGGAATCTTGTTTCATTGGCTCGTCGATCGTAGTGGGTCTTCATTCTGTCTGTCGCCAAACTGATGTTACGTCGGACGTATTCGTGAGTGTTCATTAAACGGCGTTCGAGTTCTTGCGAGTATTCACTTAGTCCCAGTCGAGTTTCTGGTCGCCCAAATTTTAAATCACAAGGCAGGCGCATTTCTCTTCCGAATAAGACACTGTATGGAGTTCGTTTAGTAGTTTCATGCTCTGCAGAACGGTACGCCATCAGGAAAAGGAGAAGATGTTCGTCCCAGTCCCGTTGGTTTTTCGAAACAACTTTAGCCAAATGTCTCTCCAAAGTCCTATTGAAACGCTCGACCATTCCATCTGACTATGGGTGCAAGGGAGTTGTTCGCGTTCTAAAAATCCTAGTAACCTGGTTAAATCCTGGAAAATGTGTCCTTCAAAGTTCCTGCCTTGGTCGGAATGGATCTCCATGGGTACTCCAAATCTTGTTATCCAATTCTCTATCAAGGCATTCACAACGGTTACTGACTCTTGGTTTGGCAAAGCATAACCTTCAGACCATTTGGTGAAATAATCAGTCACTACCATAATGTATTTGTTTCCATGGTTGGTTTCTGGAAATGGGCCGGCTATGTCAATGGCAATCCTCTCGAATGGTGCTCCAACGCAAGGGTGGACCGTACCGTCATGAATTTCCTCCAGGACCTCAGCGACCCTTACCCTTGGAAGCACGAGGTCCTTCATCTCACTCCCATTAGGTGTTTCCCATTTTCTCATTAGCAACCCACTCTTCAACTCCAGAGAATCCCATTGTGCCCAATAGGTTTTAAACACTGGATTCTTCCCCGATATCTCTGTCCAGGTGGGACATTGCTGTCTTTCCTTCCATTCGATTATGGTTCTTATTTCAGGATCTTCTCGCTGTTCCCTCTTAATGGTCTCGGTTTGCCACCTGTCTACTACGATGTTAGTTCTTCTGATGGGAATTATGCCTTCTTTATTTTCTGCTTTTGAGCAGTGCCGACAATCCTCAGGACAAGGTCTTCTGGAGAGTGCGTCTGCATTATTATGGACACGATATGGATGATGTTCGATTGTAAAATCATACTCCTGTAATCTTTCTATCCATCTGGCAACCTGGCCTTCTACGTTCTTAAACTGAAGGTGGTTGCTTCAGTTTAAGAACAATGCTGCATGGTCTGTTGGAAAATGAAACTGTCGGCCATAAAGATACTTGTGAAAATGTTCTGTTGTCTTCACCATGACAAGAAGCTCCTTTCTGGTTACACAGTAGTTCCTTTCAGCTTTCGACAAAACTTTACTGAAGTAATCAATAACACGTTCTTGCCCGTCTTGCACTTGTGACAGTACGCCTCCAATCCCGTAGTTGCTACCATCACTATCAATAATAAACTTGCCCACTGATCTTGGATAAGACAATATAGGAACAGTCACCAGAAGATCCTTCAGATTGTCAAAGGCTTCTTGACAGTCCCAGAAAAATGTGGTTTTTCCTTCGGTCAGTGCATGTAGAGGTTTTGCTGTCTTTGCAAAGTCCTTAACGAATCGTCTGTGATAGGTGCAGAGCCCCAAGAAACTTCTTAATTCCTGCACATTCTTCGGTGGTGGCCAGTTCTTAACAGCTGAAATCTTGTCCGGGTCGGTCGCAACTCCTGCCTCAGAGATGACATGTCCAAGGTAATTTACTTTCTTCTGGAAAAACTTGCATTTGGCCGGATTTAATTTTAGCTTCGCCTCTTCAATTCTTTGGAAAACGCTCCTCAGATTTACCAGGTGTTCTTTGAAGGTTCTTCCAACCACAATCACATCATCTAAGTATATGAGGCAAGTCTTCCAGCTAAGTCCACGCAATACCAATTCCATGAGCCGCTCAAAAGTGGCTGGGGCGTTGCATCAACCAATAGGCATCACCTTGAACTGCCAGTACCTGCAGTGAAGGCTGTCTTTTCCTTGTCTTCGGGATGAATTCTAACTTGCCAATAGCCACTTTTCAAGTCCACAGTAGAGAACCATCTCGCACCGGATAACGTGTCAATTGTGTCATCAATCCGGGGTAAGGGATAGCTGTCTTTTTTCGTGATATCATTTAATCGCCTGTTGTCCACGTCCACACAGAAACGCGTGCTTCCTTTTTAGTTACAAGTACAACAGGAGATGCCCATGGACTTTGCGACGTTTCAATAATTCCTTGGCCTTGCATCTTCTTGATTAACTTGTCAGTCTCTTCTCTCCTCGCCAATGGCAGTCTTCGTGCGGGTTGACGAATTGGATTCGAATGGCCAGTGTTTATTCTGTGCTGAACAATGTCCATCCGGGTTAAGTCTTCATCGGTAAAGGCGAAAATCGTTTTGTATTTTCGAAACAGTCCTCCTATGTCTTCTGTTTCCGTAGGTGTTAACGATGTTGATACATCTTCCAGCAATTTTTCTAGTAGTGGTGCTAGACTGTCAGACTGATGCCGAGCGGATGCATCGTTTACTTGAATGTGGTTTACACAAGTAATTGCTTCGCATTTGCCCACCACTGTTCCGCTGGATATGGTCACTGGGTAACTGTTGACATTTGCAAGAAGAACAGGAATTGTTTCTTGGATCTTCACCAGAGTCCCAGCCAGTAAAATTCCTTTCTTGGCGCTGTTGATCTCAGTTGGCTCTATGATTCCGGCCGGATAGCTGCCAAGATTGCCTTCTAACTTTGCCAGAATTAACTTATCGGTTAAGGCTGGAATGTTTACACTTTCGTCCAATATTACTTTTAGCACTGTAGATAGATTTCCAGGAACGTGGAAAGGTATTTCTTCAGATCCAATTCGTAGAACTTTATCTTTTAAATCTACAACCAAGCCGTTTGTCCTCATGAAGTCCACTCCCAGTATGAAGTCGTCAACAATGTCTGCCACTAACACCCTGTGTCTGAACTTCAAACTTCCAATCTTCATGTCAATTTCGGCTTCACCACAAACTGGAGTAACCTCGCCAGTAGCTGTTTGAATGTGATATACCTTTCCATTATTTACCAGCTTTCATTTCGGTAAAAGATCTGTTCTTATGATGGACACATTCGCTCCGGTATCAATTGTGAATTGGAAAGATCTCTCACCAATTTTTCCATCTGCTATCAAGCTTTTTTCATTGTTCCTTATCCTGGAAATGGATACAATTTTGGGGCTATCCGTAGAATCAGTCAGTATGCGCCCCTTCTTGCTGACTGGTTTTAGTTTAAAGACTCGTTGTCATCTTCTTGGCGCGCTCGTTTGCGCCGGCAGTTGGAACTCAAATGACCTGTTTTACCACAGTTCCAACAAGTTGTAATTCGTCTGCTGTTGTTCGTGGATTTCTTCTCTTCAAGGTGTTTCAGCCTTTCCAGGATTTCTGTTAGGGTACTCTCATCAGCAGCTTTCACCTCTCGTACCCGTACTAGGCTTCTAGATGCTTGCTTTGATCTCTAATGCCGTCGATGAATGCTTGGATGGCCAAACGATGAAAAACTGGTTCAGGTAAGAAATCTCCGTATGCCATGCGTACCAATCTCTCAATGTCAAGTTCAAACTCTTGAAGTGACTCACCATTTTTCTGGGTACGAGTTTTCAATTGGATGGTATGGAGTTGTTTCATATGTGCATCACCAAAACGCATTTCCAAATGCTCCACCAGTCGATCAAAGTTGTTCTGTACTTCCTCAGGAATGGACTGTAATGCACTCAACTCTCAACTCTGGGCTTCGCAGAGCCAAAACGAGTGCTGCAGCTCTGTCACAGTCATTCCAGCCATTCACGTCAGCAAAAATTTTGAACTGTCTGATGAAAGTAGATCAAGGTATGTCGCCTTCGAATTTGTGTGGTTTTAGTTTCTGGTTTGACGACGCTGACGATGGTGCAATCGAACGACCCAGTTCCACTTTATGCAGTTGTTTCGCTAAGTCTTCAAATTTATCTTGGAACTGAATTTTTATTCCACAAAATTTCTCATCAAGTTTATCGTCGAATTCAAATTTCATATCCTTAATTGTACTATCAAACTGATTTCGTACGCCTTCAAGTTTCTCGTCACATGCGGTTTTAAGATCTTCGATCGTTTCATCGATTTGCATCTTCATGTTTTCTATATTCAGATCGGTTTTTAAACTGTAAGTTTCCATTTTCATATCTAAACTTTCCTCTTTTATATTTTCTTTCACTTCCTGCATTTCTAATTTCATATTTTCTTTCACTTCTGCATTTCTAATTTCATATTTTCGTTACCTTTTTCCAATTTCTCTTTCACTTCCTGCATTTCTAATTTCATGTTTCCTTTCACTTCATTCAGTAGAGCTGCCGCGTCTTCAATTTCAAATTCAAATGTTTCCGGGTCTTTACCTTCATCTACAAGCGCTTGTTTCAGCCGTTCTTGCAAGACGCTTTTCTTTCCCGAATTTTCCAGGCCTCTTTCTTCTAATTCCTCACGCAGCTCTTTCACTTTTAACTCGCACAGCTTCATTCTTGAAAAATCACACTTCTGACACCAATTTGTTACGAATTTGGGGTTCACAAATTATAGTCGTTAATTTCAGAACACTTTAATTAACAGCTGTTACACCATTAACAACACAGTAGTAATGAGCTTGACTATCAAATAACACTTTTACAAAATGTACTTTCTATTTATTCGAGGTACGAACCCTTCGATGGCTATCTTAATAACTAACTACTTCAGACGGATCGTACGCTTATATAGCAGAGCCCTCTATTGCCCGAACATGCTAGAATGATCGAGTAGTTTCCAGTCATGTTCTGTGACGCAAATCTAAAAATAGATCTGTTTGCGTGACGAATGTAACAATAGTAATGAGTTCTTGATCAGATTCTATTTACGTTCATCTGAAACTTTTTCTTGCTCTTAAATTTTTTTCCTATAATAACCGAATTAGTTTTTTGATTTTACGTCTTTAATTTTGACTTATTTTTATTTCTCCAGAAAAATAAATTTCTGCTTACACTTTTAAATAAATTAATTGAGAATCTCGTTTTGTATAATAGCAGTTGTAGTTTTTTTTTTCTTCTTCACCTTTTTCGGATGTTATTATATATAGGCACATACATGAGAATCCGTTGCCTCATACGTAACAATTTACTCTTCAAACAAGTTGAATCCTGTGTTTGCAGGTCAATGACCTTTCTTCTTTTCTTTTTTAAATGTAAAAACTAAAACAAATTATATACACCCCGTCTATTGAAGACGGATCATCATCGCGCACCTCTTACTACTCTTAGTTAAGTACAAGCATTAATCCTTATGCCAAAAATAAACAGACTGTTCAAAAATAACTCGGCACTATTGCTAATTTTTTTATTATTAAAGTTACAGATACGGTTAAATTAGCAAACTAGTAGTACCTTTTGCTCTGATTGCAACGATGCATTCAAAAAACAATTGAACTTCGCGTTTATGAAATAAAGGGAAAATAACACTTTTTAAATGGAACACCCTGTATATTATTTGACCATTCGATAGAGAATAAAATTCTGAATTAAAATTGTTCTTTATCATTTTATCGGAAATTAACAAATAAAGAAGATATTTTGATTCTTTACAAATTCATTAAGATGGCTGTGTTTCAAGAATAAAACATTTGAAAACAGTGTATGTACGTGAAAACATTAATTTGGTTTATTTGTTTATTATAAAAGGTGTTTTTGTCTGAGGTTTGTAAAAATCTTTTAATAAAAAAAATTTTCATAAGATGCATGTTCTGGCCCAGAACATTTTTTTACGTTAGGGTTGTTAACGCTGAGGGGATGACGGTGGGGGTTGAAAATTATATCTTCAAATGATGATTTAAAAATAAAAGAGACCTGTCTGAACATTTTTACGAAACAATTTTCTTAACCATTTTATAGAATTTATCCGTTACTTTCGGGAAACACTGTATGCCTACATACTTATTTGGATGTTTGAACAAAAATAAACGAGTTACAGGTCGAGGTCTTCATAATCAAACAGACGGTATATTTTACACAAAACTTTAGAAAGTTGTGTAAATCACACAGTTTCCACTTCACTAAAAGATGTTTGTAGAGAATTTCACGCATTAGGCAAAACTGTCAACTTCAATTACATCCGTTAATGTCGATTCACTGATTAAATAAAACGAATAATAAAAATGATAAACCTATTTATTTACAACAAAATATGGTTAACAATGACATAAGATATAATCTCAATATATAGATATAGAATAAAAACATTTATTCTGATAAAGAAAAAACTGTAAAGTAAAAAAATGAACTAAAACAAACAACAATTAATATTATAATAGTGATGCGTATATATAATTTCTAAAACTACGACATTTCTCCTGTATTTTCAATTCCGTTCCTTTTCAAAAGGTCGCGCAACTCTCTGTTATCCTTTTCCAGCATTACGTTTTTTTGCTTGAGATTTTCTATGGTCTGCACTAACTGCTTGTTTTCTTTCACACATACTTCCATATTTTGTTGACAGTCTCTTAACTCTAATATGTATTCACAAGCTTTGGCTAAGATGCCGCCTTTGGACTGGCCGTCGTAATGTCCGTTTCCTTTTAATTCTGCCACATTCGACTCGGGTATTATTTTTGATAATTTCGTTATCCAGTTGTTTATTTTATCTCTTCTTCTTCTTTCTACTTCATTGTGTGTTGCTCTTCGTCTTTCATCTCTCTGAAACAAAAGAAACATTTACCGTGTTATTACTTTTCGTGAGGTATCACGATTTCAAAAGTAATATCATATATCATTAAACATAAAGTGACATCACCTTCACGTTTTAAAGCTTCAAAATAAAAATTTCAAATGTCGTAAATGAACTAACGCTGTTTGCCCAGCCACAACATCGTTTTTCCCATTTCATAGGATAATTTTTAATTAAAATCTTTTGGAGAAAATATTTTAAATAAATTCTATTAGACGGGTAAAGGTCCGTTTTACAAGAAATGCCAAAAAGGTCTTACAAAATGTTTAAAATTTTAAAAATTCGAAAATGTAAGAGTTTACCCGAAATTTTGCAGTATTCAAGAATAATAAACTTTTTAACTTTTAGAAATAAGGTCACAAAATGGAAAACAATTTCGAGATTTTTGGACTAAAAGCCCTCAGGTTTGTTTATTTTATATTAATCAATCAACAATAAAGATCAGCCATGATAGAGAGATAAATTACCAGAAAAATATTTAGGTGGTAATTTTGTTCTTAATTTTTTTTCGGTTGAGTGCAAAAATGTAGGAACACATCTCTCTACAAGAGAAGGTGACCAAAACCACCGATAGTAGTTTTGAGTTATTATAATTTTAATATTTGCTTATGATTATAAAATCAATTATTTTACATCAGGTTAGTTTATATTGATTTTTATGAACAATAGAGTTTCTAGAACATGTATTTCAAATTTAAAAAGATTGAATGTAAGGTACATGGTCAGTAAAAACTAAAAAATGTAAAATTTTGGACTTGGCCACCTTTTCTTATAGACCGACGACATGTTGAACGTATGATTCTTTTAAATATAAACGAAAAATAGTGAAACGCCCATTAGAAGTCGAGTTCAGCTCTAAACAAGCATAAAGCCTTAAGCGCCATTTTCATAATAGGTTTTTAAATATAAAATTATTTTATTACATTAAAAATACATTTATTTTCGTTTTCTTAAAGCGAGTTTAACTTATAAACGAAAGTATAATATAATATGTATAACGTATTCCGTGATCGACAATGACGTTTTGGGAGTAATTTTCAATTTTGAATACTTCTTTTGGACAGACTTCATTTCCGTTAATCACCAAGTGGTTCAATATTCTTGAACTTGAAATTAATGAAAATTTTTAGACAGAGAAAAAAATTGTAATGAGGCAGAAGTGTACTAAAAGTTTGGCAGAAGTGCTGAACCTAGTACTATAGTAATATTTGGAAAAATCCTCATGAAGAACGATAAGAAATACTGACCATGAGTAGGAAATTTCTAGGTATAAACTGACTAATGCCGTAACAATGAAATGCCGAATAACTAGGTTCCAAGATACATTTTTAATAACTATATAGAATACTATCCATTCCCAGTGAACTGTTTACTTCACTCTGTAGAGACACTACACTATTCCATTATTCGTATGTCTTAAGGTTACGAATTTAAGGATCGAGTTACACTCCTTTCATTCGCAAGGCGATATACAGTGCTAGTCTAAAGTTCTTTCCCCCTATTAATTTTGGAACCAAATCAGATAAAAAGTTTAGACAAAAATGAAATGAAAGAATATAAAAAAATAATTCTTGTGATAAAATTACTTTAAAAAATCCTCTAGGTGCTACGAAACTTTAAAATTTTAAATGGCATGGTGGCTTCACTGACCTATAATTTTAAAGGAGCTTTAATGCTACATTCATTGACGCTGTCAGTTTTAACAGTCTTTATTTTTATTTACTGCAAGCAGGAAAATCTTAGAGCCTGTATCCTAATTAGGATTAACATTAAACATAATAAAAAATATGTGTGTTTATGACTCGGGACCTGACAAAAGTCATGACATACCTTGATATCGAGGGCAGCCATTGTTATTGCTACTGCATACTTTGCCGTTCTATTTGGTATAATAACATAAGCGCATATTCCCTAACCTAATTTTTTTTCGGTGAATAGATAAAACAGTGACATCTTACCATCGCATTTTGACCTGATATTGCAGTAGGATAGACAAATTGAAGCGGGTTTACTACCTAATGAGTTTACCTCATGCAAGGCGGCAATGCTTGCTGTCAAAGCATAATGAAAGTTTTAAGAAATTTTGTTGCAAATCGTTTTTGATTGCAGTGAAAACTTCGAGCAGCCTCTGTACAGCTGTTTCAACCCTATTTGGGGCTTCTTCAGCAGAAACGTAGCTCGAAAACAAAAACGATTTGCAACAAAAATTTTTAAAACTTTCAGTATGCTTTGACAGCAAGCATAGCCGCCTTGCATGAGGTAAACTTATTAGGTAGCAAACCCGCTTCAATTTGTCTATCCTACTGCAATATCAGGTCAAAAAGCGATGGTAAGATGTCGCTGTTGTGTCGAAAAATAGTAATAATTTGAAGCGTACAATTTTAGCTTATCATTTCGGTAATATACATATTAAAATGAGTAAAAGAAATAAAACAAGAAAAAATCCATCCTTATGGTATTTGGTATTACGTTACACGAGCATAGAAAGTTCGATGAAGTTTTTAGACAACAAAGATGGCCCAGCTTCAAATCTGTCGAAAATCATTTCGGTAATAAACTTGCATTACGACTGTTTACCCAGCAAAAACATCGTTTTTCTTTTCCATTTCATAGGCTCATTCTTATTAAAATTTTACCAAGTTTTCGCGAAGTTTTTAAATTTTAAGAAAAATAAATAAAATCACTATAATCAGGACAAAAGGTACTACTAGTTTGCTAATTTAACCGTATCTGTAACTTTAATAATAAAAAATTTAGCAATAGGGTCGAATTATTTTTTAACAGTCTATATATTAATACATACAGATTAATGAATTTTAAAATATCGAATAAGTAAAGGATACCTTACTTGTTTGGTAAATATTTATCAGTTAGCCATGACGTTGCCTTAGTTTCATAAGCTAATAGGCGCTTTTTTTCGCTTAAAAATTTGAATTGTGTTTCAAATAATTTGGACCTGAATTTCGTAGTTGTTGCAACAAAATACCTGACATGATTTTTTTATTGACAGTTAATTTGTAAATAACCATAATTCAATCCAAACTAATTTTAAAGATAGAGAGATTCAAAGAAAAGAATGTCTGTTTTTGAATCAAAACACGTTTGGATCACGATTTTGTGAGCGAAAAAAAGCACCTAATAAGTTTCATAATTTTTCTGTTTGATTTTTCTTATGTGAAATCACGTTAAATTAATTTTCGAGAATCACTTGTTTATTTCTTTTCTCATAGTTTATGAGGACATACGAGATAAGCTAGACACAATAATAAGTAAATTTGAGACATTGCAAGAACATAACCCTAAAATCGCAACACAAGAACAGTGTTACCACATATAGAGAGATGCTAGTGAAGGGCAAGCAGGAAACAAATACGGCACTAATGAATCTACCATGTATATATATTAAGCCAAAAATGCCAAACCAAAGCAGCGAAACCACGAAAAAGGACATACAACAAAATATTAGTTCAAGCAGCGATAAGGCAGCGATTAGAAGTCTCAACAGTTAGCAAGGAAGCAGTAGTGCTAAGAACTGAAAGTGAAAAAGCCAGTCAGAGAATGAAAGAAATAGCAAAACAAAAGCTGATAGATAGATATATAATACAAACAACAAAACTAAATAATCCGAAAGTTATTATCAAAGGCCTTAGTAGGACTTAGTAGGAATTACACTAATAATGAAATAAAGGAAGAGTTGATAGCGCTTAATAGAGAAATAGAGGAAGGAGATCAGTTTAACATCATCTTCAGCAAACAAGATAAAAGAACCCAAAGATGGACCGTAATCATGGAAACCACGAAAAAATCATAAATAATTTCATCAACATTGGTTGGCATTCGTACATGGTAAAAGAGAAGTATAATATTACATGGTGCTACAATTGTCAAAGATACAACCACAAATCAAATAATTACAAAAATAGTACAGTATGTGCAACATGCAGTGGAAACCATAGAAAAAAATGATTGTACATCACAAGGTCATAAATATACAAATTGTGAGTATGTTGCGGGAAGAATTCAAAACAACAGGAGAATATCACGCAGCAGACGACCAAGAGTCTCCAATTTATACAAGTAAAATCAAACAGTCACAAAAAAGAACAAGTTATAGAAGTACAAAATTAATACTTGAACAAAATATATAATTATGCATATTGACCAAATAAACGTAGTATTCTTTAACATTAGAAGTCTAAGAAATAAATTGGATGACCTACAGATTTTGACACAAACAAACTCGAATATACATGTAATAACGCTATGCGAAACATGGTTGAAAGATGAAGAAACAAAATATTTTAATCTACCAGGTTACGAATCAATCTTCAATCGTAGAAAAGAAAATAGAGGAGGGGAGACAGCACTATTTATACAAAAAGATATCAAGTTCCTCACCATATACAAAGATGTCAAATACAACAGCATAATAATAGAAACGACAAACATCATACCGAGCCTAAAATTACAACAGGAGAATAGATCACGCAGTAGACGACCAAGAGTCTCCAATTTATACAAGTAAAATCAAACAGTCACAAAAAAGAACAAATTATAGAAGTACAAAATTAATACTTGAACAAAATATATAATTATGCATATTGACCAAATAAACGTAGTATTCCTTAACACTAGAAGTCTAAGAAATAAATTGGATGACCCACAGATATTGACACAAACAAACCCGAATATACATGTAACAGCGCCATGCGAAACAAGGTTGAAAGATGAAGAAACGAAATATTTTAATCTACCAGGTTACGAATCTATCTTCCATTGTAGAAAAAAAATAGAGGGGGGACAACACTATTTATACAAAAAGTTCCTCACTATTCCTCACTATATAAAGATGTCAAATACAACAGCATAATAATAGAAATAACAAACATCATACCGAGGCTAGAATTAGATGTCTTATATAAAGCACCAAACGAAGGAGTTGAAGAATTCACTCAACATGTTGATGGAGTACTAGAAAAATATAAGAATATGATAATTGTAGGGGACACAAATATTGATTTACTTAAAGATACTAGAAGCCAACAAAGCTATAAAGAAATGATTCAAGCCAACGGATACAAGATCATAAACAACATTAGCACAAGCCACCCTACGAGGATCACTGAAAACTCAGCAACAATTATAGATCATGTGATATCAAATTATAATATTAATAAGTCTGAAATAGAATTAAAAATGGTAGAAAAAGATAACATAGATCATAAAATGATATTTATTACCGCAAAAAACTTAAAACTTGAATTAAAAAGGATGGAAAATACTAACATAAAAATTATCAACAGAAAAGAACTTAAGAAAATAGTGCAAAATGAAATAGTAAAGTACGAGAAACTGACAGTGGAAAAGCTCATAAACATAATTATTAAAGCAAATAACGAATGTACATTTATTAAAAAAGTGAGAAACAGGAATAATAAGTGGATAACATTAATTCACGAAATGGAATTAAGAAATAAATTATACAAAAAGTTCAAAGCTAATCCACAAATACAGGAATATAAAGACCGATATAAAGAACAAAGAAATAAAGTTAATTCAATGGTTAAGCGAGAAAAGCAAAAATGCTTTAACACGAGAATTACAGAAGCTAATGGCAACCTTAAACACTTGTGGACAATTATCAATGAGACAATGTACAATAAGGAATACTTTAGAAAAATTTTGTGCAAATCGCTTTTGATTGCAGCGAGAACCTCGAGCAGCCTCTGGACAGCTGTTTCAGCCCTGCTTGGGGCTTCCTCAGCAGAGACGTAGCTCGACATTCCCGCTGCAAACAAAAACGACTTGCCCAATTTATTCGCATTTGCGATGTAAGAGTGATGAACAGATAAAATAGCGACATCTTAAGATCGCTTTTTGACTTGACATTGCAGTAGGGTAGACAAATTGAAGCGGGATTTGCTCCTAATAAGTCCCCCATTAAGATGTCGCTATTTTATCTGTTCATCACTCTTACATCGCAAATGCGAATAAATTGGGCAAGTCGTTTTTGTTTGCAGCGGGAATGTCGAGCTACGTCTCTGCTGAAGAAGCCCCAAGCAGGGCTGAAACAGCTGTCCAGAGGCTGCTCGAAGTTCTCGCTGCAATCAAAAGCGATTTGCACAAAATTTTTCTAAAATCTTTCATTATGCTTTGACAGCAAGCATGGCCGCCTTGAATGGGGGACTTATTAGGAGCAAATCCCGCTTCAATTTGTCTACCCTACTGCAATGTCAAGTCAAAAAGCGATCTTAAGATGTCGCTATTTTATCTGTTCATCACTCTTACATCGCAAATGCGAATAAATTGGGCAAGTCGTTTTTGTTTGCAGCGGGAATGTCGAGCTACGTCTCTGCTGAAGAAGCCCCAAGCAGGGCTGAAACAGCTGTCCAGAGGCTGCTCGAGGTTCTCGCTGCAATCAAAAGCGATTTGCAGAAAATTTTTCTAAAATCTTTCATTATGCTTTGACAGCAAGCATGGCCGCCTTGCATGGGGGACTTATTAGGAGCAAATCCCGCTTCAATTTGTCTACCCTACTGCAATGTCAACTCAAAAAGCGATCTTAAGATGTCGCTATTTTATCTGTTCAATAAGGAATACGTTAAAATAACCACAGAAATAGCGAAAATAGAGGAGGGGAACAACATATATCAGGAGCCAAGAAGCATAGCTAATAGAATGAATGATTACTTCAATAATGTATGATGTAAGTTAGCCGATAAAATAAAAGAGAAAAGTAAAGACTTAGATATTGTAGCAACAAAAAAAAAGAACAACAGAATCTATGTTTTTACTACCTACAGATGAAGAAGAAATACGAAAAATCATAAAAACATTAAAACTAAATACCGCACCTGGTTCAGATGGTATATCAATGAAAGACATACTTGAACTGGAAGAAGTTATCTGCCCCAAATTGGTTATAATGATAAACGATAACATGGAAAAAGGAATATTTATCGACTTACTGAAGAAAACAATCATCACACCAATACATAAAGCAGGAAACAAATTAGACCGTGGAAATTATAGACCAATAGCATTAACCAACCTTTTTAGTAAGATCTTTGAAAAAGTAATTAAAACCAGAATAGTTAATTTTATTATGAAAACAGGAGGATTTGATAACAGACAATATGGATTTCAAGAAGGAAGTGGTACAGAATCAGCGTTGTTAGACAGCTTCGACCAAATATACAAGCAACTAGACAAGGGTAATTACGTGGCTGCAGTATTTATAGATCTACAGAAAGCCTTTGACACAGTTGACCATGAAATACTGCTCAACAATATGGAAGAACTAAGAATTAGAGGAGTAGCAAATAAATTGATTCAAAGTTATTTAACAAACAGAGCAATCAGGACAAAAAACGGACAACATGTTAGCGATGAAGTGATAATAGGAGGTAGGAGTACCGCAAGGAACAGTTCTTGGTCCCTTTCTTTATCTGATATATATCCAAAGTATACAGGAAATCAATTTGAAGGGAACGTACACAGCATTTGCCGATGACATGATGATTATGCATGCGGCAAACATGGAGCCAGAAGTAAACGATAAATTAACAAACAACAAACAAAAAACTGAATTCATATTATTTAAAGTAAAAAACAAAAAAGATATAAACCTGCAAGTTGCAATAGAAGATACACAAATAAAAAGAACTCAATGTACAAAATATTTAGGCGCACTAGTAGACGAGAATCTAGAATGGTACAAACATGTGGCGAATATAAAAAAGAAAATAATCCCCTTAGTGGGAGCGTTGAGTAGATATGCAAGATTTGAATCTAGATTGGCCAACGTGTATTTACCACGCATTTCCAATGTTCAAAATACCTACTACAAACAGTTGGAAGAGTAATGAACAAAGCATTAAAAGTACTCAATAAAATGCCCTGGAGTACCCCAACAGTAGAAGTATATAAAAAAAAAACTAAAAACGTAAACATAGAACAATTAGTCAAAATAGAAAGCATCAAACTAATACACAAAACAGACCATGGATTCATAAAAAGTAACACACTTTTAACACATAATTATGAAATACACAGTTATTACACAAGAGGAACAACTAAATTACATGAGATTGGGTCTAGAACGCAAAAAAATGGTGGAAGCATCAGGTGTGCCATAAAACACTATAACAAGTTACCGGAAGAATTAAGGAATATAAAAAATATTAAAACATTTAACAAAAAAAAATAAAAACATTATAAATAGTGCAATAACTAGCTTAAATGTAGGTAAAAATATGTATACAACTTGTTACTTTGTTACACTTAGTTATAAAAATATTAGTGTTTTTGTATTACAAAACAAATAAGACTGATAAGACTGAATCGGTATTGTAAATAACCCTCTCATACCAAATATCTTATTTGACAAAGGGCAAATTTTAGATATAAGTGTTCTATTAAATGTACACAATTTGTTAACTACATACATAGCAATAAATATATACTGTGCCTTCAATTTAATTCCTCATTAAAGTGGGCTAAGGTTTCACTGTTTTTTTTCTCCTAAGATTTGCAGCACTGATAGCTGTTCAATTATTTAATTAAACAAATGTTAAATTGACACTTTGTATTTTCAATTAATTCAAAATGTTAGAATTACAGCAGAAAATATTTATTGTTGAAAGTTATTTTCAAACCAGTAGAATAGAAAATGGACAGTTAGTTTATTCAATTAATCAGTGTGTACAGAAGTTTCGACAACAGTTTCCTAATTTTGCTATTACTTAAGAACAGCTAGTTAAACATATCCATGCTTGTGTTCTTAAATTTCGTGAAACAGAATCACTTGGTCGCAAAACAGGGAGCGGAGCAGCGAAGAAAAGGACTGCAGCCAGCATTGAAGATGTTCGGGATCGAATGGAACACTCTCCCAAGAAATCTATAGTGAAACTTTCACAAGAAGTTCAGCTATCAGTGAAAACATGTCATACTATTCTTAAAAAAGACTTAAAGCTTTATCCATATAAGATTCAAGCAGTCCACGAACTCAGGCCAGTAGATTTTCACAAAAGAACAGAATATTTTCAGTTGTTTCTTGATAACTTAAACAACGACGACAATCTTGACAAGTGTTTCTTTTCCGATGAGGCCTGGTTTCATCTCTCAGAGTATTTAAATAAACAGAATATGAGAATATGGTCAGCAGAAAATCCCCATGAATTTGTGGAAACTCCATTACAATCGTGCGGGCATTACAGATGTGTGTGCTAACATAACCCCCGAACACTTAGCAAACGGGTTTGAAAACATGAAACGTAGAGTACGCTTATGTGTTCAAGCTGAAGGAGAGCACTTTGAGCATCTACTTTAAACTTTAATGTTGTGTTTTTATTTGATGTTATGATCAATACCTTTGATCAGTACTGACAGTTAATGACAACTGTTTTCTCTAGAATTGTGTCGCCAACTTCATAAAAAAATCACAGCTTACTTTAATGAGGAATTCAATTTAAGGCACGGTATATAAATACATATATATATATATATGTTGCTGTTTGAAATTGGATGTGCACTGAAGGGATCTCCTAAACCGTAAATTCGGTTAAATGGAAGAAAAGTTGCACGAATCAATGCCTAATTCGTATCCATTGAGAGAATGATTTTTTTCTCATTTCTTCTTGAGTTATTAAATAAAAATGTGAGAAAATCGATTTTCTTTTTCTCTCTGTATCTCTTTTATTATACATAATTTTTAAATTCTGATTTAACTTTCTACAGGCACTTCTTGATTCTGCTTCGAATAAGAGTAATAGAATTGAAGTCAAACGTTTCGTCTTCCCACGACCACCATCAGTTTCGATTTTTTAAATACAACTTATGTCTTTTTATTGTTCTACTCGATAGCATTTTTTCTCCTGATTACAATGATATATCACACTTAATAGTTGATATTAATCTGAAGCTTAAATAATACAGATTTTTATGTGAACATTTTATTTAATACATAATTTCAAATTTTTAGTTCATTTTCTTAGCTATAGTGTAAATTATAATAAACTATTTAAAGTTTTTCTGTATCGTTATTTTAATAATGCACTGCACTTACGAAAATGAATTTTTACCGAAAAATATCTAGTGGTTCTAATATAACTTGCTAGATCAGTATCTCAGGTTTAGTATAGGAATGAAAAAACCTAGTTTTTAATTTTGACTTGCACTGTTGGATTAAAAGAAAAAGTGAATACTAATTATACTAAAAATATTTAGATATTACTGAATAGTACCTTCTACAAATACATTGGCAGCTAAAACGAATATTTTTGTAATAAACTTGAAAGATACTTTCTATAACAATGTATTTTTTTTAATTTCTTTAGCACTCAGTGGCTCTCAACACTTGAGTATCTTTATTTTTTTATATATATAGTTAAGTTCACTCGTTTTAACCAGTTGAAGTTTGGCACGTTATATCGGAACCACCATCCATAATTTAAACAGGATAAAGTAGGCTTTATATTTTGGACCTTGAAACAGTGACTAGCATTAAGATAAATAATAAGGAGGAACTAAGAAGGCGAATATTAGATTCTTACAGAAATGTTTCGCGAATTCATGTTCGACACGCTAGACAACACATAGGATTAAGAACGAATCTGTGTCTTGAAAGCAGTGGAGGACATTTCGAGGATTTACTTTAATTTATTTATTTCACTTTATTTCACAGAGTCATGTTCTTCGTCTATAATTTTTATTCTACTTATTTATTCTGTTCTTGTAATTTAATATGTTTATACTGATGTTTATTTGGTTTGTGTTAACCACCTCATATCATTTAGTCAATATTTATTGACTTTTCCTCTTCCGACAACTGAATGTTGTTGCTAATACTTAACAAATAAAAAAAGAGGTTAGGAATAAATTTACTTATTAAGAAAAACATGACGAAACGATATCAGTTTTTTGTCATATTCCAACTTTACTTGAAAAAAAGGTATTAAGTATTATACTCACTGAAATCAAAAGAAAAAATGCTTTCGACTAGAATAATAAAACGATAAGAAAAGGAACAAAAAATTTGAAATTATGTATTAAATAAAATTTTCATATAAAATCTGAATTATTTAGGCTTCAAATTAATATCAACCATTAAGTGTGATATATCATTGTAATCAGGAGAAAAAATGCTATCGAATAGAACAATAAAAAGACATAAGTTGTATTTAAAAAATCGAAACTGATGATGGTCGTGGGAAGACGAAACGTTTGACTTCAATTCTATTACTCTTATTCGAAGCAGAATCAAAAAGTGTAGAAAGTTAAATCAGAATTTAAAAATTATGTATAATAAAAGAGATACAGAGAGAAAAAGAAAATCGATTTTCTCACATTTTTATTAATAACTCAAGAAGAAATGAGAAAAAAATCATTCTCTCAATGGATACGAATTAGGCATTGATTCGTGCAACTTTTCTTCCATTTAACCGAATTTGTATCTCTTACGGTTTAGGAGATCCCTTCAGTGCACACCCAATTTGAAACAGCCGGTATACCGGGTGTCCGGCGCCATGTGCTCACCTTTCTAGAATCTTTATTTATTAATCGATTAACCTGAATTTTGGAGACGATAAACTAAACAAAAAGTCGAATTTTTCGACATACTGATAGTCATCATAGGACTTTCGGTTTCGCCGGAAGTGATATCAACTTTCTTATTTTAAATGGAACATCCTATATATTTTTACATATTTAAAATCTACGGAGCATTACGAGTCCGTAAACGTATCAATTGTTAATTTTGGTTTCCATGACAACGAAAAGTATTTTTCAATCTAGAAAGCTATGAATCGCATTTTTTCGATCTAATGTGATCAAGTATTTCGAAAAAATCACTCCTTTGACGGTATTTTGATTTTTAACATTTTTACAGTATTTGGAATTTTCATTAGCTCTTAACTCATTTTTTTAATAGAAACTCACGTGTTTCTTAGCTTAGTTCAACAGAACATTTTTTTCTGAGTACGCCGATACCAAATATGTTATATTTTCTTTGAAAATAATTTAAAATAGAGCATGTCTTATTGAAATTTTACACTCCCTTTATTTCAAATGACTTTCAAAGAAAATATGATGTATTTGGTATCAGCGTATTCAGAATAAAATGTTTAATTGAACTAAGCTAAGAAACATATGAGGTTCTATCGAAAAAGATGAGTTAAGAGCTAAGGAAAATTTCAAATACTGTAAAAATGTAAAAAATCAAAATACCATCAAAGGAGTGATTTTTCGAAACACTTGATCTCATTAGATCGACAAAATGCGATTCATAGCTTTCTAGATTGAAAATAAAAAAGTAGATTTTAAATATGTAAAAATATATAGGGTGTTCCATTTAAAATAAGAAAGTTGATATCACTTCCGGCGAAACCGGAAGTCCTATGACGACTATCAGTATGTCGAAAAAGAATTTTGTGTTTAATTTATTGTCTCCAAAATTCAGGTTAATCGATTAATAAATAAAGATTCTAGAAAGGTGAGCACATGGCACGGGACACCGGTATATATATATATATATGTTAATCCGTAGGCTTCCGCGGGTGTTGAATGCTGTAGTATTCTTCCGGGTAGTCCTCCGCGTTGAGTTCTCTAAAGAACTATTTGTCTTCTGACAACGTTTCGGCAAGGTCTCACTTGCCATCTTCAGGTCTTCGCTGCTGCTTGCCTGCTTCTGCTCCTCGTCGTTACTCGAGTCACAGTGGCTTCTGGTCGCGCTGGTGGTGGTTTAAGTACCGTGTTGCGGTCACGCGTCGTTACGCTTGGTGGTTTTTCCGCTTGACTTCTTGTTGTTGGTTGATTGGGTCGTGCCTGTTGACTGCTTTCTCCTAATCCTGATGGTCCGGGGTTCGCTGGTTTCTGGCTTCGGGTTACTGGTCCTCGACGGTCGGTGGATTTTCGGATCACTGGCCTCCAGGTGGGTGGTAGTCGTAAGGCATCATCATATATATATATATATATATATATATATTTATATTTATATACCGTGCCTTTTTCTCTTCAATTGTTGTTAGATATGCATTGAAATTAGTTAAAGCCTACAGAACACACGTGAATATCATCAAAAAAATGTATGAATTTTTTTTAAGTGTCAGGTTTATAGCAGATAAAGCGGGTATTTTTTTAACTACCAGCTCTAAGATTTTCTGATAGTTTAACTTTTCCTCATTCTCGTATAAGCAAAGAAAAACAATTAAGACAGCTATTTCTGAAGTTTTAGTTAAAAAAGGGAACTCTTATCTTCGAAACGAGAGCTAAAAAAAATATTTTACTGTCATATTGGTATTTACCAGCGCAAAGTACTTATGATTTGGCTATTTTTATTTCAGAAACACTTTTGGCGTTGAACAGTGTTATTATAACATGTTGGCGGTCAGCCAAAAGAGTTATACAACTGTGAATGTCATCCTTCATGGGAAAATTTGTTTGTTTTAGAGATGGTAATCAAGATATAGTTTCCAGAACTATTAGCTGTTCACCATCTTTTTAGATTCAGAATAGGCTCTATTAGGGTCACATTTGGGTCATTTTTAATTTTGTGGTTGATTTTTAAAAACTACCACTGCCATTGTTGCCAGCTCGACTAAAGTAAGAGATTCCGTTAAAACGAGAAGTATCATCCCCGGCAAACGGTTGACAATTATTTATTTTTTCATTAAAAAAGTAATTACATGCTTGGGAATTTAAATAGCAGGATCTTGATGGTGATGATTTAGAACTTTTTCCATTTCCTTTCACCACCTCCTCCAATGCGCAACCCTTTAGATTCTTCTGCTAACACGGCAGTTCTTCAAATCCGTTTGGTTTTTTAAATTTGGATGATCTTTTATACAATAATTAAACGCCTTCATTATTGCACGTTTAGTTCCGCCACTTATAACTTTTGGCATTTTGACGAGATTATAATAAAAAATATATTTGTCTTAACTTACTTTTTACATTAATTATGCCATCGTAGTCCAAAGTTAGTATATGGGAAGTTGCCTCGTGCAATATCGGACGGATTCGACATTTTTCGTATGGGTCTCAGGTCTACGTCACTTGTACAAGCTGAGGCTCCATTTAAAATCATCATAATAGTTGCGTTGTTATGGTAACGGCACCGACTGTGCACGCGCCGTGGATCGCGACCAATCAAAATCGTCACAGTATAATCTGACGTCATGAGAGACCGCACGGACACCCCCACTAGCGCGACAAGGCATTCGGCTTTATGCATATAAATTCAAACGTATGAGATAAGCAAGCGTAATGCGTCACAGCTAGTAATGACGGCAAAATAGGTAAATGTTGCCACCGTAGTCTACGTATCGGCAACACAGTTAGTACCGCTGAAGGACACATTATTTTTTTCATGTCAAATTTTGACTGGCTTTAAAATACATCCACGTAAGATTATTTTCTTGTAAAGAAAAATTTTTAATCTTATTTATAAACTCCATTGAGTTTTTTTACCGAAAATTTTCGGTAAAATCTTATTTATAAACTCCATTGAGTTTATAAATAAGACTAAAATATTTCCTTACAAGAAGGGGAAATTATGGTCTCGTTTGATGTTCAATCCTTATTTCCTAGTGTGCCCATACTTGAAACACTAACTTATTTGCGGGAACTACTGACAGTTAATAATGTAGATAAAGATAAATTTCAGGAATACGTCAGGCTCATCTCTTTGTATGTCTCAGAATTGTTTTCAAATAAATGGTGAGTACTTTGAACAAGTTCAAGGGACCGCAATGGGTAACTGTTTGTCACCGTTTTTGGACAATTTTTTTATGAGTAAATTCGATAATGACGTAAGAGATAATGATCAGTTTTTTCCGAGAATTTGGTTACGTTATTACGTTAATGAATCTCAACATTCTGTACAACACAAACTCGCGGCTCTAAATTTTTTAGTAAATAGATTACTCTCTTTTCCACTTACTAAACCCCGATATGATAAAGAATTTAAATATATTAAAAATGTTGCGGTTCATAACGGTTATACCCCCCAAATAGTAGATAATGTAATTAGGAAGATTAGCTATAGGAAACAGGTCCAAAATTCTAGCACTTTAACGGCAACTTCTTCTCTAGGAAAACTTGTTGAAATGCCCTTCGTTCCGTTTTGCACCAAAGGTTTAAAACATATTTTTAAAACCCAAAACTTATGATTAGGTTTTTCAACTAACAATACCATAAAGAATTTATTGGGAAACCCGAAAGATAAAGTTGATGTTGAACAGAAATCTGGAATTTATGAAATTAAATGTAACGAATGTACTAGTAAATATATTGGACAAACAAAAAGAAATGTATTAACACGCTTTAAAGAACATTTAAGTCACTACAGGTACAATAGGTTTGAGAAATCAAGTGTTGCACAACATATTTACAATACAGGACACAGTATTATTAAGGATAATTTAAAACTTATTAAGGAAGTTTCAAATAATAGGGAATTAAATGCTTACGAAAGTATTTTTATTCGGAAAAATAAAAACAATTTAATGAATTCAGACAACCGACCAATACCTAATTCCGTACTATTTGAATTACTATAATTTGTAGGTTATTTGACGGTTCAGATTTAGATATATAGGATTGCTGGTGCTAGGTGCTCTTAATTTGTGGTGTGTGGGTGTGATTTGCTCTCATCTGTAGGTTGTTTTTTGACGATTCATACATAATATATATTATTATATTTTATTTTATTTTCAGGATTTTTAGGTATCAAATAACATGGAATTATACACTTATTTATTCGTTAGAATAAGAAGTTTTTTTCGGATATTTGGACTATTTATTTCAGTATTTCCGTGTTCTTTGGTTAGCTCTTATTTGTAAGGTTTTCTGACGGTTAATTTTATTAGGTATCAAATAATAATAAAAGGTTTGTCTGATGGTTAATTTTAGATCTTTACATATTAATTTATATTTACTTACATTTAGACATATACCGGTGTCCCGCGCCATGTGCTCACCCTTCTAGAATCTTTATTTATTAATCGATTAACCTGAATTTTGGAGACAATAAATTAAACACAAAATTCTTTTTCGACATACTGCTAGTGGTCATAGGACTTCCGGTTTCGCAGGAAGTGATATCAACTTTCTTATTTTAAATGATTTATCAATTTATGAAGACCAGACTGGTATATGAAACACAGACACTAATACCAATAATGAATGTGTATTTAACGTAAACTATGTACAAGTGTAATATCATCTATTAGGCGATACTGTTGCATTGCTCCTAGTTTGGCGTAATCGCGCTGCACTAGAGGGAGCCGGGGATCCAGAGGATGCACCCGGGCGCGCGCTACTCCTTGGTACTCCGGGGACTGTACCGCCAAAGGGGTCAATTGGTAGGAAGCTGTTGGTCCCTCGTACTCTGGGGCGACCCCTAGACGGCGTGGAGGAGACGGCGGCAGCGGTGATACGGCCAGGGGAACCTGAACTTCTTGATGGGCCTCCCTTAACAATCGCCGTAGATTGAGACGCTTCTGGCGGCTCTTCTTGACGAGCGTCCGCGCTGGGTGATGCTGCGTCGGTATTGGTGTCGGCGCCAGCTTGCGGATCCTGGAGTCTTGGTCCTGGAGTTGGATTCGCAGGGCTGATTGTGTACTGGCCTATTCGGCTACAGTAGTGACTGCGTCAAATCGGGCCTATTCGGCGTGCCGACTGAATTGTATGCTGGCCTATTCGGCTAACAGCTGCAGGTGCCTTCGTACGGGCCTATTCGGCTGACTGTGATGAAGTGCCGTGCTAGGGCCGTTGTCGGGTTTATAAAGGCCTGCTCTAATGATTCTTCTTAGAACGATCTTCTTGGTTTCCGACAAATCGGTTAATTCCAGCTATGTTGGTGTGTGCGCCCGTAGTTGAAATTTTACGTGGAAATCGCTTTCTCAATGCGCTCCTTAATGAGCTTGCTAATGGTCACGCTGCAGGGGTTTCGGGATTACGGCCCGGGATTATTTGCGCGGCATCGTTTCGAGGAATTTCTTAGATGTTGACGTGCGTTTATGTGTTGCTATGCTGCGTGCACCACAATCGATTAATAAATAAAGATTCTAGAAGGCTGAGTACATGGCGCGGGACACCCGGTATATCTTTTAGGATGATTAGATTGTTGTTAGTTTTAACATTTTTATGGTTTTATCAGGATGATTAGGTTGTTTTTAGATCTTTTTAGTGCTTTTAAGTAGGTAGCGTACTGAAGATGGCAGCTTAGCTGCCGAAATACGTATCTAACGGATATAAAAATTATTGTGGGTGGAGGTTAATTTCAATTATCTCTTAAACCACAGTCTCCTATACTATTTTAGTATTTTTACTTTATGTTTAACGTAAATTATACAACATAATAAGCATTCACTCTTTTTTCTCGTCAGAGTAGGCCGTATTCTAGTTACCTTGGGTTGCTTACATGAATTTTAATAGACGCCAGAATCTGACAAGAAAAATATTATAACAATTTCACACTCGTAATCTGACTATACTGCCAAATACGAAGAAGCACCTATCTGCGACCGACTCTGGCATAAATAAGGTACTTACTATTGCAGTCGAGGTGGTACTAAAACCATAAACTTGAAATTCAAAATAAACATAACCATTTCATCTGACGTCTATATTTTATTGTGATACCAACAAAAATGTCACCCTAACTCGCCTACTTTGACGAGAAAAAAGAGTGAATGCTTAATAGGGGTGAATACCTGTTTTTTTATTTATTTACCATCGAAGTATGCCGTGAAAGTTTAGGAAAAAGAGTGGTACTTATGCAAGTAACTAAACTTTGACAATGTAAGTCATTTTGACTTTGAGTTTAAGGTTACTTGCAATATTTTCTTTTCGCCACAAGGTGTATTTTTTATTTCTCAAATTATATTGCCAAATTGGTCGTCGCAAACCTTTTCTAAACATGTAATTTAAAAATTTGTCCGTAGCAGTACGTTTGCCAGAAGAAGAACTTTTCAATTCGTCTCGTTTCTTCGCCAGTATATCTCTTATACATTTTTCTGACACCTACAATAAGTACTTCTATGAAAAGTACGCAAAACACAAATTTGAAATATTGTACTCACTGCAAAAATTTCCTCTAATCTTTCAATAATTTCCATTTTCCCCGAATCTTGCCTGTCCGTTTGTGGTACCTTACAAATGCTTTTTGTGTAGCAATTTTCATCTCGCGCTTTACAATTTTCACCATTTTGACATAAAATAATTAATTATTTACATAATAAATTGAAAGTATAATTTTTTTAAATCTGAAACCGGACAGAAATATGATGGAAAACACACTCAACGTTTCGTTATAGATTTATAGCTTCGCCAGGAGTGAAAAAAAGTAAATAAACAAGTTGTCAAGAGAAACAAGTCGTTAAAAGAAACGAAAAGGTAACATGATTTTAAAGTAAAATACAAGTTGTCCGGAAAAAAGGTAAAAGTAACTAGAACTAAGTTAAAACTGTTTTTTTAATTAAAATTACTATAATAGCCAACCGAATAAAATAAAATCACGACCTTTTAAATGGTAAATAAATAAAAAACAGATATTATTAACTCTTCACATTCTTTTCAGATTCTAAAGGGCTATGCTTTTTTTTCGTTAAGTTACGTGCATGTATTTTGAAGAAAGTTAAAATCTGACATGAAAGAAATAATGATAGTGACACTTCAGCGGTACTAACTGTGTTGCCGATACGTAGACGACGTGGACTACGGTCAAAGTTAATATATAGTCAAAATCAGGAATCAAGAGTAATACGTCATTAATGACAGAATCTCGTACCACCTTAAAATACTAGAAAAATCTGTAAAATGCCCTCAGAAAATGAGAATTAAGCTGGCAATATATCACCATGTTGTCAAGTACAAACATAAACATTCGTACATAACCTCAGTAATTTGTTTCGTGTGTCTGACAGTTGTATGTCAATGTAGTTATCTTGACTGTAAAGTAGGTCGTATCTAGGTTCAATTACTTCCTAATTTCATTCTAACAATCCGAGAAGTAATTATTAACAACTAAAAAAAAGAACCTTTTACCGTTTATACTGCATGACGTTTCATTTAAATTTCTGTTTGGCGCCACTACCATTGCCATCTCAATACACATCCAGGCCTTTAGGCAGCAATCATTACAGACACTCGTAATGTTCTCCAACGGACAAAAAATGCTTTATTGAAATAGTAGTTCGTCGTTGTGTAGATAGTAATTTAGCCAAAATATAATAACTGTGGTAATAACCTCTCATATTCTCATATTCTTGATGAGAGCATCCTGTCTCCTTATGCTTGGATCCAATCAGTTTAACCAACGAGATTTACGTTATTTTATTGATTTGCGCTTTAAAATGCTTTAACAAGTTTAATAGTGTTTCTAGTATAATAAGAACAATATGACATGGATATGAATATGGACATGTTCTGTGATAAAAACTAATAAATACGCTTACCCCATCTTTTACGGAGCAATTTTATTTACTTATTCTTAACAAACATCGATAACAATATTAAAATATCACATTTGGAGTAACGTCAAAACCCCTTTATAGTCATATGTTAATTTCTACTTGACGGCCTGGCGTAATGTCAAGATGTCAATGCAATTGCTCGTGGCAACATTTACCTATTTTCCCGTCATTACTAGCTGTGACGCATTACGCTTGCTTATCTCATACGTTTGAATTTATATGCATAAAGCCGAATGCCTTGTCGCGCTAGTGGGGGTGTCCGTGCGGTCTCTCATGACGTCAGATTATACTGTGACGATTTTGATTGGTCGCGATCCACGGCGCGTGCACAGTCGGTGCCGTTACCATAACAACGCAACTATTATGATGATTTTAAATGGAGCCTCAGCTTGTACAAGTGACGTAGACCTGAGACCCATACGAAAAATGTCGAATCCGTCCGATATTGCACGAGGCAACTTCCCATATACTAACTTTGGACTACGATGGCATAATTAATGTAAAAAGTAAGTTAAAACAAATATATTTTTTATTATAATTTCGTTAAAATGCCAAAAGTTATAAGTGGCGGAACTAAACGTGCAATAGTGAAGGCGTTTAATTATTGTATAAAAAATCATCCAAATTTAAAAAACCAAACGAATTTAAAGAACTGCCGTGTTAGCAGAAGAATCTAAAGGATAATAAGATCCTGCTATTTCAATTCCCATGCATGTAATTATTTTTTAATGAAAAAATAAATAATTATCAACTGTTTTCTGGGGATGATACTTTTCGCTTTAACGGAATGCTCAGTCTTGCTTTAGTCGAGCTGGCAACAGTGGCAGTGGTAATTTCGTATAACCATAAAATTAAAAATTACCGTCAATCAATTCTCTGACGTCTATAGTTCATTGTGATACCAACAAATGTCACCCTAACATGGCTTACTCTGAATCTAAAAAGAAAGTGAACAGCTAATATGTCTTCTCGTACTGCAATTTAATCAAACATGATCTTGGTAATCTGCATAATATTACACACTAATACATCGCCGAGTTGTTCAATTGGAAAAGTACCCCAAAATTCCTCACTCTGTCACTCTGGTAACTGGATAGGAGACTGACCTACTGTTATAATAAATTTAAAAAATCTGTGATCTTTAAAACTGGATTGGCATTAATTTCTCTTTTTCATTGGGTTCTCTACCGTAGCAACAAACGATTGTTTGTCTTCAGTCTCCAATCTCGGTATTCTTGTAGCAGTTTATGTAGCCAAATATGTCAAATGTCAGGTCAAAAAGCGTCGTAGGATGTCGCTATTTTATCTGTTTACATTAAACTCCCTTGTTTTAATTAATTACGTTTACTGATGTGACTGACATTACCAGGTAATGTGATTTTGCTAAAAAAAAAATCGGGCTGTCATATTTTATGAAAGCAGAAACAGAATTTTCAATTTTTCTCAGCTATTCATAAGAATTTAACAATGTCTCTAAAGTTTCTTGATGTTTTAGAACAAGCAAAAACTTTTATAAAGAATAACTTTTTTCGAAAACTCAAAAATAAAAAAGTTTTTCCTATTGTGAACCCAATACATGGGGAGTGTATAAATTTAAAAAAATGTAGTTTCATAGAATCACGGGAAATATTTTTTCACAAGATTTATAACATTTGTGAGGAAAAGTAGACTATTTTGAAAATCTTTAAAAAACTTTCATTTTTTTACATTCAATATTTATTTAATATTTTTCCCCGATATAAATGTGATCCAGGTCGTTTTTAAAATAATTTTTAATAGGGTACATGAACTTTTTTTTTTAAAGATTTTATTTGAAAGTAGGTAAAAATACGATAGTTTAGATATATTTCTTTTTTCTTGATAAATGAATATTAAAAAAAATTAAAGAAATTTGAATTGATTAAATTCCCGCCAAAACGCACATTCTGACCGTGTTCAACCTGTTCCACCACAAATTTCTCACCAACAAAGTAAAAAATATAATAATTTCTTTAAGATGTTTACTTCTTAATTGTGGCTTAAATTAAAACCATATTTTTCAGCACATATTAAGAGCAAATATTCAAACTATTTGACAAGGGTTTGCATACAACATAAACGTCAAGTTACATTTTATGAACAATGACTTCACAACGAATGGGAAGCCTTTCAAAACCACGTGAATTATATTTGAATATTTTCGATTTTATTTATTAATTTAAGAGAATAATAAATAGAAATAGCGTACAAATTTGGTGTTTTCGCGTGTGTTAATGACTAGTCTCGATTAGAGAGCTTTAATTAATAATTTCATTTTATTATCATGTACCCTATTGCCATTGAAAGTACAGGTTGTTTTTTTAGCCAAAAAAATTTGGAGGTTCCACTTGTTTGGAACCGTTGATATGTACGAGAGAGAAATACTTGCAAGGTCGCAACGTCTTCCTACACACCGACCCGCGCAGTTCCGCAGTCAAACCCATTTCGTAGCGTTTTGTAATAATAATCATCGTTTATTAATTAACTCTCTACTAGCTATGAAAGTATTACTGCTTACGATTCATGGAAAAAAATCTACTAAGAATAATATGGAATGAGAAATTACAATTTGTTTGTACAGTTGCGGAAACATAAAGCGGGGCAAGTATTTTGATAGTGTGAAGTTTCCTTGGTGACGGCCGTGACCCTTCTACTTAATTTATTACCGTCAGTGAACGTCAGAAATTACTTGTCAAATTGAATTCTTAAGACTTTATCGTCTTTCTAAGGGAAATGTAAGTGAAAATTTCCGACCAGTGAATCAAATGGAATTACTGAAGTCTTTGGAAGAACTATGTGACATTTTGGATGTGGAATATGTATATTAGAAATCTTAATTCAATCAATGTCCGGACATTTGCATTCAATAATTCAATCGAAAGGCTGCATGACTGTTATTTTGTTTCATTTTATTTCGCATGACAATAATTGTAAGTAAAATAAAAACTAACTATTACACTAGTATGATTTATTTGTATGAGGTATTTGTTCGTTATAATTTTTAATTATAAACGGAATGATCATTTTACTTAATGTGAAGGTTGATAAATTACCAGTTACCGAAATTTAGAAGTAAGGTTTAAACTAACGAAAGTTTACTGTCCCGCTTTTTGTTTCTCCAACTGTACACCAATGTTACTGGACTCTTCTTTATTTCTATTAAACCAAGTATAATGTGGCAACTGGACGTTTTTTAAGTTAATAAATTGACTGAAAAACGTAATTAAATAGCAAGTATTAGGTGGTGATGCTAAGGAGATTTTCAAAAATTTTGATGAAACGGCTTCCTTTTTTAAAATTTTGTGCGATTGTTTAAAATGGTCATATTCAGTTTCCAGAAAATGTTACAAATTCTTTTAAACGTTGAACTTGTTCTACTTTGTAATGGGAACGAGCTCTCGCTCGGGTATCCACAGGAACCGAAAAAAGGAGAGTTTGTTTACCTGGCACCGAGCTTGTAGAAGTACGCTTGGTTCTTTCTATGTAAACTTATATGAACATGAAGTAAAGCTTTAACTACCTTCATCACTCCATTTGGCCGCTATATGTTTGAAAGATTACCATTTGGTATTAATTATACCCCGGAATACTTTTCAAGAGTGTTTACCTTTTGCAGGGATTCCGGGGTTAGAAATCCATATCGATGACACAAACTGAAGAAGAACACATTATACATTTAAGGAAAGTTTTGGAAAATCTACGTAAAGAAGGAATTACTTTAAATAAAAAAAAAGTGTGTTTTTGGAGTGAAACAAATAGACTTTCTGGGTCACCGTATTTCAAAAGATAGTGTTAGCATTCTCCCTGAAAAAATAGAGGCAATTAATAAATTCCCGGTACCTAACAATAAACAAAAACTTTTACTTGAAGTTGGTTCTTGTCCGATGAAAAATGTAAGTACAAAGTTTTTTTAATTTCGCACCGGACAAAAATATGAAGGGAACACACTCAACGTTTCCCTATAGATTTATAGCTTCGTCAATCCTGATAGATTTATAGCTTCGTCCAATGGGTCAGAAATTCTTGAACCATTAAATTCAGTGTTAAAAGACAATGCACAATTTGCATGGTTTGATAAACAACAAAAAGCGATTAATGAAATAAAAGTTATTAAAAAATGCACCAGTATTATCTCATTTCGACTATAAAAAGTAAATTATTATTCAAGCTGATGCATCAGGGTATGGTATAGGAGGAGTGCTTTTACAACAAAAAAAAGAACAAAAAGAAGTAGTTGCTTGCGCATCCAGATCACTCACTTCGTGTGAGCAAAAATACAGTCAAATAGAAAAAGAAGCACTAAGCTTAGCATATTGTGCTGAAAAGTTCAAAGATTATATAACAGGCATAGATATTTTGCTAGAAACGGATCATAAACCACTCCTTCAAGTTCTACAGACTAAACCGTTAGATGATCTTACACCACGTTTTAAGAATTAGACTTAGGCTCATGAGATTTAATTACACTATAAAATATGTTCCGGGAAAAACAATTGGGTATGGCAGATGCTCTGTCTCGAAATCCAGCTCCAGATCTGTCGAGGAAATACGATCTACGATCTAGAATCGGAAAATTCAAGATATGTGCATTTCATCATTCAACATTTCCTGCTACAAATGATATTTTAATTTTACAAAATTACAATATTGTACAGAGTGGACCATTTTTGATGGTTTTACAAGGTTTCTCAGTTATTTATAGGAATAGAAGAAAACCATTTTCGCAACTCAATGTTACTTTTTGAAGAAAAACTCAGTGAAGAAAACAAAAGTTATCGATCTCGATTTGTTCGGGAAATATCGGCCGAAAACGAATTTTTCCTAAAAGTAATTTTTCACAATATCTCAGTTGTTTGAAAAGATATTTTGAACCGTAGTTGGGTATGACACAAATAAATTGCTTGTTTAATGAGGTTTTCAAAAATATAAAGTTTGATGTAATTATTTTTAGAAATAACAAAGATACTAATTTTCGTTATTTTGCAGTACCTATCAAGCTATCTATGGCGATAGAAACAAAAGAAAATTCAGTTGTTTTCCTCAAAAATCTATGATTAGAATAAATAATACAGGTAATTAGATTTAACAAAATAAATATCTAATGCTATTAGAGAACTCATAAAACTACAAGTAACGTAAATATGGATTAACTGTCAACGGAGTTTTGAAGAATTATGTTATAGGTATGTTCCTTTGAAATTATTAAATCTTAAATTTTGAATTACCAAAAATTCTTAGATGTGTTTATTTCACTTTTACTAGTGATTAAATTTATTAATATACAAAAGTTCTTGAAAGCAACTTAAGAAATATCTGACACTTCAATAATTTCTTAAAGAAACACACTAATTAATACAATTTAAAATATATAAAAATCTCTTAGCTGTTCATTTTAATAATTACAGAACTGTTTAAAAGGATTTAATTCATTTTTACATACTTGTGGTTTTATGTCAGTGTCTAATAGATACATGAAGCTATTTATTTATTGAATTAAGTCAGCTGTTTTATTTAATACTAATTCTGTTTTTGTGGAAAAAACTGAACTAATTTCTTGTTTTTGTTGCCATGGGTGACTTGTTAGGTACCGAAAAACAAAAAATAACTAGTATCTTTATTATTTGTAAAAATAATTATATCAAACTTTATATTTTTGAAAACCTCATTAAACAAGCAATTTATTTATGTCATAGCCAACTGCGGTTTCCATTTAAAATTAGAAAGTTACAGTCTGTTTCGCAGAATTGGTGCAATTTCTACAAAAGATAATCCTGTCCGTAAAATCAGTACTAATTTCTGAATAAAATAGTTTTTAAATTTTCAAAATATCTTGTCAAACAACTGAGATATTGTGCAAAATAATTTTCGGTCGATATTTCCCGAACGAATCGAGGTAGCTAACTTTTGTTTTCTCCACTGAGTTTTTCTCGAAAAAGTAGCATTTGGTCGCGAAAACGGTTTTCTTCTATTTCTATAAATAACTGAGAAACGCTGTAAAACCATTAAAAATGGACCACACTGTACAATTGGGTGGCCAGATTAGTAAAATTTCTAGGGTTCTGCGTCCATACTATGCTTTCAGTCGTGGAAGACTTCGTTTTATATAATACACGATTGATCATACCACTTTCCTTACAAGAAAGAATTTTGCATAAATTACATGAAGGTCACTTGGGAATAAACAAATGCCGTTTACGGGCCCAACAATCTGTATGGTGGATAGGATTAAGCACACAATTAAAGAATTTTATCGAATTTTGTCCCGAATGTATAGAGGCCAGGGTAAATCATAAAGAAACTTTCGTTAAAGAAGATTTTCCAAAAAGGCCATGACAAAAAGTTGCAATAGATGCTTTTAAATGTAAGTCATGGTATTTGATTATTACAGACAATTTTTCTCGATATTTTGAAATTTCTACATTGAAACAAATGACAGAAACAGAGATAATTCGACTTTGTGAAGAAACTTTTGCAAGATTCGGTATTCCGGAAATAATAAAAAGCGATAATGGGCCTCAATTCAGGACAGGATTCGCTAAATTCGGGGAAAGATACGGATTCCAACATATAACTAGTTCACCATATTACTCGCAAAGTAATGGCCAAGCTGAAGCGGCCGTTAAAACAGCAAAAAAAAAAAATTTAATCATCACAAGATGTAAATTTAGGATTACTAGCATATAGAACGACTCCTTTAGAAAACGGCTTCAGTCCAGCCGAACTTATGTTCTCAAGACGAATCCGATCTACCTTACCAATTCTCCCAAGTATGTTAGATTCTTTTCGTAAAAACGATGAAGTACAAATCAAAGAAAAACATAATAAAAATAAGCAAGCTTTTAATTACAATAAAAGACATCGAACTTGCAATTTGTCACAATTAAACGTAGGGGAAGCGGTATGGATCATTGATATACGTAAATACGGAGAAGTTAAAAAACGAAGTGACTTCCCGAATTCATACCTAATAAAAATAGGGGGGAAAGTATATCGTAGAAATCGGTGGCATCTGGTGCCAGCGCCCTATAAGTAAAACGAATCTGTAACCGAAATGCAAAATAATGTTGACATTCTGCCCCCTGTATGCAATGAAGGAAATGAACAAAATTGTCAGTCTCAAGGAAAGGAGGAGGAGGAAGATAAAAGACAAAGACCGGTTAGAGACAGAAAACTTCTAGAGACGTTACTATATCTCATAAAAAGTTTAATTTAAAATTTTTACTATTTCGGTTTTACTTTGTAGTCTACATTTATATATGTTTGTAACATTTGTAATATTTTATGATGTTTTGTAACATACTCTTTGTTCTTAATAAAAAGAAAAAGGTGTAATGCTCTCTCTCGGGTATCCATAGGAAACGAAAAAAGGAGAAAAAAAGGAGAGTTTGTTTACCTTGCACCGAGCTTGTAGAAGTACGTTTGGTTCTTTCTTTGTAAACTTATATAAACATACAAATACAAACGAAACATACTTTACAAACTTTCATTTCATTTCATTCAACAATTCATTTTTTCCTGATTATATCATCTTTAGGAAAAGTAAATAAGAAGAATTAAAGATAGTTATTAAAATAAAATAAGTACTTATTTTACAAACCGGTGAAACATACATACATACATCTCTACTGTAAGGGGCATCAGAAATTAATCATTTTCTCATTTTCATAAAGAATTTTTACCGTTTATAACAAATTTATTGTACAAATTTTATAAATTCTACGAGGAACTTAGGTCACAGGAGCGCGTTCATAAATTGGCGATTGTGTTGGAGTGTTTGATGTCAGAGTAATGCGAGTGATCTGCCAGAGTGTCATCTGAGCGTTACGTATATATGAACGGTTTAGAGCGTTTTAAATTTTTTCTTAAATTCTTCAGTTTGTAACACTCTTTCATTGATTTGCACTACTTATGAAATTACTAACAAGATTTTCTTTCATTTTGTCATTCATAAATATTTATTAATCTTCACAGTTTTTGGTAGTATTGACTTTGAAATAAACGCATCAAACATACATGTAATAACCAAACGGAGGATCTAAGAAAGTGAACTGCTTGAAACCAGTTTGAGACAGCGGCAGTTCGACTCGACGTGGGGGTCTAAATCGAAGCGTTAAATGTTCCGCCCGCTTATACGTGATTTTTAATCAATCAGTCTAATATCGTCACGGTAACAACGCGAATATAATTCCAGAAGGTAATAACAGCTCTTTCTTGAATTTAGAAACAACAATTTAGTTGATTTGAATTAAATATAAACACGACACGTCTCTGCAGCACACTCTCTCGTGCGCATTGCGTCCGAGCATCGCAGTCAACCGCGACATTATTGTGAATCATGCCGTCCTAACGAATGCATTATTTCTTTGGTTTACCGATTGTTCACTATCAGCTAGACGCGCTGCGCCGGCAAATATGTTGAGGCGTGTACACAATCTATTTATAACATCGCTAGTAAAGTGTTACACTTTTTTCTATCCGCCATGTGGTCATAACTAGCAAATTAACCGACATAACCACACGCATAACCACATATCTTCGTTCTGATTACTAATGCGCATGCCAAGTGTTTTATCGCCGAGCTTTTGAGACCAGCGATTTTGTTGCACTCCGAGTGTTCCAAGAGCGCAATTTATGAACGCTAGATCAAGTAACTCTTTGACCAAAGCGTGCATTTATGAACGACTTTTGTGTGAATGTTCGCTCAGAGCGTCGATCGAGTGTCATTTATGAACGCAATCCTCTTGTTTACATGCAGCTATTTTGTACGGTACAAACCACACTACTATTTCCGCTGCCTATAAATATGAATAAGATGCAACATGCTGTTTTCGCAAGTGAGAAAGAGGAGAAATAGCATCGAAATCATACCGAGTGAAATGGAGAGATGTACGGTATTCTTTGATGTGTTTTCCCAAGAAGCGAAGTACGTTCGTATGCAATCGACGTATCTTTACTTATATACCTATGGGTGAACATAAAGTCCCTAGATGACTAAAGTACCGCAATTGATTAAGCCAATGTAAATTTAAAATTGACCCAAAATAGAGGATAAAATGCGCGTAACTATGGAAACGTCTTCATAGGTTCTGTTAGTTTTAACAGATTAATAAAATAGCTTGCTGACCTGCAGATTTATAGATTACAAAAGCTGACCAGAAAAGAGCGTTTAATTATTTAGAAGTCAAGATATACGAAACGAGACACGGCGTCAAAAGTAGCTGTACGGCTATAATTTATTTATTTAACCGAAGTCACATTGAAGTTATCTACCTACTTGGCACTTGGAAATTGGCGCTCTCTTTGTGAGGTGGATCTGAGGAATAAATTATTTTTAGTACTAAAATACTCCTTAATAAAAACAGGCACGTTTTCCAAGTAATTAATTTGTTGTTCGTTTTATTTGTATAAATTTTCTCTTCAAAAATTGCACATTATTCAAGTACTGATGTTACTGGAGACGGTGTATAAAATTTAAGTTTCTTTAGAAGTAAGAGGTACGTACAAAATCAAATATTCTTAAATGTGAATCATATAATATTGTGAAATACGTTTCAGATAAAAATTATTGATTTCGTAAACGAGTTTATGTAACAAATTCCTTTCAATTAAATTCCGACTTGCCATGACATTTATCAGTGACGTTTAATTTAAAAGAGGAAGAATAAATAATAAATAAAAAAATACTTTTTCATTAAAAATATCTAAAAATCATTAAAATTCATTAAGGGCCGGTCTCTCCATCTCTGATTAACTTTAATCATTGGTTTATTCCCATAGTTACAATTACAGAGACAATTGTTTCTATGGGAATTAATCAACGGTTAAAGTTAATCAGAGATGAAAAATCGGGCCTTAGACATAATAGTAAATGAAATAAAACAAAGCATTTTGTATAGATAAGTGCGTAATTTTCCTGTTTATACGTAAAATAATTTTAAATTTTGGCGCGCCTATTTTGACCCAAAATGGCGTATTTGCGATACTTTAGCTATCTACGGACTTTAGGTGAACAGATAAAGCAGCGACATCCTACGATTGCTTTTTGACCTGACATTGCAGTAGGATAGACAAATTGAAGTGGGTTTGCTGCATAATAGGTTTACCCCATGCAAGGGGGCCATGTTTGCTGTCAAAGCTCGAGGTTTTCACTGCAATCAAAAAAGATTTGCAACAATTTTTTTTATATTTTTTAACTTAAAAAGTTCTGAGACAAACAGAAGAAGATCCTGTAATTTAAATTCCCCTGTAATACTTTAATGAAAAAAAATAATAATAATTATCAACTGCATGTTCTGGACAATACATCTCGTTTTCACGAAATGCTTCAGTTTTACTTCACTTGAGCTGACAACACTGGGCATGGTAGTTTTCCAAAATATAACCATAAAGTTAAAAATGAATGTCAATTTTATGAGAATACCAAACAAAACCATACCAACAAAAGCGTCACCCTAACAGGACCTACTCTGAGTCTATAAGATCGTGAATGGCTCATATAAATCTGGCTACATAAACTGCAAGATTACTGTTTTCACATGTTGCTGTGCTAGAAGTTGTAACTGTCTTAAACTACCTGCGAATGTCTCCTAAGGCCAGACGTAGTTATCTGACCACCCACAACATACCCTGATGATATGTGCACTTACTGGCCTTAGGAGATGTTTGTTTAAACACTGTCCAATATTTTTAAATAAAACAACTCATTCAAATATTTTCATTTACTGTAATTTACAAGAAAGCAAATAAAAATGTTACCTTTTTAATATTTGATGTAACGGCAGTGCTGCCATCAATAATAGATGACCTGGGAGCAATAGCTCTCGTTCCACTTTGACTCACAAACACGTCATTTGGATTACCTATTACATATAATTGTCCGTTCAAATTGCCTGTTATCACCTGTTGAACACCAGAACTTGCAAAATTGGTTCCTGCTGTAACAATTTGTGAAACATTATCAACACCGTCTTCAACTTTTAACACACCATAAGTTATTGTACCTGAAGAACAATTATTAGCAGTAATTAGTTTTCACGAATGCATTTCTGCATTTGACAATCAAATTACCTTCGGGGGATCTAAATGAATATTGCACTTCGTCTGAAGGAGTTTCGAGCAGCGTTTGTGGAGACAAGTGATCGACTACTCTTTGTTCCTCGTCACTTTCCATGCTCTGCTCGTCGACTATGTTCAAACCCTGATTTATTATCACCTTTTCGCCATCATCGGTGGCGACACTGAAAATTTATTTATTTAAACTACAATTAACTATACTTATCTCTGGCAATCGCCTATCAAAGCACATTAAATGACCTTGTCATAAACACGGAACGTTACATAACTCTACTATGAATAATACGAAGTCCGTCACCTCACACAATTCTTTACCTATTTTCTAAGGGATCCAAGATATCCATGATGTCGGAAAAAAATATAAAACACGCAAATATTTGAATTTTCCGTCAAATTTGGTCACGGGGACAAAATCAGGTCATGTGACGCGACAATACCGTTTGTCAAACTTTATCGCACATGCGCACTGTGTTACAATATTTTCGATACCACATTTAAAATTATTCCGATAACACTTTTGTAAACAGTTTACACTTAATGATGTAAATGAAATTAATCTTCCCCTACAATAATTTTATATCCGTAGATATGTATTTCGGCAGCTAAATTGCCATCTTCAGTACGCTACCAACTTAAAAGCACTTAAAAAGATCTAAAAACAATCTAATCATCCTAATAAAATCATAAAAATGTAAAAACTAACAACGATCTAATCATCCTAAAAGATATACATACAGTGACCGCCAAAAAGTTCGCACCATATGGTTAAATGTTTTATTATTGATTTTTTAAAGACTTTTTGCGCCAATAGTTCATGTATGTTCAATAACCAAATATAAGTAAGACAATGCTGGTGAGCAACTTGTAGTGCTGCTAAAAATAGCACTTATTTAAAATACGAATATTAAAAAAATGTTGTAATTTGGAATTTCTGAACATAGACAAAATTTTAGTAGGATTCAATACTTATTTACAAAATATATGTCTTGATTGTCAGACAAAATTTCCTTCGGTCTAGTATTTCGAAAAAATGAAGATTTTCAATATTATCAGTTTTGCTCAAGGTGTAAAGAAGTAAATGGGCATTTGGTACTTACCTTTTACGAATGGTTAGCTTATTCATTTATATCTACAAGCAGTATTTAAAAGAATCAAATTTGTTACGTGCAAAAGAAAATTTGAAACGATTTTTCATGTTTCTGGTGCAAGGCTTTTTTTACATAAAATTTTATGTTCTTACTTTTGATTTCTTGATTACACAAATCTTCTAACCATAACTTAGCCTAAGCAAACTGAAAATTGCGAGAATTACATCTACTTTTTGGTTTGGACCCGTTTAAATCCGTACTTATAACATCGACGTTGGTACAAACAGTACGACTTCATGGCTACCACGAAAAAGATCGATTTTATAAGTATGGATATTAAACGGGTCCAAACCGAAAAGTAGATGCAATTTTTGCAATTTTAGGTCTGCTTAAACTAAATTGGGATTATGAGAAACGTATTATGAAGATATCAAAAACATTACCACGAAATCGTATGAAAAAAGGCCTTGCACCAGAAGCGTGAATAATTGTTTCAAATTTTCTTGTTCACGCAACAATTCGGAACCCAAAAGGAAAATTTATTCTATTAAATATTTTTTATGAGTATGAATGAATAAGCTAACCACTCGTAGAAGTTAAATGCCAAATGACCACTGACTGGTTCCTATCTTGAGCAAAACTGAGAATATCGAAAATCTTCCTTTTTCAAAATACTAGACCGAAGGAAATCTTTATCTAGCAATCAGGACATGCATTTTGTAAATAACTATTGAATCCTACTAAAATTTTGTTTAATATATCCAGCAATTCCAAATTACAATTTTTTAATTTTCGTATCTGAAATAAGTGCTCTTTTTAGCAACACTAAAAGTTGCTCACCAGTATTGTCCTACTTATATTTGGTTATCGAACATGCACAAACTATTGGCGCAAAAAGTTTAAAAAAGAATCAATAATAAAACATTTTCCCATACGGTGCGAACTTTTTGGCGATTACTGTATATGTCTAAATGTAAGTAAATATAAATTAATATGTAAACATCTAAAATTAACCGTCAGACGCAGAAAAAAAATTAAATAATTGAAAAATAAGAACGAATTTCGTGTTTTCCAATTCATATTATTTTAACGTATTTTAACGGACACTTTAACCCCACCTGTATTTTCCAATGTAGTGTGTATAAAGTGTGGTTCACAATAAATTGTGATTTGTTTATTTTTGCGGTAGGCTACAATTTCAGATCTGGCTATAGCTCTTAATTCTGAACAACTTATTCTTATGATATTTTCTTGTATCTTATAAAATAAGGGCACTTTACTCTCAAGCGGTCTTCATTTCTCGGTGTCCACGCTGTATACCGGTCAAGAAAAACTTCATCTGACATTTGCCAATTTGATTTTAAGAGATGCAGAAGCGTCCTGCATCAATAAATTTTTATAAAAATTGATAATAAAAAAAATTCCCATCCGAAAAATGTTTCCGTGTTGTTTGGTTGCCTCTCACTTTTAAGTTTTTCTGACGGTTAATTTTAGGTGTTTACATATTAATTTATATTTAGTTGTTTTTTGACGATTTATACATAATATACAGTGACCGGCACAAAGTTGGCTACATATGGGAAGATTCTTTATTATTGATTTCACAGAAAAATTTATTCTTTATAAAAGCTCCTGCATCTTTCCAAACTCAAGATGCATCTGTCAAAGTTTTAATACCTCCTGTCATATATCGGGGAAATCAAAATATTTGAAATCGATATAAGGGTAAAGTACCTTTATTTTTCACTCTACGCGGAAATTTTATTTGGAAAAGTGACTCAGAATTATTATGAAATCTCAAATATGAAATCATGGCTACCTACGATGGAAAAAACAATTTGGCTACAAAAAATTGTAATTTTTAGGGTATCAATGTTATTAATCATAATTTCTAGTTGACAGTTGAGCAAAAGACAAATTTTAATGTCACACTTGAAGAAAGGTCCAGCTCTACACATTCAAAGTTCCGCGACACGAAAAAATTGAAAAATACGTGAAATATTTTTTTTCCATCGTAGACAGCCATGATTTCATATTTAAGACCTCACAATAATTCTGAGTAACTTCCCCAAATAATATTTCCGCTTGGCGTGGAAAATAAAGGTACTTTACTCTTATATCGATTTTAAATATTTTGACTTATATGACAGGAGATATTCAAACTTTGACACATGCATCTTAAGTTTGGAAAGATGCAGGAGCTTTTATAAAGAATAAATTTTTCTGAGAAATCAATAATAAAGAATTTTCCCACATGTAGCCAATTTTCTGCCGGTCACTATATATTTTTAGATATCAAATAACTGGGAATTTATACTTATTTATTCGTTAGAATGAGAACTTTTTGGGATCTTTGGACTATTTATTTCCGTATTTCCGAGTTGTTTGGTTATCTCTTATTTGTACGGTTTTTCTGACGATTAATTTTAGATGTTTACATATTAATTTATTATCTTTAATTGTTTGTGCAGTGGGCTCTTGGTGAAACATTATGAATAAATTGTAGTAAAAGAAAACACTTGTATTTAACTGTTTCACGAATTAAATTCGTGAAACAGTTAAATAAGTGTTTTCTTTTACTACAATTTATTAATTTATATTTACTTACACTTAGACATATATATCTTTTAGGATGATTAGATTGTTGTTAGTTTTAACATTTTTATGGTTTTATCAGGATGATTAGGTTGTTTTTAGATCTTTTTAGTGCTTTTAAGTTGGTAGCGTACTGAAGATGGCAGCTTATAGCTACCGAAATACGTATCTACGGATATAAAAATTATTATGGGCGGAGGTTAATTTCAATTATTTTGCTAACTGATTGCTAAAATACAAGTTAGGTACCTGCTCTGCTCTTATATATGTTGCTGGCCCTAAAAATGTCAGAAAACATCTTTCAATGCAACACTCTGATGGGTGTAATAAATAATATTATTAATTTCGATGAAGTGTTGTTAAATTACGGGTAATTTATTTTTAATGTTACCCGTGGAGGGAATATTAACTGGAGAGAAAGTACAGTCAAATTTACGGTCATCCGGCCTTTTCTACCAGGGTTGTAAAAGGTCGTTGCAGAACAGCTGCTATCGTGGAGGGAGTACTCCCTCCACGGCTGTTATTCACGCTGCCTATGCAAAATCATACAAGGTACAAAGGCGCGTAGTTTAAAATGGGTTGTAAAAGGTCGTTGTAGGGTTTCTGCAGCAGCAAAACCGGTCCCGCGTGTTATGCATTGCAGCTATACGATATCCTCCATCCAGTTAATAGTCCATCCACGATGTTACCTTACCCACAGTATACACATCAATCAATAGGGACAGCTTGGCCTTTTCGCTCTTACCGTTTCTGAGAGCGCATGTGCGAAGTGAGCGGGCATTCATTAAGCGGCCGAGCGTGGCGCAACGGTCAATGGTTCAGGTAACCACAGGAGCTGAGTTACTAATTCAACATAGCTATTGAACAGACATGCTTTTGGAGTGCCAAGCTTCAGCAGCTAGTATTCTCACGTTAAACCTTTAAGAACACGAGTTGTTGACTTTCAATATGCTGAAACTGCTTTAGGGTCTGCATTCGGGCTCGGTGATCACTTGAACATGGCCAAAAAACGGACGTTCCGGGACACATTCAATATGGCCCTCAATTACCGATCAGCTGTTTTGGTGGATAATAAACCATTAGATTATCTTATCGAATTTCATCATGTTTCAACTATTTAGAGCTCACTTGTAATTTTTCTAATAAAACAAGCTTTTGTTTTTTTAAAATAAGAAGTATATCTTACGAAATAAATAAGTTTTTCAAGTAGCGACATCTGGTAGCATTAGAATGATTGCCCGCCAACATAGGTTCGGAAAATTGTAGTATGAACTTCAAAGGTGCCGACAGAAGCTGTCCCTACTGATTGATGTCTAACTGTGCCTTACCGGTAATGTTACCGTGGGCTCGTTTTTTTACTCTTCAACATTTAAAGCGCTGCATCTTAAAATTTCAACGCTGAACTTTGATGACGTCACACTTTCAGGTTTAAAGCGACAATTCTTATTGCTACATCCGTAAAAAGACGCTTTTGGTTTAATCACTGCCACGGATGAACTAATCTCGAGTAAAAAAACGAGCCCCGTAATATTACCAATTACAGCCTAAGTGGCGACATCTCGCGCCGGAGTTACCAATTATCCTTTTGTTAAAAATAAGGTTTACAGTGTTCAATATTATGTATTTCCAGTAAATAAATTCATGTGTAAACGAAAGTCATTTTAGGTTATGAAATATTTATTGCATTTTTGTAATATTTACATTTTTTTCCGAAATAATCAAAAATATTGCTTGACTATTTCTTTTATTGGTTTACTTGAATTTTGCAAGTGTGAACTCGAAATTACGTTAACTTGGGCGTGTTTTTTAATTACTCGAACAGCTGTTCGAGCGTTCGAGCCAGGAGAGAGGTTTATTGGCAATTGAAAATTTTTGTCCATGCTGTTTTAGTATCGTATTTATCCGCAGAGATGGCGCCAGGAGTAATTGTAAATTTCAGGAGAGAGATTTATTGGCAATTGAAAATTTTTGTCCAGGCTGTTTTAGTATCGTATTTATCCGCAGAGATGGCGCCAGGAGTAATTGTAAATTTCAGGAGAGAGATTTATTGGCAATTGAAAATTTTTGTCCAGGCTGTTTTAGTAACGTATTTATCCGCAGAGATGGCGCTAGGAGTAATTGTAAATTTGGCGTGAATTAAATGTCACATGTCAATGTTAAGAGGAATCCCACCGAATAATGCCATATACGAAAACCATTAAAACGCGAGAAGTCGTACAGGCTTTAGTTCTTAATCAATTTATTTCATTCTTTGACACCACATATTTAAGTTTTAAGATTAGTTGTTAATTAGAAAAAAAATAATTAACATTTAAAAATCGTAGTTGAACTTTACAGTAAAATTAAATATACTTCCAGTTCATATTTTCGAAAACCCGTTGGTCACTTTGTAGATTGAAGTTTTATTAACAAAACCGCGAAAACAGCTTTCAAAAATATGTATATGTAATGTAGTTATGAATTCGCGCGTTTTGCATGTTTTTCATGAATTATTTTCATGAGGCGTGGACGGATTTCTCCCACTATCAATTGTGGGGGAGGTAACGAAAGAGGAAGCAAACCTATCTTCTCTTTCTGTTCCTCTAAAAATTGTTTAAGAGAATATCGCGGCTGGAAACAAAACTTAGCTTGTGACAGGCTGGTGACAGTCGGATCTGAGCCGGGAGTGACCGAATATTGTCGATGTTTGAAAAATACTTTGAAAGCATTTTGAATCATTTATTTACTTGAATTGTAAGTTTAACACAGATACAGGCAAAAAAAACGAAAAATTGAAATTACACTTGTACACACTATAAAATTGTAATGTTTGTCGGAAGTATGACAATAACGAGAATATAATAATAGAGAAAATATTTTTAAATAAATCAGAAAATATTTAAATGTTTGTCAATAATTTTCGAACTTCGTTACTAAATCTTTCCTAAGTGGAATTAATGTGTTAATAAAATTTAATTTTGTAAAAGTGTTTGTTATGAATGAATATGTCCTCCTGTAAGTAAGCTGTAACACTAATTATGTTTCTACAAAAATTATTCATTAAAAATTAGAATTAAATATTAATGAGGACAATAAATAATACTAGCAATTGAATATATTTTCGGAAAAAAAATTTAAGTTCAATATTATGATTTGATAGATATTAGCTCAAAAATTAATTTTTTCAATGAAAATTTGATATTACTATTGGATAGACACGCGCCTGTTATAACATCTCGTTTTTCCAAATCTCCTGCGCCTTGGGTAACCGATAATTTAAAAGAGATGATGAAATTGCGAGACCGAGCATTACAAAAATTCAAATCCACAGGAAATCAGAATGATTGGATATATTATAAACAGATTCGTAATTTGATTACTGCTGCTTGTAGAAGGGAAAAGAAGGCCTATTTTAATTGGCAATTTAGATCTAATCCTTCTATTTTTTGGAAGAACTTAAAATTAGTGGGCATTGATTCTAAGAAATCCAGCCGTTTACCTGATAACTTTAATAATATTGATGAAATTAACGAATTTTTCATTAACTCTACTACTTCCACTAATATAAATGTTAATCGTTTGTGTAGCTTTTATCGTAGCAACAAAAAGAGTGAAAACATTTCAAACTTTGATTTTCTCCCTGTTAATGAATCGGATATTCTCGAGACGATAACTAAAATAAAATCGAAAGCTATTGGCGTTGACGGCTTTATATCCTGGTGCCTGCCGTATCTATTACCATTTATAATACACATTTTTAACTTTTGCATATTACATTCTGTATTCCCAGATTGTTGGAAACATGCTTTGATCAAACCACAATCGAAAGTTAATAATCCATCAGGCTACAATGATCATCCGTTAAGTATACTTCCTGCTTTGTGCAAGCTGTTTGAAAAAATAATTGAACAACAAATAAGAAAATTTATATTGGAAAATAATATATTACCTAACTTACATGCGGGTTTAGAACTAGTCATAGTTGTGTCACTGCATTATCTCACATAACCGATGATATTGTTTCAGAAACCGATCAAGGGAATGTAACTTCGTTAATCTTGCTAGACTATTCTCGAGCATTTGATAGAGTCAACCATGAAGTATTAGTCTCTATTTTGCATTATGTAGGCTTTACAGAAAATGCGGCAGGTCTAATATCAAATTTCCTTTCTAACAGGCAACAGGCTGTAACTCACCTAGGTCTTGTTTCCACATTCTTAGAAGTAAAATCGGGCGTACCTCAAGGATCAGTTTTAAGTCCACTTTTATACAGTATTTACACCTGTAATTTCGATTCATCATTTCAAAATTGTAAATACTATTTTTATGCAGACGACTTACAAATTTATAAATCATTTCATCTATCTCAAACCCTCCAAGCAGTTAACGAAATTAACTTAAATTTATCTAATTTAGTAAAAATTTCAGAGAAGCATTGTTTACAGCTGAATCCTAACAAGTCGCAGTTAATTATTTTCGGAAACAAAAAAGACAGAGATGAAGCTGGTAAGAATGCTCGTATGCTCGCTTGCAGATTCTGAGCTTACACCCACTAATGTGGTAAAAAATTTAGGACAAACAGTCGATGTTTCACTTCGGTTTAGAGAACACGTCTCCAATATTATTAAAAACGCATTTTTCAATTTAAAAATATTATACAGATGTAGACATTCTTTGAGCCAAAAAATTAAAATAAATTTGTGTCAAAGTATTATTTTATCGAAGTTGCATTATTGTGATGTGGTGTTCGGCCTATGCTTAGACTTCAAAACTTCTACTAAACTTCAACGAGTACAAAATGCTTGTTTAAGATTAATATTCGGATTGAGGAAGTATGACAGGGTGAGTTTTATAAGTTAAAAGAGATTAGGTGGCTAAACATAAAAAACACACGTTTATTACCTTCTGCTTGTACATTTTATAAAATATTAAAAGCCAAGAGTCCGCAATATCTTTATAATAAAATATCTTTTCCCACAGATGTACATAATCTGAATTTACGATTCAAGGGTTTACTGACTCCACCGATGCATACTACAGAAATGGCTAAACGATCCTTCCAATATAATATATTCCAGATATTTAACAAATACATCGTACAATTTCATTTGGACTCTTATAGTAAATTTAAAAATGAACTCAAGAATCTATTGCTTAGAGAGTGACGTGTTCGGACGAGTACTTATGTTTAATTTTCATTCTTATTTTATCTTCATTCTTATTTTATTTTCATTCCTGTCGTTATAAATCTTAATTTTTATGAATTTGTGTTCGTGCCTGGGTATCTATATATTAAATGTGATTTACTAGGTATTTTTTTCTTTTATACTATCGCTGCGAAATGTTAACATAACTTAATTATTATTATATTTATATGAACTATTTATTTATTGGGTTGAGTAGAGCAGGTGGCACCAGCATCATGATGCCACACTGGACTCCGCCTTTGAAGCTTCATCTTGTATTGATCAAGTATTACTTCTATAAAGATATTTTTTGCGTTGAAATCGAGATTCCAAAATTAACAATAATTAGAGTCAATAAAATAGTCAAGTACTAATTAATATAGTTCTTCTAGAAAAAATGAGAGACATGTGGTTCTAACCGGACGCCAAGAATTCAACCGTAGTTCTTTATAAGAAAGGAGTTGATCGCATGTAGGGTGATTACGCGAGAATTACCCCCTTTATTTTTGATTTCAAGAAAAAAATGTTTAATACTAAACTTAAAACTAATTCAAAGTTTCACTGTGTGCTCACAGAAAAACAATTCATGGTCGGATAAACGAGATATGAACTGAAGTTTTTTTTTTTAAATGGAACACCCTATATATTATTACTATTTTCGACTCTAAATTAAGTTCTACTGGGACTACGGATATAATAAAACTAATAATGTAGAAGGTGTCTATAAAATAATTCCTATTTAATTTATTTTATTTTTGAATTTTAGAAATAGAAAAGTCCCATTTATACAAGAGATGTGATTCAAAATATGCTAAAAACTTTTACATTTTGCGTAAAAAAAATTGAGAACGGTTTAAATATGTTTTACGTTAAATTTTCAGTTATTTTTTAAAGTTCAATTTTTACGAATTATTTTTTGTTTCTAGCTTAAACGTTAATTTTTAGAAAATATCTAAATCGATTTAATATGTTAATGGTAAACTTGTATTTAATGCTATTTTATTTAAAATCAAAACTTCGTTTATTTTTTTGGGTGTCCGACACTCAATTGTTTTTTGTAAATATCTATAGCACGACTTCTTTTATCTTTTTTTCTTTCTAAAATCAAAAATAAAAAAAATAAGCAGGAATTATTTTATAGACACCATCTACATTATTAGTTTTATTACATATATAGTACTATTAGAATTTAATTTAGAATCGAAATACGTAATAATATAGAGAGTGTTCCATAAAAAAAACCTAAGTTTAGTTTATATATCATTTATCCAACAATCAATTGTTTTTCTGTGAGCAAAAATCAAAAATAAAAGAGTTAAAGGGGGTAGGAATTCTCGCGTAGTCACCCTGTACAGTGCCCGAAAAAAAGAATGTCTTCCCCATAAAATGCAAATGTTCGGGCTAAGCTGTCGAGATCCACATTACAGGGAGGCGGCCAAGCATTGCGAGCAGGTAATCCCGCTTGCGAAATGTGTCTGAGAGATATTCGAGACGTTAGACAGCCAGCTTCCGTAAATATAATTATAAAACAAAGCGTTGTATTGTAACAATTTTATCGAACCACATTTTTCGTTTTTAATTCCAAGATAAAAATATAAATACGCATGTTGACCCTAATCAGAAACAGGTACAGTACAGGATTCCAGAGAAAAATTGTATTATTTGTTTTAAAAATTATCGATGATGTCACATCAACTTATTCTATTTAATTTCTTGCATCCCTAATTTAAAATAATTTAACTCAGTATTTCATTTGCTCCTGGCAAAATAGAATTCATAAAACGAATTATGACACAATCCAAAACAATTTATATTTGAAATGAACACTGAACTTTTACAATTTAAAAATAAAACGAATAACAATAAAATATTAAATGAATATTACTCCTTAAATACAAGTTAAAGGCCGAAATAAATCTTTGAAGAATTCTAATTCTCAAATATTGAAATAATTTTTTTAATTAATAATTAATTACCATATGAGAATCGCTTTGTTGAACTTAATTTTTATAAAATCATTAAAAATTTACTTTTATTTTGCATGTATTGCATAGCAAAAAATGTATGACTTTACCAAACAAATAACAATTTGTTTTATAATTACATTTACAGAATTTAGCAGTCGCACGTTTCGAATTTATTTCAGGCAGATTAAATATATTTCGCAAGCGGGATTACCTGCTCGCAATGCTTGACTTGGCTTGCTGTAATGTGCGACAGCTTAGCCCGAACATTTGCATTTTATGGAGGAGACATTACTTTTTTCGGGTACTGTACTTTCGAGTTGGAATTCGTGAACATTTTCCTACAAAATGTATTAAACATTCTTTATTCCAATTCACACATAAAGGACGTATATAAAAATAAAAATGTAATTAAATTCTGTAATAAAGTTTGACTATATTAATTTAGTAAAACTGTTCATCTCATCTTAAACAAGTTATGTCTTCATCATTATTATTTTAAAATTTCCTCCCAAGGATCGTAAATTATCGTGAGCTGGGGCTCGTTCAGGAATAAGAAAGAGCGCTCTCTGGGTAATATACTTTCTCTCTCATGTAAATTATTTTGCGCGTTTTGCTTTCCATTTTAAACGCCCAAAGTGCATTCGCAATGCAGTTTCTGAACGCGCCTCAGTGGCCTCTCGAATCGTCAAGTAGCGACTTGGATTTCATCGAACGGCCGGCCTGCTGCGCCCACATTATTTACAGTAGAAATTTGTAATTGTAAAAGTATTGTAAACATGCTGATACTGCCGAAGATTATTTCTTATAATTTGTATGTGGAGCTTATTGCTGGCACCAAAAATTAAATTTCGTTTGAAGCCGTCGACGTCGACAGACAATGTAACCAGGGTTGCCAGATATTTCAGAGACTAACGCCACACTAACGCGCCAAATCAACTACTTCAAAGCGCCATTTTCAAATAAAAAGCGCCAATACCAGCTAATACAGGGACATCATTTTACTTTGTCCAGAAAAAACTATTTTCCATAGACGTGATGCCAAAATTTTCATCCAGTCATGAATAGGATGAAGTTGGATCATTCCGTAACCTCACTTATACACCAGCTATTTCAAATAAAATATAATTTTAATTATTTATTGTTTAAATGAATGTTAATAATGTTACAAAATCTGTAAAACACAAATTATTGATATGTATAAATTTTAATTTAGAGAAGGTACTGAAAATAACTACCATTATTATTAACACAAGTAACGCTTCTTTTAATGTTCTCGAAAATATTCCCTAACGCTGCTCCGTTATATTATCAATAACATTTATAATTGCATTTTTCAGTTCATCTAGATTTGCATACGTGTACTGTATGTTTTTTAAATGTCCAAATAAAAAATAAACGTGTGAGGGCTGGTGATCTTCGAGGCTAAAGAAGTTCTGTCGATATTATTTTATTGTCATAAAACTCTTCTAAATAAAGGCGTCTTTGTTGAGCTGTATGTGCAGTCGCATTGTCATATTGAAAATATCATCATGAATTAAATTATCGTTATCAAATTCCACATTGGGGAAATAATTAATAATTTCTTCCGTACATGCAGGCACAGAATATATCCATTCACCATTTTCATTGCATTGGCCATTGCGAAAATATAACTCCAGAATGAACCTTGCTGAACTTACTAAAAATGATAATTATTAGGAGAAAAATGTTTTTAATTGCATAAAATTTACTTACGAAAACACCTGACAGATTATGAAATAATAACAATACGCTGTTGGTCTTGAAATAAGACCACTTTCGGGAAAATACTGTAGAAAATTCTCGAACTAATAAAAGCATGCACGACCATTAAACACAAGTGTCAAATAATCAATGTGGCTAATATCAGATAGGAACTAAGGTTTGACTTACCGAAGGAAAGTAGTTTTTTCTGGACAAAGTATAATGATGTCCCTGTACTATTATAGTAATACATACACTGATGACATAAAAAAAGTCTTAGTATTGATTTTAAAGTTTCTTATTAGCATAAATGAATCTTCTAATTCAGCTTGTAGCCGTTTTCATAGCAATTACTAATTTTTCGCGACTAACCGGTTACAGGTGGTTAGGCGAAATGAGTAACCACTACATTTTCGCGACTTACCGGTAACTGTTGGTATGACGTCAAATTCGTAACTACGGTTACTATTTGCCTAATCCGGTCAGGGAGCTGTGGAACCGTGCTGTCTCTGTCTAATTCAGTGAGTTCTGCCTTATGGTTAATTATTTTACACAGAAAATGGTGGATAACGTCATATCCATAATATGTGTTTCATCAATAAAAGAACGGAGTCGATCTGCGTCAAATTTAAAAATGCAAGCGCCACATAGCTTGTAACCGTAACTGTTTCATTTTGGCGAATCTTACAAACCGTGACATACGCATGTGAAAGTGACGTCACTATAGCTAACCGTTGACTTCGTAACCTGTTACTCGCGAAAAATTAGTAAATGTGATCACAGTTACACGATTAGATAGTCAAATTAATTTTGTTACTACAGCACCAGTTTTCTGAAACACCCATTTGCGTTAAAGCTGTAGCTATGTGTCCTCATATTTTACGTCGGTCGTGGTACATACCCTTGTTATTGTATCAGTTAATAATTACTACGAGGATTGTACAAGTTAATATGAAGAGGAGAAAAACACACGAGTCAAAACTGAAACAAAAACGTAATAAATGCAACCACATTTAAGTCATGTTATAATAAATGATTTAAAACTCAAATTTTTAATTCTCAAAAAAAGACATTTAAAAAAACTGCAAAAAAATTAAATTGGACTTCCGTCCTCAAATATCTCAAACACGTTATTTATAATTTCTTCTGCTGGCGTTTCTTCATTTTCTTTTGTGTTGTACATTGTGGAGTTAAAAAGTTCAAACGTAACTTCAGTGGGAATAAAGTTTTTACAGCACATATTATTCACTTTCAGATGAATTCTAATTCTTAGTATGGCTTCCAACAGTTGCATTCCCATTTTGTTTCGGATTTTTGTTTTGGCCGTGTTCATAACAGAAAAAGTCCTTTCCACGACCGCATTCTTGTTGGTATGCAATAATAGTTCAAAACCGCTCCTGCAAGTTTCTGAAAACAACGGTAACCATTCCCATCTGTATATTTCCAAACTCCTTCCCAGAATTTTACACTACATTCAGGAATTTCTTTCCCATCAAATTGCTCTTGCCAATTTACAAAATTTAGTTTTCTCCACTGAGCTTCATAATCATCGATAGACACGGATGTATCTAAAAATAGCTTAATTGGTAAATGCGGAATATGATCACGACTGATCAATTAAGGAATCAACCCAGTTATAGAACAGATTCCTTAATTGGTAAATCAGCAAATTTTTCTTGTTTTTGACCAAGACATGATGTGGGACATAATAATTTATATTGTTTAAAAATTTCAAAATTTGGCGGTAATCGACTACACATTTCCTTTAATAAACTCCTTACAAAATTAGAACATCTTCTCTGAACATTTTCTAGTTCTTGTTTCGGTAATTTACTTTTAGCCATTTCTTGATAAAATTCAAGTCCAAAATCCATACTACTGTACTCCAATGTAGCTAAATCATTATCCAGAGCTTCTATTATTTGGTCAAGCAATGGCCTCTTTCCTGTCTGCTGAAGAAACATCGGCTTTAGAATTCTCCTTGCCATTGAAAATATTGTCATCTGCATTTGATCATACGCGGCTCCTGGATCTAATGAATCACTTTGAAACAATGTATTGAGATGGATAAGTTCGTACAGAATACTTTTCATACTCAAAAAATAAAGTTTTATTTGGTTATCTTTAGGCATGTTATTGATTGTTTGCGCCGTGTAGCATCGTTCTTTATCGCTGCTACATCAAAATGTGTTTGCAATTCTATCCATTGTTGCAAAATTGTTTTAATTGCATTATATCTACTCAACCATCTCATAGAAGACATTTGGACAAATTGTTTAAAAATACTTTTGTCAAACGCGTCTCGTTTTCTTTACATTTTCACTTGCATTTAATGAAATAATGCATCCACGATATATAAAATCATCGTAAGCACATCAAAGAATCTATACAGTAACACAGAAACATCGAAAACGACAGAAATATCGAATTGCATTCGCGACCGAGAACGCTTACGTCCACCGCAGATGTCATAAAAACTGCTAACTCGTAAACAAATTGTACTTTTTTATTCCGCTACGCAAACTTTTGCAAAAGTTTACGGACTTCCTCTTTGAATTTCTATTTCATATTTTGCGGTTATAAGTTAATGAAAATTATAGATCATTTTATTAAAATATAATATTTCCAACTTTCGGACACTTCCACTTGTACCGGAAGTTGCTGTCAACTTTCTTATTTTAAATGGACTACTACATTTTTTATTGCATTTCTGAAATCTTTATGAAATTTTAAAAATATTTTGTGTAACATGTGATACAAGAAAAATTAGCCGTTTTAGAGATATTTCCATTTTTTTAAGAAAGTTCAAAGTTGCAGTACCTTGTTTATGGTGCTGTCACTTTGTATAACAAAAGCCATAATTTCAATTTTTGGCCTGTAGTAGGCTATGCTCGTAAGCTTTCAGGTCATACCTAATTTTACACAAAATCGTTTACGGGCTGGTTGAAAAGTAACTTCTATTCGAACTGATCTCAACTGTCGAAAAGTCAGGTTTTTTAAATAGAACACCCAGTCTTTTTTTATACCATAAGAATCAGAATTAAATGTTCTTTAGAACTGCATTAGCATTCCCTATACCTATTTCTTACTTTTCTCTTTGACACATCAATTTTTTCACTTTTCAGTATTATTCCTGAATGGTGCGCTATGAAAATTTCAGAAACAGAGGTTTTTTAAAAATTTCTGATTGTAATTGCAATTTCATTTTAAAAACCGACAAATAATATTTAAATACACATTTAACATCTGAACTTTTCATTTACATATGCAGCATGTATTAGAATTCTTGGTATGACTGACTGACATTTACAAGGAGAAATATACACTTACAATACAAAATTTTATGAAAACTAATAAATAAATCAAAAATATTAAAAATAATACATAAATTGTTGGTTATAATATTGGCTCTAAGTTGTCCTGGGTTATTATTTATTAGTAATAACTTTCTACTGTATCTAACTAATAACGCATTTTCCTCGATATAACAACTTTTTTATTAACTTGTCGATTTTTTTTTCATCAAATAAATTTAATATGTCTTTGATTATTCATTTTTTGGTTCTTCGTAGCGATTAAATTGTTTTTTTTTATTTCCTACTAGACGGATGATTTCAAAAATTATAATTTCTCTAGTTTTCATAGCCCAGCCTTTAAAAATAATACCGAAAAATGGAAAAAAAATTACGTGTTAAAAAGAAATCATCGATAATGAGTGAACTATAAGAGATAGGTATAGGGAATGCCAATACAGGACAAAAGAACATTTAATTTTGAGTCACATGGTATAAAAATATACTAGGCGTTCCATTTAAGAAACATGATAGAAGTTACTTTTCAACCAGCTTGTAAGCAATCAAGTGCAAAACTGGACATAATCTGAAAGAATGTTACAGTAGCCTACTACAGGCCAGAAATGGGCACCATGATTTTTGTTGCACAAAGATGGCAGAATCATAAAGTTTTACAAGTATGAATTATTTTTAAAAAACGAAAATATCTGGGAAACGGTTAATTTTTCTTGTATCACATGTTGCACAAAATATTTTTAGAATTTTATGAAGATTTCAAAAATGCATTAAAAATTGGGATATTCCACTTAAAATAAGAAAGTTGACAGCAACTTCCGGTATAAGCGGAAGTGTCCGAAATTTGAAAATATTATATTTTGATAGATCCATATCGTTAACTTATAACTGCAAAATATGAAACGGAAATTCAAAGGAGAATTCCGTAAACTTTTAATGAAAGAATTGCCTGAATCTCCCTGTACAAGTGCATTGGCGATATGGAGCCCGAAAAGTTGTTCCTGCCTAGAATTTCTTTTTATTTCGCAAAATCGAAAACTCCCTTAAGTCGCACGTGTTAACGTAAACACGGATAACTTTCTTAATAAACAACGCGAGAACGTGAATTTTCACAGGTGGATAGGGTGAACCTTGCGCTTTAAGGATATGGAGTCCAAAAAGTTGTTCTCCCCTAGAATTTTCAGTAATTCGACGGAATGTCGAACGATGCACGGACTCTTTACGCGCCAAAAATGAAATTGCGCGCGCAGAAATTGATAATAAATTGCGACCGTAATTGTTACTCTATCTGGTATAAATAAGTATAATTTAACTCAGGTGCACTGCAGTTAACGTACAATGTACAAGTACAAGTATATTATAATAAACCTTTATACGTAGGGTTTTGTGTTTTGGAAATATCAAAAACAGTAATGTACGATTTTCATTACAATTTTATAAAGCGAAAATATAACAACAGAGCAGCTTTATTTTATACTGATACGGATAGTTTAATACTGACCGTTAATACTGACAATGTATATGATAACATAAAGCAAAATTTAGATACATTTGATACTTCAAATTACCGAATAATATACATGAAATGCCTCGAACTGAATCAGTTATTGGACAATTTAAAGACGAATACGCAGGTCAGATCATAGAATCCTTTATCGGGACCGGTGCGAAAGCCTACTGTGTAAAGCTTATTTCAAAATGTACTAAGAAAGCAAAAGGTGTTAAAAAATACGTTATAGATAAAGACTTATCTGTAGATGACTACAAAGAAATCATTGAACGAGATGGTTTTATTTTTAAAAAGATGTACGTGTTTCACTCGGATTTTAATACGGTGTATATATATAGAGTTGAAAAATAAAATTGCCTTATCATCGAAAGACGATAAACGTTATATTTTGGATGACAAAATTCATACTCTGGCGTGGGGTCACCATTGCTGATATAGAAAGAGATAAAAAACTAAAAGAACTAATTGAAAAATTGGAAAAAGAATTAGAAAATAAATAAAATATGTTTTATTTATAAGTTCTGTTAGAAAGTAAATAAATTAATTTGTAAAATTCATTTATTGTGTATTGTGAGTATTGTATGTTTACAGTTGTAGTTAATATTTATTAACTACAACGGTAAACATACAATACTCACAATATTTATTATAAAACATTGCGTTTTAGTATCCATGAATCATGTATAGAACTCAATCCTAAATAACTTACAAGCGCTTTATTATCTTTTTCTCTCAATACATTAATTAAATATATATCTGGATGTTTCACTTTTTGTAACTCGTACTCATAAAACCCACCAAGAATGGCTTCACAATCAGCGTCTTTAATTAGATATGTTCTGGGATTAGTATTCTGCACCGACGAACTGGTAAATATTTCGTTGGACCAATTCGGAGTGTACATCTTCGAAAATGCTTGTCTGTATTTATCTCCAACTTTAAATTTTGCAATTCTTGGATCCACAATTTTAAGGTTGCTGTAGACGGAGTCTAAAATACTCTGCGCATTTCTTTGATTTATCTTGCTGGGTTTGTAACCCGTCGTACTGTGAACAGTGTTATTGTATTCTTCACTTAGGCTTGGTAATAAATTGAACCATCCGAAATTTCCTTGCATGCTAAATTCTTTCCACATTTTTTGTTTTAGGGTTCTATTAAATTTTTCGACTATCGAACTTTTTAAATTAGAGTATGTGCTGTAGTGATTAATTCTGTATTTCTTCATTAAACTTTGGAACTCTGCATTGTAAAATTCCTTTCCGTTATCTGTTTGTATATTTTTCGGTACAGAATTTCTACCTTCAGATAAAATCGATTAAAAAGCTTTGGTTACTTCTTTACCTGTCTTATTTTTTAATGGTATTCCCCAAGCATACTTGGAAAATGCGTTGATCACTGTCAGAATATATTTGTATCCTTTGTTTATCTTGGAATAAGGCAGTATTTCAATTAAGTCTGCTTGGAAGAGATCTCCGAGTCCTTTTATTATTACTCGACGACGGCGAAAGTTCTTCCTTGCTGGTTTGTGCAACTCATTAACAACATCACGTTTCACATTAGAAGATAGATTAGACATTTTCAGTTAGAACTCGTTTTCTTCCGATGAATTCAACAAATAATGGAACTGCACAAACTGAAGACGTGCAAGTAAAAGAGAATTGATCTCCCACATTCAACGTTCTTCCAATTAAAGTATCAGTACCATTTATAGTGTTGATGGAATGTTGACAATAGTAGGTTGATGAATAAATACTTTTTTAACAACGCAAGTTTCTTGGGTCGTATACGTCGTTTGGTGACCTCTATTTGAAAGCAAATATACACTTTCGGCGTTAAGCTCTTGACTCTTAAAGTCTAATAATGTTTCGTAAAGTAATGGTGTAGCAGCAATGTGTTTGAAAAGTGTGTGTTTATGAACGTGTCTTCCAAACTTATCAATAGTCATTGTGAATCAATCAACAACTATGTGAAACTGAAATGTGTGCTCGCTTGCACTCCACTAAATATTACAATTTACAAAATAATTTTAGCCTCTTTTAATTCTTCAATGATCGCTATGATTTCATTGTTATGTGCGGAGTGACCTGCTGATTTGGATGCGTTCAATAAACGCAATCATTCTACTAGTTCGTTAGGATCATCCCAGTATTGATACTGCAAACATTTGTTAGGTACAAGCTTTTTCTCCAAAGCTCCACCTGTTTTCCAGCTTCGCGCCCACCAAACGTTTGGTGGTTTTCCCTGAATTATTGGTTTTATAATATTCACATATTTAAATCCTCTGCTTGCAGATATTCGCCCTAAGGGATTATAATTAACTTTAAACGCACTAGTTCTTCTCAATATATCTCTATAGTCTCGCACATCGTGAAACGTAAATTTCTCTGGATTTTTCTTAAAAACCAGCTAGTATAAACCTTTAGTACTCTTATACGCCAAGTCTCCAATTACAAGATCGGGACCGTCAAACTTAAGCTCCTGGTTCCCAATAAACAATCTCTCATCTTCTCTTACACCGTATTTTGTATCGAATTCATTTTCTACATCAGTTTCAAATCTTGTAACATAATCACGTGCTAACGGATGATACGATTCTAAGGCAGCTTCTACCAGCGGTGATTCTAATGTAGTCTGAAGTAATGATTTTCGTTCTTCTAGAAGTGTACGAGCATGAGCCAGGGATTCGTCCGCAGGGGGGTTACTGCTTTCGGTGTCATATTCTTCTGCTTCTTCATAAACAGATTTTGAAGTTGGAGATGTGGACTTTTCATGAGGAACCTCAAGAATTTCTTCATCTTCTAAGATGGAAGGTTGTTTAATTTCACGTCCAAGTGGTGTTGAAGACTCACATGATGCTCCTCTGACAATCCAATTCGCGACGAAGGATCGGATTTTAATTTATAACTCGGTCTTCTTCGTATGAAAGAAGGATCAGATCTCAATTTATAAATCGGTCTTTTTCGTAGGAAAGAACTCTTTGGCTCCTCTTTCAATCTCTTTTCACTGGCTTCGTATGACTGTTGCTCCTCATTCATAGGTAATACGCTGCGAACAACATCTAGCTTATTGACAATATCTCTGAGTGGCTCTACAATAGGTAAATAAGTTGTCTGCAGATACTTTTTTGATTGCTCCGCATGATGTTTTGCTTGTGTAATATCGGATTTAAGTGTTTTTAATTTAGTACGCAAACTTTCGGGTGCATTGGCTAATTCTGCTTTAAGTTTGTTACTGATGGCGCATCCGCATCCTTTAACGTCTGTTACAGTACTGAAGAACTGTAGAACTATGTAAAATGTAGTGGTGTTAAAGATATATGTACGTGTCGAATCCTTTACGATATCTCCCTGCGTTTATGGAACAATCGGTATCAATAACTAAGAAACCAAACGGTTCCTTACAACAAGCGTAACAGATATTACGAAACTGGTCCATAGTCATATCTCCGCTGACGTAATCATCGTAAACGTGTTTCAAATTAGTGAAATCTTGACGAAATAGTACTAAGAACCTACAATTATCACGAATCATTTGTTTGGGTATTGCACTGTAAGTTTGACGTAAATAAAAGCAGTCAACATTTCTATGACGTTCAAAGGAGAAATATTCTTTAATTAAATTTTGTGTCGTCATCAGAAACGACGACTGAATATTCTTTTACGTTTGTAGGTGATACCATTTTTTCGATATCGAAAATTTCAAAGTAACCTATTTCGGGCACTGTTGATAGCAAATGTCTGAGAAATTCATGCTTGCCTTGAGATAAGGTCTTACAGCAGATGTATAAATTTTTGAAACGTAGTCCGTTCGGATGGGTTAATAATGTCACTAATGAATTACTTTTGCCAGCTCCTGAGCTCCCGCTAATGATGACGCGTTTACTTGATCCTCCGAATAGTTCATTATGACGTTTAAAGGTTTCGTTTTCGATTGCATCATCGAAATTTTGTACGGGTAACTTTAAAAACTGTTCTTGAAACTTCATATTTCAATCACTTCAATTACTAAACGCGATATACTATGTTTCTATTGCTGTGCTGGAAGTGTAATATCAACTATTGTTTAAAGCACTTCCTTTTTGTTACGTTATAAAAACAAGATACTGGAATAAAATGTTTCTATTTATCATAAATAAAACTATAAAGATATTATAATTAAAAACTATAAATAAATAAATAAATTTAAATTTTTAAACTATAAAAAAATAAATAATTTAGATTAACAAATAACTTCCCACTCTGTACTCCTCACTGTAAAAAATAAGAGAGTAAATTGGTAAAAATATTAAAATTTATAATGAACGAACCCAAGATTCATCCATGTCGGTGGACGACGCCTCCACATCCACCTGAACTTCCACCGTTGACACGGTGGGTTTCGGTAGAGGTGGAGGCGATACTACCGGTGAGAACACCGGCGGCGCAAAAACTCTCCTTTTCAGGAGAATTCTTTAGGGCGCCGCTACCTGCTGTTCCGGCGGTCGACGCTCAGGCGTCGGCGTCGGCGTCGCCACCAACAGCGGTGTCGGTGTATACACCGGTGAGGGTGAGATGAATGGACGATCTCCGGCCATCGCATAATTCACTATGGCGGTCTCGCAGTTGATGAGGATCCCGTCAGGGAACTGAAAAAAGGAAATAATCAAAATGACTTCTGTAACTTATGTACACTGTGAACCGTAAAATACAAATTAGTTTACTCACTTTCAGCTCTACCTGCTTCATGTGAATGGATTTCACATACGGGATATTATTTGGGGAAGTCATCTGTAGATTGAACAACAAATTATAAAAAGTCGATTAAGATGAAGATTTAAGTATACCTAATATCTTGTTCAACATTCCCAACTTCCATTTGAACAACAATCCATTAAACAGCAATATTCACAGACATATTTACCTTAAGAGAAGACGTTTTCATAAGGTAGATATGTCCGCGACAAGATTATGAAAGAAATCTTAGATCAGGCTCAGACGATCGTGAATGAGCGAAATTTTATCATATTGTTCGTTTAAAGCCTAGTCAGTCGGAGACCTTAAGCGAACTGTACGTAAAATTTCACGACAAGATTGCAACTTGTCCGTGACTTTCCTCAGATTTTGCTCACCCTGTAAACAACAGTTCCTGACCTCAGGCATAATTCCGTCAAATTAATTTTGGACTGCTGTTGAGATAACTCCAACTAAATTGGGAGAGGATTAAGGAAATTTCATCGATGAAATTTCCAAGTTTGAAATGTTAGGTTGTGAGGAAAGGGATTGAATAGGTGTAGATGTCCGTATACTAGGTGAGGAAATTTCAAGTCGAGAAGGTGGAATTTGAGAGGGTGGAATATGTAGCTCCGGTTGAGAAATTTCTGCTTGTGATGGTGACAATATCTGAACATTGGAAATAATATTAACAGAATCATTAGCATTAGTCCTTGGTAGATTATTATCCTCGGTTGACTAACAGAAGGAGAATTATTAATGATTACTGGATTAATATTAATTGATGGATTATTATTATTCCCAATTGGTGATAATTGAGATATCTCCATTGAACGGTCTGATATATCAATTATTTCAGAAACTGAGTCATTAGGATTTAGCGGGATATTATCTGCAACAACACGGGGTTGCGACTGACTCAGTTGACCTTGAAACTCCGCACTATGCATGAAGTCATCATTTGAACGCAAAGAAGAAAGAAAAACTCTTTCATTAGCAATTCTTTCCAATCTACGTTCCATTGTGCGTTCCCTTCTGCGTTGCAAATATTCTGCTTTAGGCAACCACACTCTTTCATACTTGTCGCTAACGGTCCTTAGACGAGAATATTGGTTGCCACGTAGGATGCGTAAATATTGTGTGGGTTCACGAGTATTACAAACGGATTTAGAAACAACAGATTTAGAAATGGAACTGGAGTTTTTGATTTAGAAATAACAGATCTAGAAATGGCACTCGGAGTTGTAAAGACGGATGTAACAATAGGAACAGTTTCCGATGTAGCAATAGGAATGGATGTAACAGCAACCTTTAGAACCAAAGTAGTAGAGGCTGATGTGGATGTAACAATAGGAGTAACTATTGACTGTTGAGAAATGAGGGGTTGAGTAGGTTTGGTTTGCGTAAGGAAAGAAGAAATAAGGGGTTGTTTAAGAATGGGAACTGATTTATTTGATGGGGAAACTGGTTTATTTGGTGGTTTCGAAGTTTGATTTGGTGGTTTCATTAAAGAAGAAGTAACGATTAATTGTTGTGGAATAATAAAAGGAGGTTGGGTAGATTGCTGATTAAGAATAAAAGGGCTAGGAACCAGCAATTGGCTAACAATTGGTTGACTGAAATGAATGTCTCGAGAATCCACACGATCTATTACGTCACCAAGTGCGTTCAGTGCAGAATCATTGATAATTCCTTCTTGCAACAGGAAAGAAGAATTATCAATTTCATTCCACCATGAAGGCGGCGCATTTGCTTGAGTGGTAAATGCACTCTGAGAAACATTTACTTGAGCAGTACTTGCTACTCCTGTCTGTGTTTCTCTAAATGCAGATTCCACGCCAGTAGTTACTGTTGAAGAAGGATTTGCTTGTAAATATTGCTGTAAAATTGGGCGTTCATTTCCAAACGACATTACTAACATGGGGGGGGAGAAAGCCCTCTCCCCACTCCCCTCCCTACTCTTCCCTTTCCATTTTCTGGGCGTCACGAAGGCGTAACCACGGCCCACTGGAACTAACCTTTCCTCTTTTCTTCTTTCGTTTCTTTCCTCCTTTTTTCCTTCCTTCCTCTTCTTTTCTTCTTTCTTTTCTCTCCTTCTCTTTTTTCATTCTTACTTGCAGTTATTTTGAAAAAATTTCAATAACTAATTATTCTCTCTAACGACTTTAGAATTTGAATAACATTTACAAAGTTTAATAATAATCTTATTATTACCAAGTTGAATAGTAATTCTAATCTTATTATTACCAAGTTTATAATAATCTTTATTCAAATGAATGTAAGGAAAAAGTGTATCTGTCGAATAATAATCTTTATTTGCAAAAATTTTCCTAAATCAAACTTGCAAGTGTCACACAGTTTAACGATACACATTTCACGAGCACTCATCTCCTAGAAACCATGATTTCATCGAACAGTCAGCCCCTAATCTTTATTTGTAAGAATCGTGTAAATTTAAATTGCATTCTTAAAAATATTCTCTTACTTATATTCTCTTGGTAACACGCACTAAGCTCTGTGAGAGACCGATTGAGACTGGTGTGTAATAATAATATATTAGTTAAACGATTTCTATGCAAATTGAATTTGAATTTTAAATCGATGGTGAATGCTCGTAAATATGTTAATTTACTATTATGCAATTTTTGCTAGTATGGCTCGCTTTAAAACGTGCTTGTTTTTATTTATTTAAAACGGTATTTATATTCATTCACAACTCGGAATACATATGTAAATTTTATAGTGTTTGTATATTTAATCGACGTTCGCCTTCAAACATGTTTATTTTTTCTATACCACTTAATTTATTATACGACGGTGTGTGAATCTAAATCCTTAAATTTTAAATTGATCAATTAAAATTAATAACGTCTCCTTTCTGATTTAGTTTATTATAATTTTTATACAGATCACTTCTTGCTATGAAATTTTTAACGCTGCACAGTGAAAACCATTTTTGTGACTTTTACATCGTAGAAAATTCGTAAATTTGACAACGTTTGAAATTTCAATCGAATAAAGCGATACTTTCAAAGACAATAAAAATCTGTCAAGCTAAATTGCTCATCAAGAGTTAATCTAAATAATTTAATAACGCAATGTATTTCTAAATTCTTTCTTAAATCCTTAAATTGATTTATTAAAATTAATAACGAATAAAATAACAACTCCTTTCTGATTATAGTTTATCATATAATAATATATTATTAATAACAATATTTAATAATTAATATTTTAATAATAATATTTAAGAATAAGTACACAAATAGCAATTCTTCTTCCATGGAGGTAGACCATCTATTTCATCCAAAGAAAATTCGGTTTGATTCCAATGTTGGTGACACAGTCTCTGACTTTGTAGATATTTACAGCGTTGATATTGAATCGGCAACTTAGGCCAGATGTATTCTAGATCTACGGCTGTGACTCTGGTACATAGATACGATTTTGGAAAGTACTTCAAATCCTTATCTGGTATACTACTGAACGAACAATCTTTTTCGTACTGGTCAATAACTTCGCCAACCTTCTCTACAACATGCTTTATAATGTTCTTGCAAAATAGACGGTAGAAGAAATCCATTGCGAAGCTGAACTTTTCTTATACTAACTAAGAACCAAAGTTTCCTCATAATATATCACAAATGTTTAGTGTAAAGAATCCTTCATATAACTTTGTTTGAATAAATTTATGTAAATCAAACACGTTCGTTAAAGCACACATGCAATTTTTTCTTGAGTGAAATGGACACTTGGGTTCGGATTTTTGCAATTTTTGTACATCTTCGTAAATTTTACCCAAATCTAACAAAAGTACACTTTCACCATTGCTTTTCGCTAGAATTTCACATAGAAATCGAGACTTCTCCGCTCCTTTAACGTAAACGACTTTGGCTGTACAACATAATAAGGTGATGATTGCGTCAAACTCAGATAAGGGGACGAATCCTCTATTCCAATCAATGCAATGGTGATTGGTCATTAACCAGTTTGCAACATTTTGAAATTTTCTGGGGACCATTGACAAACTTGTGGGTGGTTGAAATAAAAAATGACTCACTTTTCTTTCACTATCGTAAGAAGCCAACTCTTTTGGTATAAATTGATTATTTTCCACTTTAAGTCCTTGAATGTCAATGACAATAAATCGTTTTTTCATGGTTCGGTTGATGTTGCTTCTTATAAAATCAAATGAAATCAAATAGTTTTAGCTTCTCTGTTAATACTGCCATTCACGGTTTACATCAACTGACGGACAATTTTGGTGAATAAGAGAACGCTTTGTCATGCAGAATTAAACAGTAAGCAATAGTATCAGCTTTAATATTTTCTTTAGTTGTAAACTCAATTCTTATTTCTACTGCACTTTTATGCATTACATCTCTCTGAAAAGTGCAGTCGATTCCTATTAATGGGCAACTAGCTAATCCTTTTGGATTGAACCAGGGTTGACTGCTTTCACGATGATAATAATTTTCCTGAAATCTAGAATACATGTCGTATATAACGGCGTATTTGTTATTTTCAATATCAATTTCAATATTGTCGTACGGATAGCGTTCGCCATTTAGAAATACCGTTAATGATTTTAACTTAACGTCATCAAACAGACTCATGTTTGCATCGACGACACCCTTTCGCTTAGTTTGAAAACCGATGATTATGTACCTTGGCGTTTCCAACTGCGGAGCCGTTTTTACTGTCCAAGAATGACTTGTCGTAGTTGGGAGCGACGGATACTCGTGCAACTCCCAGCTTCTGAAAGGAATTTGTATTTCAACATCTCTGTCTGTCACTCTCGTTAAAGCCAATTGCTCACGTAGTCCAACAGAAATATGAGGTATACGCCATACAATTTTGTCAATTATTAATTTAATCTTTTCCGTCTTGTTTGTTTCCACAACTGCATCAACGTCATCATTTGCTCTGATCAATACTAATTCTTGCCTCATATTCAAGACGATCTTTTTATAATCTTCCCCAAAACCTAATAGTGTCTTTAAAGGTACACTTGCTGAGAAATCTCCCTTAACGTTGAGTATATCGCTCATTTTATCATTCTCCTGGATCCATCCTGCATTTTCCAATTTTACTGTATCGTTGCGAGTAAAAGAAAAATACCCTTTCATTATTGATGTTATGCCAACATTTCTTATCGAATCCACCTGTACTCCGTTCAGAAGATATCTAATCTCGCTAAATATATAAGCTACCGGATTATTTATCAATTGTGCCGTCGCACTGTGTTTAGTATTATCACTAACCAAACGCAGTCTTCCCTCTACGTACAAATAACTTTCGCAAGGGAGGGTGTAATTGTCGATCTCAGGTACGGTGACACGCACTTCATCGTTATTACCAAATGATGAACTGAATGGTAAGTGTGAATGGAACTCCATACTGGTTATTGAAGTGTCCAATTTAATTTTATCAGTTACTCCCAAAATATGCATGTCGTTCGGTGTAGATGATGATTGCCTTACGTGTAATGATGGTGTTCACCCTTTGACGGTTACGTCTCTTCTACAGAATAATTCCCCCTATGTTAGCACCTTATAACCTAAACTCTCTAAATATACTCGATTTCTCTGTGTCAATTTCAGTTTTTTTTGTCGACAACAGTTCAGTATCTGTTTCCGTGGTTTAAATAATACATTACGTCTAATTCTGCTACACTCTTTCCGTTTCGAATAATTGCTATCGTAAATAATCATTATGTGAATCTTCTCAAATGAAGTCTTAGAGTAATTACTTCGTTTCTAAAATTTACTAATCGATTCTCTTGATCTAATAGTCGAATGACTATTCTCGTAATCACGTTCACGGTCACTGGAAGATAAATAGCTTGAAGAGGGGATTCTATTATTTTAAACCCTGGAGGTACATTTGGAAAGAAATGATACAAAACATGACCGGGTTCTCCGTTGTTATAAGATCCACCGGTTAGATTACATTCTATTCTTATAGCATTTACTTTATTTATTTCCACCGGAAAATCACCAATGTTATTATCGTTTACTTTCAACGTTCTCGGTTTAAAACCCAACAATTTTCCCAATGAATGTGGTTTACTAAAATCGAGCTTAACCGAACTGTGTATGGTTGCCTTTAAAGTATTATTATTTCCTTTAATGTTTATATAATCAGGGATATTGTTATTTTGAAAATAATCTTTCAGATATTGGTTGATATCGTCTAGTTCATATAATGTATCAAATTATTACTTTCATCTATGTTAGGTATTGCATTAAACGTTTCAAAATTTAACAAGCACATTTCATATGTTGCGTCTTCATCGAGGTATAGTGGTGGATTCAATTCACAAAATAAAACTGATTCAGTTCCCGTAAGAGTGAACGTACACGCAACGGGTGAAGATTCCATGTTGACCATCTTTCAAGTACTACATTCTTACTTAACTTGTAAAGGACTTTAAAAACTGTAGACATAAGTGTCCACAATTTTGTGTATTTTGTTTCTGATACCTTTCATAATTATAATTAATAACTCCCAATCCGTTCGACAAAAGATATTTCTCTGCTTCAACTGGAAATGATAATTTACCACCACGCTTCTTCCGTTTACTACGCTTTCTCTTCACTCCGTTTCCCATTCCAAGCTTTGTCTTAGTTTTCATTAAGGCGGCTACAGATAACGCAGATGCTTTTTCACCAAATCCCGCTTCTGTACTCTTCACTCTTTTCACTGCCGCTTGATACAATTTTTTATCTGCTTCGTGACGTTTTTCTAAATCGCTACTTACAGAATATGCGATATCGTGTTGCTTGCACGCCTCATCCAACGCATTCACACCTCTGTCTCCTCTTTTAAGTCGAACGTCTAATTTTGTGCCCGGACCGCAGTAATTGTAACCTGGTAAGTGTAACTCTACTGGTAGTTTATTAATTAACGTATTAAGTAAACCACGACCTTTTCGTTTTAAGGTGCTTCTCGCAGTGTAATCTGTTTTGACACGACGTCGCATTTATGGCTTTTCTTTCTAACAGTCAACGATGTTACATGTGTACTACTTCAATACTCACTGCTTATCTTTATATAGCGTAAAAATTTCTCTTCATTTTTTGGTTAAGTATCGTTAGCTTATTAAATAAAGGATCAAACAGTGTTCTTAGAAAATTTTATTTATAACTGACAGTGTCATATCTAGAAATATATACATATTAAATCACGTAAAATTTACATATTAACAGCTTTATGCATACTTACATCAAAAATTAATTTACTAATTCCAAACATCATTAATTCATTTGTAATTGCTCCTTTCTCAGATATTTCATTATTAAGAAATGATTTAACATTTGTCTTCATATCACTTTCCATAACACTCAAGCATGGAATCATGTTGCTGTAGAATGATTTATAGTTCAATTGTTTCAAAACTTCTAAACGATATAATATAATATCACACAATTTCCAGAGTTCCAATAGACCTTTATAAGATATATATAATGTCTCCACTCCTCTTTATAATTTCAGTATTTTCGTTCCTTCGATGCGTTCGAAAAACGCCTTTACTGAGCTGATTTTCATTACCGGATAAATAGTTTTCTTCTCAGTAAAATACGACTTCAAAGTGTAGTTATAAGAACAAAATTCTTTCCATTCCTCTTCTAAAAACGATATGCTCTGCCTTTTGGAACCCATAATACGTATTATCGGATCAAAAAATGTTTCGGTACACAGTCCGACACAAATCCACTTCGTACGGCTCTTATTTAGAAAATATACACTTTGAGCTAAAAGTGGCAACTGATCTACGTCAGTCACCTCTCTTGCTTCTGAAATCTCGGAAGGTGCTGTCTCATTAGTATCACATTGACGAAAATCTTCATCTGTGAAGTAAGGCTGGGAGAGTATTTCAAATTGAAACTCGTTTCGAACTGAGGGCATATTCAAACCGTGCTCATCCGGCTTTTCGTCGTTTGGTTTGTCAACGTTTTCAGTCAAAAGTCTTTTCTTCTGTACGTCATCAAAAGGATCGTTCACGTGCCTTCTCTTTTGCTTCAGGAAAAAGTCCACTTGTTTAGATGTCACTGTTAAATACAATAAAAATATACAAATTATAAATTATTACAATAAGATGACTTAAACTTACTTTTATGTATGTAGGTAGGTGATTAACTTAACAACACAACTCACAGTTCTGTAACAACTGAATCTATTCCCAAATGAAGAACCTTATATAACAAAATTTTAGGTGGGGGTCCCTACCTCCTCCAACCTTACGGTCGTATTCAAGATAAACCGTTTTTGGATCCTCCGTCAAGTTAAGGTCACGTCAAGGATAGATAATTTTTGGAACCCTCCTCTGACCTCGCTTCTAGAGGTAATGATGAGGTCACGTCAATGACATTGAGATTTTGCAACCTCCTCTGACTTGATCCTTAACCTTATAGTTACATCGGCACAAAGCAAATTTTAGAACCTCCTCCGATCTTAACCTTGAACCCTCAAGGTCATTTCAAAGTTACCTCTCGGTTACGTTAGGAACAGGTCGATTCTGGAACCTCCTCCAATCTTGACCTTGATTGAGGTCACCTCAAGGTCATGGCCTTGAAGTTTAAGGTCATGGTGAGGTCACGTCAGGAATAGGCCGATTCTGGAACCTCCTCCGACCTTGACCTTGACCTTGACTTTTATTGAACAAGAACGACTTGTCTGACATTGCAGTAGGATAGACAAATTGAAGCGGGATTTGCTCCTAATAAGTCCCCCATGCAAGGCGGCCATGCTTGCTGTCAAAGCATAATGAAAATTTTTAGAAAAATTTTGTGCAAATCGTTTTTGATTGCAGTGAAAACCTCGAGTAGCCTCTGGACAGCTGTCACTCTTACATCGCAATTGCGAATAAATTGGACAAGTCGTTTTTGTTTGCAGTGGAAATGTCGAGCTAAGTCTCTGCTGAAGAAGCCCCAAGCAGGGCTGACACAGCTGTCCAGAGGCTGCTCGAGGTTTTCACTGCAATCAAAAACGATTTGTACAAAATTTTTCTAAGTATTAAGCTTAGTTGAGATGCATTTCGAATATGCAAAATATTTATTGCAATTTATTTTTAATTGGCTAGTTTTTTGCGTATCCGGATGCATCTGAACTAAGCTTTCATTTGCCCCAAACCACGTGGTATCGGCCATTTCTGATCTTTGTTACTCTTAGGGAATGCTCATATTATCTTTCTCTCTCTAATGTTAAAGCCGATGCAGTCCTATTCAAAATGACGCTAGACTCCATCTAACCTTATTACATCATTGTGCATTACCTTCTACTTAGCCTAAAAACTTATCTTTCGATTCAGCTTTTACTGAAAGCCGTACAAAGGTTATGGCTAGGGCTGGGAGAATTTATCGATGTTATCGATAATTATCGAATAACGATATTTCCATTTCAAATGTCGATAGATCGATGTTATCGATATATCGATATTATTGATATCAAAATTATCAATATCGGTATTATCGATATATGGGAGTTATCGATATTATCGGTGGAATCAATGTTATCGATATTGCCGACAATGTAACATTCCTATAAATATTAGGAAAATGCGAGTCGCAAAATAAAAAAAAATTGGTTAGAGATGGAATGTATTGAAATTTTGTTAATGTTCAGGGTTTATTCTCTTCAAAGAAGCTATCGCTGTCTTTCTCACGATTCATTTTTTATCGTTGAATGTAATATTAATTAATTAATTTAAATTGTTCCTTGGTGCGGGGCACAAACCACCCACCCGCACGGCATGGCCCTGATTACTATTATAGTTAGATCCTCTTATTGAAAAGAATATACTTTAGTTATTACCGGAATGAAAACTTAAAAACATAAAAAAATTATCATACACTTATAAATTTTAAAAACACTTTTCTAGCAAGATTAGTCCTCGGATCAGTGTCCAGAATACGTAAATATGGAGCTATACGATTGATAGATTTGATAGTAATATTTTAATATTTCATTTTCGAACTATTGACTAGAAATTAATTACAATATTCAATATTTTCTTTATTTGTGATTAGGACTGCGAGAATTTATCGATGTGTTGATAATTATTTTAAAAAATTTAAAATTTATTACAGGAGGGAGAAATATGTAGGTACTAGAAAATTAAAAGATTTAAAACTGAAACATAGTAGTTATTCTTCAGTTTTTTGTCACTTTTAAGCTAGGAAATTAAAGCGTTTCATAAATGCGAGATAAATTTATCATACAGGATGAACCAAAGGTAACGGGAGACGGAGTAATATTGGATTCCTGGCATTAAAATATTGCGTTTTAGCTAAACTCATTTACTCCAAAATTTGACAAAGGAGATACAAGGCGTTAAAATCAAAATTTCAATTTTCTTTAATAATTCACTATTTGACACATTGCTTTAAAAATAGAAATATAGGGTTTTCTTGAGACGAGAAATGATAGTTTGTCCTCAATCTTGGTGTAGCAGATAGAGGGCGCTACGTACGGTATCATTCCTGCCTTTAAAATGCTGTAACTTATTTGTCAGGAGACTTTTGAAACTTATAACAAAAATTTTATTGTTCCATCTCTTTTAAACCAATTCGATGGACTTGTTCAATAATAAAAACAAATATCTTTTGTACCTTTTATTGACAATTCTTGAACTAAGTGAGTTCAGATATTTGATGATAGGAATCCACTGTTGCTCTGTATCCCAATAGTTTTAGTCAACCCGATATAATTTAATGCTTTGTTGTTTTTACAATTTGTCTACCTTCCAGATAAAAATCTTCTATTTCTTTCTCAACGTCTTCTTCAACGTCTTCGTGAAAAATTGAAAATTAATATTACTGAAAATGACTTCGACTGCTGCAACAGACTGGGGGTTAAGGAAGGAAAAACTAGACCTATTATAGTCAAATTCTACCGAAGAAGTATTAGGAATGCAGTTTTTTTATTCAAAAAAGAAGCTTAAATGGACGCGGATTGTCATACCTTGACTATATTACATATCTTACCAAAAAGCGAATTTCATGGGTCAAAAACTTAGCTTCTCATCTTGGCAGTGCAAGCGTGTTTACATCTAACGGAAACATTTTCGTCAAACATCAGGGTAAAGTTATTAAATTAAATTGCATCATCAACTATAATAATTTTCTCGCTTCGCTGAATGAGCCGCAGTAGTGTCACCTTTTCTGTTCGTTCTGTTGCGGTAAACGTAGGCTTTTCTTAGTTAATTGCTTCTTTTGCTTTGCACGTTGCTTTTTGATTGAAGATTGGAATTTATTTTTAATTTTTTTTTCTTGTACACAACTTATTGATATGTTAATTGGTGGAGCATTAATAAACTCTTTTTATTTAATACGCTCTGCGTAGGAATGTATGGAGTAATTTAAATTATATACACTCAAATTTTCCTTTCTTTTAAATTATATATTTATTTATTTATTTTCTTTTCTTGGCAATAATGGATATGCATCTTGTTTGTATTAATGTTAGATCTTTGCTACCTAAAATGCATAATTTAATTGATTTTATACATAAAAATGATATTGATGTACTAGTGGTAACGGAAACTTGGCTTAATGAAACAATTAGTAGTGATTGTATAACTATAAATGGGTTTAATGTTCTGAGAAGAGACAGATGTAGTCGAGGTGGTGGTATATACTACCGAAATACTTTTAATTACAAAATAATTCCAACAAATGATACTATAGAGTAAATTTGGTTATCCTTTCAGCACGCTGGAATAAATTTTATAGTAGGTGCTGCTTATAGGCCCCCTAATACTGATTATAGATTTTTTTTAATGAATTAGAAGAGTCGTTCGGAATTATCTTGCCTCATTCTGAGCAAATTTATTGTTGCGGCGACTTTAATATTGATTTTCTTAAACCTACCAATGCTTCTACACTTTACTTTCAACATTTTTTAGACTCTATCAACTTCATACAAATTATTAAAGATCCAATTCGTTTAACTTTCACGAGTGCTACTTTAATTGATGTAATATGTACAGCAGAACATACTGAAATTACTGATAGTGGTACGATTAATTGTGATTTCTCTGATCACGATACAGTATTTTGTAAATTTCCAATAACGAAACCTGTGACGTTGCCAATCTACCGCACTTTCCGCAATTATAAAAATATTAATTGGGAAGATTTTCAAAGCGATTTGTGCTCTATACCATTTCAGATTGTGTTTAGACTTGATAATGTTGAAGAAAAAATTGATTTTTTTAACTCTCAGATCTTAAATTTATTCAACAAGCATGCACCCCTCATCACGCGACGCTTTACAAAAACTTGGGCTCCTTGGTTAACGGATAATCAAAAGCGACTTATGCGCTTGAGAAATAAAGCAAAAGATAAATATCGTAGGACGAGATGTAAAACTGACTGGGAATATTACAAGTCTTTAAGAAATCTCGCAACAACTTGCCTTAAACTTGAAAAGAAAGCTTACTTTGATCACATTATTAAAGAAAGTAGTAATAACAATATGCTATGGAAAAATCTAGATCGCCTTGGTTTTGGCAGAAACCATTGTGAAATACCATCACATCTAGTAGATGTAGAAAAAATAAATAACTATTTTCTTGGTAACACTGTTAATTTAAATAATCAATCATTATTAGCATTTTACGAAGTGAATGATTTAGAATCTAACAGAAGTTTTACTTTTCAAACTGTAGATATTGAAATCATTTATAATGCTATTAAAAGTATAAATTCTATAGTGACTGGATGTGATGGTATTAATATTACAATGATAAAACTTTGTTGCCCTTCAATAATTCCATACATTACTCACATAATTAATTGTTGTATTATTGACCATTATGTTCCTTATTGTTGGAAATTTGCTCTAGTTCGCCCTTTGCCTAAAAGCAAGAATCCAGTGTCTGTAAAAGATTTAAGACCAATAAGCATTTTACCCACGTTATCTAAAATATTTGAAAGAACTATACAAACGCAACTTATTAAATATATTGAATCTAATGAAATTTTACCAAATATTCAATCCGGATTTAGGGCAGGTTATAGTTGTACTACAGCCTTGCTTAATGTAACAGACGACATACTAAAGGCCACTGATAATCAGCAATTAACAGCTCTCGTCCTGTTAGATTTCCGTAAGGCTTTCGGTACGGTAAACCATAATATACTATGTTCTCTGCTGAAGTATATAGGCGTCACAGGAGAATCTGTGGAATTAATTCAATCTTATTTATCCGGACGAACCCAATCAGTTGTTGTAGATTCACTTAAATCTAATCCGCTTGCTGTATCTCAGGGAGTACCTCAAGGATCCGTAATAGGACCGTTGCTATTTTCTATCTACACCTCACAATTTTTACAAAACATTAAAACTTGCAGTGCACATATTTATGCGGACGATACGCAATTGTATTATTCTTTTAATCCGTCGGATTGACGTGAAGCTGTGTCACACATAAATAGTGATCTGGATACATTATATAGAGTTGCTGTTAAACATTGTTTAACTCTTAATCCCACTAAATCCCAGGTATTATTATTTGGTAAAGAAAAGAATATTAGTAATCTTACCAACATTTTAGATATTAAGATAAATAATATTAACATACCGATTCATAGTAAAGCTAAAAATTTAGGGCTGACATTAGACAACAGCTTCCGTTACAGGGATCAAATTTCTAAATATATTATTAACGCATATATGAATTTAAGAAAATTATTTCCCTATAGAGGTGTCTTCAATATCGCATCCAAAAAGTACAGAACTCCTGCTTGCGGTTTATATACGGAATTAAGAAATACTCATAATTCACATAAATTGAATGACATTGATTGGTTAAATATGACAAATCGGCGGGAATTACATACCTTAACATTGTTTCATAAAATAATATTACATAAAACACCCCCCTATTTATATAATAAAATTCGATTTAGATCTGACATTCATAATCTCACTACAAGATTCCGCGGTCTGATTTCACCGCCACCACATAGAATGACCTTATATGAGAGGTCCTTTTCTTTTGGTATATATAGTAAATACAATTGCTTACCTCATGATCTTAAAAATCTGGAATTGGCTAATTTCAAGCGAAAACTAAAAAAAATGTTGTATTTAAGTCAGGTTTCCTAAGCCACTTACATTTCTACATTTCTAAGCAACATTTAATTTTAATTTGCAATGCTCTACATTATTGTAAATTGTTTTCCTTACATTAGTTTTCTTTTACTCCTCCTGTTACTGTTTAATTTGGGTACACCATAGTAGTGTTTTAGAAATTTACGCATTCTTACTTTATTTTAGGCAATTTCTCATATTTAGTTTAAATTATAACACTCCAGGTTAAGTTGAAAAACAGATGGGTATTTCCCAATATTCTGAACTTCGCCTTGTGGTTTGTGCGTGCCTATACGACTCAACATTATATTTCTGTATTTAATATCTTGTTTGGCATTGTACAAATAAAGACCATTATTATTGTTCGCACGTAATCAAGTTTATGGTCCAAACATTTTTGTTACAGAAGGAAAAAGAAACATGTAATTTTAATTGTATTGTCATTTACATCGTCAAACAACAAAGTTGTTGCTTGTACTGGTTGTTGATTTGGTGTTTCTCCTTCTGTGGCAGTTGATGGCGGCTTTGCATTTTTTTTTGTCGTATGAATTGAGCCATTCTGCGACTACATCGACAAGAGAGATAAGCGACTTTGCTATGATTTTTTATGTGCCCCATTGTTATGTTCGCAAAACTCTTTGCCACAAATCCTAAACAGCGGCCGAAAAACCTATACAGTGCCTGCCAAAAAGGTCGTACCGCATGGGAAATTTTTTTATTACCAAACTGTTAGTTTGGCTAAAAATTAGTACTTATTCAAAACACGAAAATAAAAAAAAAGTAATTTGGACTTGGACATACATACATTTTAGTAGGATCCAAGGGTTACAGAAAAACTTTTTTTAAGAAGAAAACTTGTTTTTTTTTTGTTTTAAACAATTTTTTTTTGTTTTAAACATGTTTAAAGTTGAAAAAATTAAAAAAAAAACAAAATCATATTTAAATGATTCAAATTAATTACTCTTACAACTTACCTACAAAAAGTTATTATTATTACTTGATACTTGTGTAAAAAACACAAAGAGTTTATTCGAATTCGATCTCTAATTAAAAGAAAGATGCACACTTTGTAAGTTTGTAATGTTAGATTATGTACTGGTCCAAAATAAAATCTTCGGCCTGCTTATAACAGAAAATATGAAACAAACGCCTTGCGAAAAATTGCCTAAAATTTTTTTGTGCAAATTTTATTCCTTTAAATAATTCTTATGGATATAAATGAATAAACTTGTAAGAGCTAAATACCAAACACCAATATACCGTTTCGCAAAACTTAGAAAATCAAATATTTTTGGACAAATTTTGTCAGTAGCATTTTGTAAAAACATATTGGACTAATGTCCACGTCCAAATTATAACATTTTTTTTATTTTCGAATTTTAAATAATTTTTGTTTTCAATCACATTAAAAGTTGTTCACCGGGTCTGTCCTCTTTAAAACATAAACAAACTATAGCTATTGGCGCAAAAAGTTTTTTTTTAGCTGTAAAAGAATTTCCCATATGGTATGATTTGTTGCCGGACACTGTATTATTATTATTTTTGTATTTTCGTACACTGTAAGCTTTCGTGGAATAAAACGGACATACACAATTTGAATAATGAAATCAAAGCCTTTAAATACTTCAAACGAAATAATGGCGAATAGCATTAAAATAAAATCCAAGTCTAGCTAGTTAATGTAATATATGAAGCTCCGCCCTCTATGGCTTCTTCGATTAGGGACTAATGCTTCCGATAGAGGGCAGCAGTTTGCAACTAGTAATTATACAATTTCGTAATTCATGTTTTATTTAAATATTATGGCCTGGATTAAGTTTCTGTTGCTGCAGATCTTCATAAAATTAGTTGCTTTATCTGGGAAAGTCAATTTTAAGTTGAAAATCGACTTCTATAAGTAATAAAAATTATAAAAATTATTAGAAAATATTAAAAATGACTTTCCGAAATTCCTTATTAAAAAACAAAACGAAAATGTTAAAACTATTCGATGATCAGATCAGTAGTTTTAGCGTAATTCTTGAACTAGGAAAGTGGCATAATGATGGCGACTGAAGCGGGATCTTAAGACTGTTTTCGGAATTTTTGCAGCTGCGACCACAATAAAACTGTTTACTTTTACATTTATTTGTCTTCACAATGTTTTTATGCGCAAAGTAACCACAGGTTCACTATTTGCTTCCTTGTTACTCATAAAACCCAAATATTTTCTATCGCATGTTTGAAGTTAACCAGTATTAAGCGTGGTTAATACACGGCCGGAGAGCTATGAAGTTACTACTGACTAATTGTACTAGTGGGTGGAGCTTATTTACGTAAAGTTATAGAAAAGCTTATTCCAGAGCATTTACTCATTCATTGAGTTATAAATGTGTAGAAATGACCGGTAAGAAGTTAGCAACAACGCTCCAGCAACAAAATTTTAAAATTTCAATTGGCTGTAAAAAAACACTCTAATTATCACAGAACAATAAATTCAGCACCGTTATGAAGGTCATTAACTGCTGTTTGTCCTGATGTATCGCAATTGAGAAAAAAACAGAACCAAATTTATTTATGGTAATTAAATGATCAATATGTAATTACATGAAAAAATATACTGGAAAAGTATTTACATCTCAAATTCTTACGTAACTTGAAAATAATTGACCAAACTTACCGAGATATACCACTAATAAGTTTTGGTCCATCGATTTGATATTATTATTATTTAGAAAAATTTTGTGCAAATAATTTTTGATTGCAGTGAAAACCTCGAGCAGCCTCTGTACAGCTGTTTCAGCCCTGCTTGGGGCTTCTTCAGCAGAGACGTAGCTCGACATTCCCACTGCAAACAAAAACGACTTGTCCAATTTATTCGCAATTGCGATATAAGAGTGATGAACAGATAAAATAGCGACATCTTATGATAGCTTTTTGACCTGACATTGCAGTAGGATAGACAAATTGAAGCGGGATTTGCTCCTAATAAATTGGACAAGTCGTTTTTGTTTGCAGTGGGAATGTCGAGCTACGTCTCTGCTGAAGAAGCCCCAAGTAGGGATAATTTGGAAATAATGGAATTGAATTGTTCTACGAGATTATTATTTAAATCATAAATGAGACTGTGAGCATGTTTTGATAAGGCAAATACACAATTCTTTAGTTTTTCGTGTAAAACAGTTAATGTTATGTCCGACATTAAAGTATTAGAGGAAACGTAGGATTTTTCACAAAAATATTTTAAATTTGCGAAGTCTTTATACTCACCTAAAATGTGACTAGGGCTATTCGAAATATCATTTCGTAGCTTTGAAATTTTTTCGAGTACAGGAATATTCAATTCTGATTTTCGGTATTCAATGACTTTATTCACTGCTGTTTGAAATCTTAATTCATGTCCCTTTATTTTGTTTCCGGTAGGCACGGATTCTTGACCATACCAGGTGTCCATGTGCTCACCCTTCTAGAATCTTTACAATAAATTAAATGAAAAATGGAATTTTTCGACATATTGCTAGTCATCATAGGATTTTCGGTTTCGCCGGAAGTGATATCAACTTTCTTATTTTAAATAGAACACCCTATATATTTTTACATATTAAAAATCTACGGATCATTACGAGTCCGAATACTTATCAATTGATAATTTTGTCTTCCATGACAACGAAAAAAAAAACTTTATTTTTCAATCTAGAAAGCTATGAATCACATTTTTTCGACCTAATGCGATCAACTGTTTCGAGAAAATCACTTCTTTGATTGTATTTTGCTTTTTAACATTTTTACAGCATTTGAAATTTTCATTAGGTCGTAACTCATTTTTTTATTAGAAACTCATATGTTTCTTAGCTTAGTTAAACAGAACATTTCTTTCTAAGTACGCTGATACCAAATTCATCATATTTTTTTGAAAATTTCAATAAGACATGCTCTATTTTAAATTATTTTCAAAGAAAATATGGCGTATTTGGTATCAGCGTATTCAGAAAAAAATGTTCTGTTGAACTAAGCTAAGAAACATATGAGGTTCTGTCGAAAAAAATTAGTTAAGACCTAATGAAAATTTCAAATACTCTAAAAATTTTAAAAATCAAAATACCATCAAAAGAGTGGTTTTCTCGAAACACTTGATCGCATTAGATTGAAAAAATGTGATTCATAGCTTTCTAGATTGATAAAAAAGTTTTTTTTTTCGTTTTCATAGAAACCAAAATTAACAATCCCGTACATTTCAAATATGTAAAAATATGTAGGGTGTTCCATTTAAAATAAGAAAGTTGATATCACTTCCGGCGAAACCGGAAGGCTTATGACGTCTAGCAGTATGTCAAGATATTCCATTTCTTGTTTAATTTATTGTCTCCAAAATTCAGGTTAATCGATTAATAAATAAGGATTCTAGAAGGGTGAGCACATGGCGCGGGACACCGGTATTTTATGTATTCGAAAATGTGTTATAATAATATTAGAACAGTTTTTTAAACTTCTTAAAATGAACGAGAACCAATTATTTACGGTATTAATATTTTGTTTGGAAAAGACATCGAGGCTTGGCCAACAATTTTTTTTGTAAAGCAACAGCGACACACATCGAAATACATAGACCCTGTACATTTGCAAGCAACAAATTAATTTGATTAACAGTGTCATAATAGTACATACATAATAAGTAAGTTGGCAACATTGTGAGTCAGCCATAGTAGTATAAGCATGGTCGCTAACAGGTTAAGATGTGTTTTGTACATGGTTTTGTATATTAAGTTAATAAATACATAACTTAATAGTTATAGTTTTTCAGTGCCCAATACACTATTATTACATGGCGCAGTCGTAAACGAACTACAAGAAAAAATGACGGAGTCAAGAGTACCCCAGGGCATGAAATTCGAAGGAAATGTTGCAGAAAATTTCCGGAAGTTTAAACAGAACTTTGAGATATACCTAGTAGCATCGGGAAGACAGAATGTGAAAGATGAAGTTAAAATTGCATTGCTGCTAAATATTATAGGTGAGGATGGTGTCGAAGTGTACAACACATTCAAACTGGAAGAAGAGGATAAGAATAAGTACAGAAAAGTGATGAATGAGTTTGAATTATATTGCACACCAAGGAAAAACAAAACGTACGAAAGATTTGTGTTTAACTCAAGAGTGCAACGTGAAGGTGAGCCATTTGATCAGTTTTTGAGCGATCTGAAAAAGTTGGTTAAGTCCTGTGAATATAATGATCAAGAGGAATCAATTATAGTGGACAGAGTCGTTCTAGGTATTAGTGATGTGAAACTACAGGAAAAGCTCTTGAGTACGGAAAATTTGAACCTACAAAAGGCTAACGATTTGTGTAGAAATTTTGAAATAACGAAGCAACAAGTGAAAATTTTGCAAGATAAAGAAAAAGCAGTGTATGCTGTTAAACAGAAAGAAAAAGATGAAAAAGCAAAGCAAAAAATACAGAAACATAACAGTGCGCCAGCATGTAAGAAATGTGGGAGGTCGCATGAAGCTCGAAAATGTCCGGCATATGGAAAAGTTTGTTTCAAGTGTAAAAAAGACAATCACTTTGCAAATATGTGCCATATAAGGACAGTGAAGCAAATAGAAAAAGACGAAACTGATTTAGTGTATGTGGAATCTATCTCGCAAGTTGGTGAAATTGAAACCAAAAAAATGTGGTGTGAAAAAATTGAAATAGAAGGACTGGCTGTAGACTTAAAACTAGATACAGGTGCAGAAGTGAATATAATTCCCAAGAAACTGTTTGAGAAAATTGGTGCTAATAATGTGAGTGTGCGCAGACAGTTGAGAAAAACAAGCATAGTATTGGAAGCATATGGAGGTGCCAAAATAAAACCCGAGGGAATAGCGTCACTTAAGTGCCTCTACAAAAACCAGCAAAGAAATGAAGATTTTCTAATCGTGAATTTAGATGTCAAACCTATTTTAGGATTACAAGGTTGTACTAACTTAGGTCTTATAAAAAAAGTTTATAGCGTTAAGTATAGAAATAGTGATAACTTTGTCAAGGAAAATGCGGATATATTTGAAGGATTAGGCAAATTCAAAGATAAATGTAAAATTGTTTTAAAAAAAGATAGCATTCCTGTTGCAAGACCTACTCGCAGAGTTCCCTTGACAATAAAAGAAAAATTAAAAGCAAAATTAAAGGAACTTGAAAACAGAAATATTATTGAAAAAGTAGAAGGGGGTTCAACATGGGTAAATAATTTAACAATTGTAGAGAAATCTGATGGGTCTCTTAGGTTATGTTTGGATCCTCAAGAACTCAATAAAGCTATAGAAAGAGAATATTTTGAAATTCCAAGTGTAGAAGAAATAAGTTCAAAATTATGCGGTAAAGAATACTTTAGTGTTTTGGATTTTAAGGATGGGTTTTACCAAATTGAACTGGATAATGATGCAAGTAAATTGTGTACATTTTCAAGCCCTTTTGGTTGTTACAAGTTTTGTAGACTACCGTTTGGTTTAAACATTGCACCAGAATTATTTCAGAAAATTAATGTTTCAAATTTTGGTGACATTGATGGAGTAGTCATTTATTTTGATGACCTTTTAATTTTTGCCGATACTGTGGAGGAACATGACAGGATATTGCAAAATGTAGTTGACAGAGCAAGAAAGTTAGGTGTTAAATTTAATAAAACTAAGGTACAATTCAGAGTGAAGGAAGTCAGATATTTGGGTTTTATTTTTTCTAAAAAAGGCAAAGCAATTGATGAACAAAAAGTAAAAGCAATTCAAGACCTGATGTCTCCAACAAATAAAAAAGAGTTGCAAAGAGTTTTGGGATTTATAAATTATGTACGACAGTATATTCCAAATTTGGCTGAAAAGTGTAGTCCTTTACGCGAATTACTTAAAAAAGATGTTGAATGGCAATGGCTGGATGTTCATGAAGATGCATTTCAAAGAATAAAGCATGATATTGCAACATCACAAACTCTAATGAATTTTGACACAAGAAAAGAAATCACTATACATGTCGATGCAAGCTACAGTGGAATAGGGTGTTGTCTTATACAGGATGGCTGTCCAGTTGCTTATGCTTCGCGAGCTTTGAATGATACAGAAAAACAATATGCAATTATTGAAAAAGAATTGCTCAGTGTTGTATATGCAATGAAGAGATTTCATCAATACGTATATGGACATCAAGTAAACTTGATCACTGATCACAAGCCTAATGTGTCAATAATTAATAAGGAAGTAAGTAAAGTTCAATCTTCCAGATTACAGCGATTAAAATTAAAACTTCTAAAATATGACATTAAACCTATATATATGCCTGGTAAATTCAATTTCATTGCAGATTTACTATCAAGAAATTTTAAACTTGAGGAAATGGCAAGTGAAATTGAGGAAAGAGAGATTGTACACTCACTTACAAAACACTTAAGAATAAGTGAAAAAAGAAAAGCAGAGTTTAAAGAGGAAACTTTAAAAGACAAGACGTTAAGTGAAGTTATAAGGAAGCATTTTGAAGGTTGGCATAAAAAAGAAGAAGAAACTGAAATGAAATGTTTTTATAAAATCAGACATGATTTAGACGTACAGGAAGGTATTTTATTCTACAATGATCGAGTCGTGGTACCAATGGAACTACGGAAAAATATGTTAGAGATATTACATGAAGGCCATTTTGGCATCAACAGAACCAGGGATAGGGCAAGAGAAATTTTTTACTGGCCGAGAATGAACTTCGAAATTGAACAAATGATAGCAAATTGTAAGATCTGTGAAAAATTCAAAAACATCAATGTTAAGGAGCCACTAATTCTACATGAAATGTCAGATGTTCCATTCCAGAAGATTGCATCAGACTTACTTGAGTACAACAATAAAACGTTTATGGTTGTAATAGATTATCTGACAAAATGGTTAGAGGTAATACCATTGAAAACAAAAAAATCAGGGGAAATCATAGAAACGTTTAAGGGATTGTTCTCAACATTCGGAGTACCAGATGTAATTATATCTGACAATATGCCATATTCTTCGTGGGAGTGTAAGGAGTTTGCTAAAAATTTTGGATTTGAATTTAAGACCTCAAGCCCCAGGTACCCACGATCAAACGGGTTGGCAGAGAAAGCAGTTCAAACAGCAAAAAATATACTAAAGAAGGCAGAGACCTAAATACAGCACTACTGGAATATCGTAACACCCCAATCACGGGTCTGAAAGGATCTCCAGCAGAATTAGTATTTGGTAGAAGATTAAAGACAAAATTACCAATTGTGACAAAGTCATATACACAGAACATAGATGTTTACAAGAAGGAATTGGAAAAGAAAAGAGAGAAGTATAAATACTATTACGACAGAAATACAAGAAACAGAGAAGAGTTTAAAAAGGGAGAAAAGGTGGTCTACTATAACAATAAAGAATGGAAAAAAGCAACAGTTACTGAAAAACATGCATCTCCGAGATCTTACATAATTGAAACAGATCAAGGCTATTTAAGAAGAAATAGTCATCATATTAAGCCTTCAGTAAATTCAGAGAAACCAGATAATTTATCTAGTACAACCAATACAGCACCTACAAATCTAACTACAAACCTGCCGAAAAGAAAAATTAAAAAACCATCAAAATATAATAATTTCATTTTGTATTGAAAGGGGAGGTGTCATAATAGTACATACATAATAAGTAAGTTGGCAACATTGTGAGTCAGCCATAGTAGTATAAGCATGGTCGCTAACAGGTTAAGATGTGTTTTGTACATGGTTTTGTATATTAAGTTAATAAATACATAACTTAATAGTTATAGTTTTTCAGTGCCCAATACACTATTATTACAAACAGCCATTTTTACACAATTTATTGTACAAGAAATTGTTTAATTTTTTTAACAATCTAAGTTGTGTAGTTTCAAACGTTAAACTTCGTGAAATGTTGCCTGCTTTAAAAGTTTTGTCGGTCTGCTCTATTTTAAATACAATTTCGTCTCAGCATATGTAGAAATATTATGAAAGATGATATATTTACATGACAATTCTTTCTACTGTTCAGTTCTTTCCTATAACATTTTAAGTAATACAGGCAGTTATGGAAATTGCAGCTTCTACATTCATTTTCAAATGAAAGATATAAGATGTGAACATAATCAAACATCTGTAAAATTACCATCAACTGCGCAGAATCACTCACAAGTTCTTGGCAAGAATTGGTGCGAATATCAAACACGAGACTATTCAAGATACTACACTATTAAAAAAAAATGTAAAATGGCCTTACACACAATATAAATAAAATGCGTCTTTATCTGCGGAAACAATGAATTGATATACTTATTTTAAAAATAACACAGGAATTTGTTGCATTTTAAAATAACTACACCTATCATACGTAAAAAATAATTACCTACCTTAACTTTTAGAAATGTTAATAAGGATTCTGTAATTTGAAATTAAGGAGTCCACGGCCGATATGTATTTATCAGAGTAGTCAGCAGGACGAGCGAAGCATATTATTCTTTCTTAGTGCGTTTTAAACAAAGATAGCGCTTCGCTGTATATCGCCTGGCAGTCGAATTGGGACCCGTGTAATTGTGTCAAAAGCCGTCGCTGCTTCTCCTCCACTCAGTCCCAGTCCCCACCAACTCGCTTTTTAGTATTTTCGACTTAACTTTCCACACGTTAAATATATTTTTACTACCACGTCCGCTTAAAAATTTACGTTTACTGTCTCAGGTACAACTTTACAGACCTTGTTGCAAGTGGAGTCGCTACATATGCAGCATTGCCTCTTAAGGTCGAACTGAGTGCGGAAAAAGTGGCACTCGTTATTGACTTCGGTGGCGTTTAGTGTACTAAATATGGCGGAAAATTTTACCGAAATATATGCCTCTAGCAGGTTCTTATTGAAAGAAAGTAAAGTCCCTAGATCTGTTAAAGTACCGCAAATGATAAGGACAATGAGTTGGACAGAGAACAATTGGTAAACACTATGAGTTAGAGTGAGAACTATCTGTAATATGTTGGTTTTATTAAAGTTTCGTAACTACTGTTCTAACATTACAACGTATTTATAAAATGGTATATGACTATAACATATACAAGATATCATGTGTGTATTCATCAGCGCCGGCTCGTGCATAACATATTTGAGTAGGCGGCAGACATACTCACAGAGCGCTTGCTCTGTCTAACACACATGAACAGGAAACAAATAATACACGACGCACAACGGTCGCCTACCTAAATATGTTACGCAGAACCGTCGCTGGTAGTCATATAGGGCGATCGAAATTGATTGTCCTCATACTATACTACTTTCCGCGAGCTTCGTATCAATATTTACGTCTACCAGACGAAGATTGGCACGGAAAGCACGGGAGTGCTGGGAACATTCACAAAACTTACATCCAAATCAAACTTAATTAATAAAAACATCCGGTATGCGTAAATATTGATACGAATCTCGCGGAAAGTAGTATAGGATCAGGATAATCAATTTCGATCGCCCTGTATGTGTGTGTGTTATACTTGTCGCGTGAAAGGTGCTGGAGACTCGAAGTACCGATTCGTTACTTGTCGAAACATTTCGTTACTCGTATTACCACAGCGTACGATTTCGCTCACGTTTCGACACGAAAAAGTGCGAGCTCCCGATCAGTTGGTAATTTAGTAATTTCAGTTATAAGTTGTTTACGTTTTTAATAGATCGTTTATCAACTGTTTATCCTTGTACATTGTTTGTACGCACCGTCCACAGCTTAAGTATGCATTTTTAGTAAGTAGTAATTGTATTTTGAGATTTTTTAATAAACTAAATTATAATAAAAATAATCTTATTAGGTATTACGATTTTAAGTTGAAAATTATATTCACGCATGTTATCTGATTGATTAATTGTACTATAGTAACGAGTAACGAATACTTTGTAACGGTTACCGAAATCTAAAGTAAAGAATATATGCGAGTACAAATTTTTTCGTTACTTTTACAGCACAAGCCATCTATGTAACATCCCCTTTGTTTTACAAGTCCAATCTGTTGACCGGTTTCACGATTCTCACTGAGCATGTGCGTACCATTGTTGAAGATAATTCTGGTTCTCGGGATGACCCTTCTCCTGGAGTACGATGTTGATTGTTGTGACTCGGTTCGGTAAGGATTGGTTCTGGGAATGCCGAAGGGATAGGATGTTGGTCGACTTGTTGTTTTTGCCTTGGAGCAAGCCATTTGAAGAATCACTGGGCACTACTTCTTTCTCCGTTGGAATGTTTGCAGTGATTTTCTTCAAGTGTTTACTATTTCTTCGGCAAATACCTTTTTCCGTTTGGAGATAATAGGATCTTGGAGCTTCTGCCTTGCTAACAATGTTTCCTGTTACCCATTCCCTATCTCCGCTCTGCATTCTTACTCTGTCTGCTACTAACAGTTGTTCTTTTTCTTTTGCGTGAACGTATTTCTTTTGCTTCATTCGTAGTCTAGTTATTTCTTTTTCTATTCCTGGAACTAATTTTGGTTTTAAGAATTGAACCGCAGTTGGCAGTGTTCTGGTTGTTCTTCGCATTAATCTTTGGACTGGTAATCCTAAGGTATTGTTTCTGGTGATGTTGCGATAGTTCAATAATGCCAAGTGCAAATCTGTACTATCTGCAATACATTTTTTCATCAAATTTTTGGACGTTTGGACATACCTTTCCGCTAGTCCATTTGACTTAGGATACTTCGAACTCCAAATTTGATGTCGTTATCCCCAATCTTTTTTGAATTGATGAAATTCTTTTGAATTATACTGTTGTTCGTTATCCGTTTCGAGTATTTCAGGAATACCATGTAACGAAAACCAATTTTTAAAAGTATCAACAACTTCCTTCGTAGTTGATTTTCTTAATTTGGCAATGTCAAAAAATCCTGAATAGCTGTCTGCTATGATCAGATATTCCTTGCCTTTAACATAGAAAATGTAAGATGCCACTATTTGCCAAGGTAATTTTGGAATCTTTTTTTATAATTAAAGATTCATTGGAATTGCTTCTCTACATTTTCTGACAAACGGGGCAATTGTTAAAAGAAATCACATCTTTGGATAAAGTTTTCCAGTAAAATATTTGTCTTACTGGGTTTAACGACCTCTCTATGTGCATTGTGAATCTTTTTCAAAATGTTTTGAATTTCTGACTCAGGTAATATGATCTTGTTTCCTTTGAATAAGATTTCATCTATGTACGAAAGTTCTTGTCTGAAGTTGAAATATTTTCTTATTTCTGCAGGTAGTTTATCACTAACTTCAGGCCAACCTTCTATTATAACTTTCTTCAGTTGCTGTAATTCCTGATTTGACTTGGTTGCATCTTGTAGATTTTTTAATACTTCATAAGATATTGCTAATACAGCGTGAACTACCAGTTCTTCGTCACCTGTTTCTTCACGGTTTGGTTCATTTTCGTGTGTGCAGTCATGACTTAGTGTGTCTGGTATCGGAATATCGTTACCTTTTTTATAAACAACTTGTGGCGAGTATTGTAAGACTTCGAATAAAATTCGTTGGAGTCTTGGTGGTGCGGCTAAAACTGGTTTCTTGAAAATAACTTAATGGTTTGTGATCTGTTTCCACGAAAACACTTTTCCCATAAATGAAGTCATGAAATTTTTTTCATGCAAATTTAATTGCTAATGCCTCCTTCTCTATTTGAGGATAGTTTTGTTCCGATTTCGTTAGGGCCTTTGTTGCGTATGCTACTGGTTAGTCGTCTTGCATTAGAAGTGCTCCCATGGCTTTAGAACTTGCATCAACTGTTAATTTCACGTCCTTATTGACATCGTAATAGCGTAACACTGGTGGACTCGCTAACGTTTCTCGTATTCTTTTGACAGCATTTTCTTGATAGTCGGTCCATTCCCATTCGGTATTTTTCTTCAGGATTACTCGTAAAGGCTCCGTTAGCTCTGACAAGTTTGGAATAAATTTGTTGAGATACGTTACCATTCTTAAGAGTCGTTGAAGTTGCTGTTTGTTCTACGGCGTTTCCAGCTTCTGGTTGGCTTTAATTTTTTCCTCATCGGGTTTCAAGCCATTTGACGAAACCATATCACCCAAAAACTTAAGTGATTGCACTTAAGTGATTGCGCCTCGAAAATACACTTGCTTTTATTCAACTTGATACCTACGTCGATAAGTCTTCGAATAACTTTTTGGGTGATTTCTTGAAGTTTTTCTTTGTTCTCTGCAAATATGAGAATGCCATCCATGGAATATTTGGTGTTCTCTAAACCCTCTAGAATCCTGTTCATTAGTTCTTGAAACACTTCCGGTGCGAATGCCACCAAATGAAAGGCGTTGGAATGAATATATTCCCCAGGGTGTGCCAAAAGTAAGGTACTTTTCTGTCCTTTTACTGACTTTGATTTGCCAGCAATATTAATTGTTTGTATGTATGTAATCTGTTGCTTGTTGAGCAGTTACACAATTTAGAAACAATGAATCATCCGATTCGTCTTCATAGTTATAACAATCTACTGTTTGAACTCTGGATTTATTTTTATTTTCTGTTTTGCAAAATTTACTGAAATGTCCTGGCTTTCCGTATTTTGTTGCAATTTTTTCCGTAAGCTGGACCCGATCACAGCATATGCTTTTGTACACATCTCTTGCAATCGAATTCTTTAGCAGTAGTTTGCACTTTTTTCGGATTATTTTTGCTTTTGCGAGTTTTTATTAAATCAATTTTGCACAAAATTTTTCTAAAAACTTTCATTATGCTTTGACAGTAAGCATGGCCGCCTTGCATGGGGGACTTATTAGGAGCAAATCCCGCTTCAATTTGTCTATCCTACTGCAATGTCAGGTCAAAAAGCGATCGGTAGATGTCGCTATTTTATCTGAATAAATTATTGTTGTAAAGGTTCATACCAGGCACGTTGTGTTGCAGCAGACGTTTCGTTTAACGCTAAAAAGTCGTTATACATTGTCATCAAAAAATTGAATCAAAGCAGTCCAGGAATGTATATGAAATTTTGGGAAATCGGAACAGGAGTAAAATTTTAAGAGAAAAATTATTGAGAAACAAAAGAGTGAAAAGGCGTCTCTTTTTAAGAAACAGATAAAAATTATGGAGAAAATTGTGAAAAGCCTGATTTATCAACTGAAGCTGCTAAGGAAGTATATTTATTGTCTAATTTAAAATCCAGGGAAGAAGAAGATGCAATAGCAAAACAAACACGTTTACAAAATGAGTCTGTTGTATGGCATTTAGAGAGAAAGAAATTTTATGATGTACGTACTAAACGCCTTTATTCCAGCAGAAAAAAATAGTTGAATATATAGTTCGACCAAAACCGATTCGTCGGAAAGCTATAGAGCATGGTAGGCGTTTCGAAAATGTGGTTATTATGCGTTTAGGATTAGAATTATGTACAAAAGTTGAAAACTGTGGCATGTACATAGATGAACAAGATCAGTATTGCAGCTACCCCAGATGGTATAATTGGCGACGAGGCAATTGTAGAAATAAAATGTCCGTTTTCTGCAAAAGATGTGTCACTGGAAGATGGGATAGAAAAACGAAAAATCACATTCTGGAATCGCGATATAAGTATTAATGTTAACCATAAATGGTAATATCAGATCCAGGGACAAGTAAAAATTACAAAGAAAACGTATTATGTCTTCGCTGTTTGGATTCATTTAGGAATAAAATATGAATATATTACTTACGACGAAAGTTTCTTTAATACAATTATGAAAGATAAATTAGAACAATTTTATTACGATTGCTTACTGCCCGAATTAGTTGACAGTAGACTGAGTCGCAACTTAGAAATAAGGGATCCTAATTATGTTACTGAGGCAAACGAAGGAAAATGCAGACTCAAAAGCTGAAAAATAAAAATAAGGGTGGAGAGTCACAAGGTTTAGCTGAAAAGTAGACACACTGAAGTTAATCAGGAATCGATGTACCACGGGTGTCATAAAAAATAAGGACACTTATAATGCTTTAATGTAAATGAGTGTTTCGGGAAACTGTTGCTGTAATAACGAAATTAATTTTACGAGCTAATTGTGTACTTGTGATCACATTGTTATGGAAATGATTAGAAATTAAATTAGGAGTGTCATTTACGCTAACGAAAAACGTCAAAATCACTGCTAAGCCTTTTTTATGATTTTATTAGGATGATTGGTTGTTTTTAGTACAGAATATGGCAGCTTAGCTGCCGAAATACGTATCAACGGATATAAAAATTATTGTGGGCGGAGGTTAATTTCACTTATCTCTTAAACCACAGTCTCCTTTACTATTTTATTTTATATTTATTCGTTGATCAAAATAGCATTAATGTATTAATACTGCAATACGTCGCAGTTTTCAAACTTCGCACTTTATCAACCACCTAAACAATGCCTGAAGGTTACGGAATATTGCCGTGCAACATCAAGGATGCCACTCGGAGCCTTAGTACCTATAGGTGTTTTCCTGTTAGTTCTGAATTTTGCGCTTCAAGCACACTTGAGTTTTAAACGCGTGACCTTCATGTATAAACTTATGGAAAGTTGTCTAACTGGAACGTGCGCTTCGCGCCTTTTTGCGCTTTTGGGCACGTTTGGGTGCACAAATTGTGTAACGGGAAAACAGCTTATGTGCTAATCTGTGCTACTGAGTTACTGGTTTAAAGCAGGCCCACTATAAATGGATCTGGTTATTGCCTACAGGTGCCTAGAGGCAAACAACATAATATGCATTGACTCTTTTGCCTCGTCAGAGCAGGACGCTCTGGTTTCGTTAGGTTGCTTACATGAATTTTCGTAGATGCCAGAATCTGACATGGAAAATATTATGACTTCAATAATATGACTATTTTGCCAAATATGAAGGAGCATCCACATACGACCGACTCTGGCATAAAAAATGTATAACGACACTCACCATAAATAATTTGATAGTTTCGTAGTCCGTACGCTGAATGTTCTTAAGGGTATGATTCGCATGCAGGAGTACCATTTAAGTTGAGCGTCGTAGTACCTACTACTCAAGTCGAGGTGTTGTCAATATACTAAAAACATAAACTTGAAATTGAAAATAACCGTTTCATCTGATGTCTACATTTCACCCTGACTCGCCTACTCTAACGAAGAAACCGGTTGAAGGCTGAACGGCTAAAACTACGTTTCCATGCATCCGTCGTCAATTGATATTGGTTCATTTTAAATATTTTTCGCAACCGCCAGCGTTTTGCAGCGCTGCACCAATAATAAATTGACGACGGAACGACGCACGACGAATGCATGGCATACCGGACAGCAGAGTTTAAATTGTATACTTGGCAATTAAATATTACAATTACAGGGTGGGCCAATAGTGCGTATTCGGTAGATAGCGCCTATATGAATGCAGATTTCTAAAATCTGTTTTCGCTATTACTTACCTATGGTATAGATGCATGATTTAAAATTAGTTACAATTATACAGAGTGTTCCGTGTGGCTGTGCTAGACCAAAGTTATGTTTTTTTTTTAATGGAACATACAGTGTATTATGATTTATTTCGATTCGTCTTTAAGAGTACATAAATTTATTATAAGGAAATTATGTACCTAAACCTAATAGTTTTTGAGATATTTGTTTTGCAGATTAGATGTTTATTAAAATTCGGCATTTAAATTTTACAGTAACATTACATAACCTCTATGCAACAGAAAACAATTTCCATCTCGAACTTATTACACAGGTACCAACCAACAAAATAACTACCTACTAAGAGTACCTCGTCAATGAAATGCAAAAAAAAACCACAAAATTTGTCTGGTCGAGAAGGAGAGGAAAGCAAAATTTTGTACAGAAATTAGAACAAAATATTATCTATTGAACGTTAATAAAACATTGCAAAATAAACTGACAACATGGTTACCAAAACAGGATACAGAAATAAACTAGATTATCCGATTTTTTTGGTATTTAATTAATTTTTACAGTAACCACAATCAATTAATTGATTATTATAAGCAATACATTTCAAATTACTAAAATAACACAATATACGTCATAAAATTTGAAATGGTTAAACCAAACTTACTTTTTCTATCTTTTATAAATCAGTCTAAAACACATGTTTGATTTTTTTTCTGTAAACTGGAAAAGATTCTTCTCATAAAGCGGGATATTTTGAAACTCCGCGGTACGCGGGACACGGGACAAATCGTTAAAACTTGAAACGGACAAAATTATGAAGGGAAAAACACTCAACGTTTCGTTACTGATTAATAGCTTCGTCAGGAGTGAAAAAATTAATTAACAAGTTGTCAAGAGACACAAGTCGTCAAGAGAAACAAAAAGGTAACATGATTGTAAACTAAAATACAAGTTGTCCGGAATAAAGGTACAAGAACCAAATTAAAACTAATATACAGTGACCACCAAAAAGTTCGCACCATATGGGAATCTTTTTTATTATTGATTTTTTTTTAACTTTTTGCGCCAATAGTTTGTGCATGCTGCTGAGCAACTTTTAGTGTTGCTACAAGTACCACTTATTTAAGACACGAAAATTAAAAAACTGTTGTAATTTGGAATTGCTGGACATATTAGACAAAATTTCCTTCGGTCTAGTATTTCGAAAAAAGAAAGATTTTCGATATCCTCAGTTTTGCTGAAGATGTGAAGAAGTAAATGGGCATTTGGCACTTAAAAAACTTACGAATGGTTAGCTTATTCATTTACAAGCAGTATTTAAAACAATCAAGAAAATTTGAAACAATTTTTCACGTCTGTGGTGCAAGACTCTTTTTACATAAAATTTTGTTCCGTAGTTAATTTTTGGGTAGTTCTTGCTCGTGAGAAATGCAGAGAATATGAAACAAATAAAAAACTTTTTAAAAAGAGCTAAAGACCAATTTATTAACTAACTTGACGTTTCGCCAATTTAATTATTTGATAAAGCAAATAACTAAATTTGCGAAACGTCAAGTAAGTTAATAAATTACTCTTTTAGCTCGTTTTAAAAAGTTTTTTATTTGTTTCATATTCTCTATAAAATTTTGTTGTTTGTTATTACTTTTCATTTCTTGATTACGCTAATCTTCTAACCCCATTGCATCTAATTTTTGGTTTGGACCCGTTTAAATCAGTCCTTATAAAATCGACATTGGTACAAACAGTAAATACGATTTCATGGCTACCACTAAAAATATGGATTTTATAAGTACGGATATTAAACAGGTCCAAACCGAAAAGTAGATGATATTCATGCAATTTTCGGTCTGCTTAGACTAAATTGGGATTATGAGAAACGTATTATAAAGAAATCAAGAAAATTATCACGAAATCATGTGTAAAAAAGGCCTTGCGCCAAAAATGTAAATATTATTTCAAATTTTCTTGTGTATGCAACAATTCGGAACCCAAGAGAAAAATGTATTCGATTAAATATTTTTTATGAATACGAATGAATAAGCTAATGACTCGTAAGAGTTAAAACTAAAAATATCGAAAATCTTTCTTTTTTCGAAATACCGGATGACCTGAAAGCTTATGAGTATAGCCTACTGCAGGCCAAGAATTGAAATTATGGCTTTTGTTACACAAAGATGGCAGCACCATAACAAGGTAGTGCAACTTTGAACTTTTTTTTTTAAATGGAAATATCTCTAAAACGGCTAATTTTTCTTGTATCACATGTTACACTAAATATTTTTAGAATTTCATGAGGATTTCAGAAATGCAATAAAAAATGGGATATTCCATTTAAAATAAGAAAGTTGACAGCAACTTCCGGTACAAGCGGAAGTGTCAAAAAGTTGGAAATATTATATTTTAATAGATCATTATCGCTAACTTATAACCGCAAAATATGAAATAGAAATTCAAAGAGGAAGTCCGTAAACTTTTAATGAATAGGTTGCCTGAATCTCCCTGTATTTGGTTATCGAACATGCACAAAAAAATGAATAATAAAAAATTTTCCGATATAGTGCGAACTTTTTGGCGGTCACTGTATATTGTTTTTAACTTACTTAATTATTAAATATAAATTGACAGATCTACTGTCGGAAGCAAAAAATGTAAACAACTTACAGTTTCCTATAATTATTCTTTCTGAAAATAGTAGTGATAATAGTGACAACTTTACAGATAACATTAAAAAAATTTAAAAGCTCTCAATATTAACAAGTTTAAAATTTTGGTAAAATCTGTGTATTCGAATAATTACAGAAAACTGTAATTTGTCTACTATTTTTTGCTTTCAACTGTATATCCGATATAATGAATCCAGAAAACTACAAAATATGTCATTTAAATTTTCAAAATTAGTACGTTTATTAATAGAATTTTAATATTACACATTTCTATGAAACGCATTTTAAAAATATTAGATTCACAATACAATTATGTCAGTATTATAAAAATCAAAATTATGATTATTTACTAATGAGTGCTTTACAAGCATTGAATGATTTTGATTATTTTTTGGATATGTTACTTATGTTGGTCTAAACGTTTTTTTTTTTAATTTTGGCTTGTTTCACCCATATAAACTGATTACAGATTTACTGGCTAAAATTAAATTATGTGTGTAAATGTATTGTGTAATGCTTCAATATAAGGTAATGATACGTATTTATAGTTTGAAGTTTGTCTAACATTATTAGAGACATTTAAGTTTTGTAAGTGTTTAATACGATTTTTAATTACTGATTCAACAAGATTTATTAGATAAGAATTTTGAATAAAAGTTTTCTTTATTAAGTTTAGGATATGGCTAGAGTCCCGAACGCGGGATCGTAACCAAAAAATTAAAATTCCGAAAGAGCGTGGTTTTAATGGATCCGTTCGGGATTTTATATAAAATAGTACGGATCCCGACCATTGGATATTACTCATGCTAATTAATTGAAAATTAATCTCCGCCCACTATAATTTTATATCCGTAGATACGTATTTCGGCAGCTAAGCTGACACCTTCAGTACGCTATCCAACTTAAAAACACTTAAAAAGATCTAAAAACAACCTAATTTTAGGTTGTTTAGATTAGGTTGTTTTTAGATCTTTTTAAGTGGTTTTAAGTTGGTAGCGTACTGAAGATGGCAGCTTAGCTACCGAAATACGTATCTACAACCTAATTTTAGGTTGTTTAGATTAGGTTGCTTTTAGATCTTCTTAAGTGCTTTTAAGTTGGTAGCGTACTTAAGATGGCATCTTAGCTGCCGAAATACGTATCTACGGATATAAAATTATTGTGGGCGGAGATTAATTTTCAATTATTTCTTAAACCAGTGTCCTTTGCTACTACTGCTATTTCAGTTTATCATGCTAATTGATTAGTCCAGTGTTTCCAACTGTGGGGCTTGCCGCCCTTGGGGGCGCGTAAGTCTTCAAAGACGGGCGCAGTAAAATAAATATAAAAAAATTAAAAGCAAATTGCAACTAATTTATCATGTTATTTTTTACAAGAGATTGAATATACATACAAGTCTCAAGTGATACATTTTTGCCGTCATTAGTAATTGTCAAAGGTTAGCCCTGAACTTATATTTTGTTAAAACTAAGGAGATTCGTGTCTTAATTTTGAATTCTAGTAGTCTTTTAAATATTTAACTTATTTTGACACTTTCATGGTAAACACAAATGAAAATTTCTAATTTGTGGAATTAAAACTGATTGAATCATAACAAAGCTCAAAAGGGGGTCGTGAAACCTAAAAGTTTGGGAAACGCTGGATTAGTCCAATATTTTTTTTGTGAACAAGACAAAATTTTAAGTGTCAAGAGCTTTGTCAAATGTTATGACTAATTGAGCAACACTTTCTTCTGCTGCGAAAATTTGGCAATATTGCTCTCTCTGTTTTATCGTCTTAAAACTACTTATTTAATTTGTCATTCTTCACAATCACACAGTATAAATTGTTATCTCGACAACCCACTAATATTTTACGTTGAATTACAATTGGCGTTGAAAAGACTTGACCATTTAACATCATTTTCGACGCAATGCAGGCAGTTTCTATATTTATTAAATATAAAGTACCCTCAATAGTTGAGGCCACAATGAACTCATTATTGTTGCATTTTAACACAGAACATCCTGTAGATATTACTGAATCTAACATAACTTTGAATACCATTTTTGCTCTGTGTTTCAAAGGTTGTAAACAATAAATATTTTTGTCATGACAACCAAATATGATAAATTTTTCGTGCGTAATTAATGAGGCGTATATGTGACCTTTTGCTTGGAACTTCCAAAGCTGCAATAATAAAATTATTAAGACAAAATTTAAAATAGACAGGTTAAGTTTGTTAAAGTCACCTGGTCTCACTTAATTTAAATGTTTAGACGCGGTATTATAAAGGCAAATTAGCTCTAACTAGAGACCCTCTAGTTAGAGTCTGGCAGAAGCAGCCATCATTCAGCAATAAAAAGTCCCGTCAGTGTCAAACCGAATATTTTCTAACCCTTCAATTCAAGTGTTGGCGCCAGACTGCACTTCCATTCTTTCTTATGATTGGCCGAAGTACGTTTTGCTGAAATATGACCGAACCAAATAAAAATGCACGCTGTTTTGCCAGATTATTACTAGAGGGCCTCTAGCTCTAACTATTGATTTATTCCCGTGGTAACAATTATGAACACAATTGGCATTATGGAAACAAACTAGTAGACCGGGAGCCAGCGGATTTTTTGACAAAGAGTTTTATACCGGTTGAAATTTTCCGTGAAGGTATTTGGCGCTTATCTAATTATGAAATCGTCGTTCTGGCGGGGCAAATTCGTGCGTCAAAGTATTTAAAAAAATTGAAATTGCAAGACATTAAGAAAAAGAAAGGAAAAGAAAAAGAGAAGTATACCTCTTGAAATTTTATACATTACATTTAACACCTTTTTAAGCCACATAAAAAACTGACAGACGTTCTAGTCGATCGTAAGTTGCTGCCAGACCATTGCAAAATTGCGTTCTTAGGCATCGTACTCAAAATGTTTTATACCGTCTGTCTTTTGTACAGGATATTCAGATTTACTTATAATTGATAAATCTTGCTGGCCAGACCAATTCGATGGTCGTAACATTGCGAAAAATGTTAAGGAAGATTTCACATGAGTGCGACAGAAAGCGATTATACTGAGGCAAGCGTATCATAAGTATTTGCGTACCCATGACTTTAGTAGTAGAACTCATTAAAACTAATCTAAAATTTCTGATTATTTGCAGTCTATACATAAAAGGAGAAAATTATTTAATTTACCAAATTTAAGCTTTCTATTCATGTACTGGGTGTCATGCACCACGCATCGGACAAATTTCAAATTAAAAAATAAATGAAAAGTTACTACTGTTTTATAGTATTTGTAAACTAGTCTTACACAGTTTTTGAATTACTGAAATCAGATTATCAATAATAGTTACAGCGTGAAACGTTTTTCGTAAGGCAACTGGTATTACCTATAATCACCTCAGTTTGATGTGATAAGGCAAGGCTCTGGAAAGGCCATTCTATCACTTTTATGATTATGAATATTGGGCTATTGCATTGCAGTGACAAGTGGCAAGCATTCAATAATACTTATATCCTTAGATCTAAGCATTATATTATACAAGCAGTGGAACAAATTACAGATACCCAAATACTTACGAGCGGTAGTGTACATCGTCGTCATAGATTCAATACTTCGAATCTTTGTGTATCTTTGGGTATTGAAAATTTAAATAACAAATCGTTGCTGTAGATACAGCAGATCTTTTGTATGTACAAAACTTCCTTTGTATCTACAGCAACCAATTGTTATTTAAATTTTCAATTACCGATTACAATTGTCATAAAAATTTGAGATTCGAGGTATTGGCTCCATGACGACGAAGTAGGTTTCGGTAGACGATATATGCTCTCTCTCACACGCGTGCCTCTGCATAATCGCCTCTCTGTCGCCCTCACAAAAAATCTATTAATTTATTAATTATAAGGCAATGTAAATTTCCAGTATAAAAGATAGACGGTATAAAACATTTTGAGTACGATGCCTAAGAACGCAACTTTGCAATGGTCTGACAGCAACTTACGCTCGACTAGAACGTCTGTCAGTTTTTTATGTGGCTTAAAAAGGTGTTAAATGTAATGTATTAAAATTTGAAGAGGAAAACTTCTCCTTTCCTTAATGTCTCTTTTTGCAATTTCAATTTTTTTTAAGTAAAGTGACGCACGGATTTGCCCCGCCAAAACGACGATTTCGTATTTAGATAAGCGCCAAATATCTTCACAGAAAATTTCAACCAACATAAAACTTTTTGTGAAAAAAGTCCACTGGCTCCCAGTCTATACTAGTTAATGTTCATTTTAATTTATAATACCGTGCCTGTAACCCTCACTTATTCTTACCTCGTTTCCTGTTTTGCATGAAATTCCACGTATAATTCCTTGAACACCAGGCCAAATTACAGAGTCTTTGAAAATACTCGGTGATCCAAACACTGGGCAATCAAATTTTGATGTCCAAACAATATTGCCATTGATGCTATTTATGCAATAACAAGTACCTTGAATTGTTGCAATGAATATACATCCAGTATTTTCAATGTAAACTGAATTGGATGTTATGCTTTCTCCGGCATAGGTTTTCCATAGCAGTGAACCATTCTGTAGAATTTAAATAAATGTTGAATTTAAAAGTGGTCTTCTAATATTTATATTTACTTATACTGGGTGTCTCATAACCTACGGAAGAGATTGAAAGGGTAGCTAGGGGAGATCAAGTTACAGCTTTTTTATCAACGAAGTTTTTGTAAAAACCCAATAACAAAAGTTGCAAGAGTTTAAAATGAAATTACTTAAGAAACAAAAATTACTACCTGGAATAGTATTTTACGTTTTGAATTTAAATTTGAGGCATTTATAACTCAATTCAACACTGCTTTACAATAAACAATTAAAATAGTAAAGGAGACTGTGGTTTAAAAGATAATTGAAATTAACCTCCGCCCACAATAATTTTTATATCCGTAGATACGCATTGCGGCAGCTAAGCTGCCATTTTCAGTACGCTACTAACTTAAAAACAACCTAATCATCCTAATAAAATCATAAAAATGTTAAAACTAACAACAATCTAATCATCTTAAAAGATATATACCGGGTGGAAAGTTTCAAACTCGAACATGTTTCTGTGCTCGCCATTTGAAGATACAAAAATGGCAATGGTATTAAAGAAAAGAGAAAATTTAGGGACAATAATATGGTGTTAAAATTATTCCTAAATATTAATACTCTCAGAAATAAATAAAATTTTCAAATTTTAAACGAAAAATTTAGTCGCCTATGTCAGGTTTGAAACTTTCAGTTATTTCAATTAATGGAAAATAATTTATACGTCAGTCAAAAAGTATTATAATTATTGTACAGAGCAAATAATAGGTAGGTACTCTTGTCGTTTAAGTTACAACAATTCTTCTTTATTAGAATGATAATTGTATTCTACGTCATTACATACAAAAATACTGTTGTTTTTGATACTATCAATAAACTTGAAATGATGCCAAGGGCAATCAATGCTGACACATGTCGATACTAAATCAGTTTTAAATTCAATTGTACTAAGAATTAAATAAGTTTCACACTGTTCAACAATGAGTAACACAACTGTAAAGAATATTAAAAAAACATCAATTCCACAAATCCAGTTGCCATCAACATTGTACTGAAATTAACAAGAATAGTAGGAAAGTATTTCGTGAAGCAATACAGGAGCAAAGAAATAAATCCTAATAGTTTTTCATCGTCAGTATGTTACACAGATGAAAGGAATTTTATTTTGAATAAGAAGCATATTGTACAAAATTCTGGTTATTGAATTGCAAACTTCAAATCTGACATACTAAGACGACTACATTTTTCATTTGAAATTTAAAATTTTATTTCTATTTCAAAAGTATGAAGAGAATAGGAATAATTTTAACACACTAACATTGGCCTTTATTTTATCTTTCATTTAGTACCATTACCATTTTTGTATCTTTAAATGGCGAGCAGTAATCTACAGAAACGTAGTTCTCAATGGAATTTTGCTATGTTCGGGTTTGAAACTTTCCACCCGGTATGTCTAAATGTAAGTAAATATAAATTAATATGTAAAGATCTAAAATTAACCGTCAGAAAAACCTTCAAATGAGTTTCTATTTAATATTTATAAAAAAATTTGTTGCAAATCGAGCAGCCTGTGTACAGCTGTTTCAGCCCTGTTTGGAGCTTCATCAGCAGAGACGTAGCTCGACATTCCCACTGCAAACCAAAAACGACTTGTCCAATTTATTCGCAATTGCGATGTAATAGTGATGAACAGATAAAATAGCTATATCCTACGATCGCTTTTTGACCTGACATTGCAGTAGGATAGACAAATTGAAGCGGACTTGCTCTTAATAAGTCGCCCATGTAAGGCGGCCATGCTTGCTGTCAAAGCATAATGAAAGTTTTAGAAATTTTTGTTGCAATCAAAAACGATTTGCAACAAAAGAAAAAATTAAACTTTCATTATGCTTTGACAGCAAGCTTGGCCGCCTTGCATGGGGGACTTATTAGGAGCAAATCCGCTTCAATTTGTCTGTCCTACTGCAATGTCAGGTTAAAAAGCGATCGTAGGATGTCGCTGTTTTATCTGTTCATAACATTTATTGTTTATTTTCAGGATTTTTAGGAATCAAATAACAGGGAATTTATACTTATTTATTTGTTAGAATAAGGACTTTTTTCGGGGCTTTGGACTATTTTTTTTCCCGTATTTCCGTGTTGTTTGGTTAGAATCTTTACATATTAATTTATATTTACTTACATTTAGACATATATATCATTTAAGATAATTAGATTCTTGTTAGTTTTAACATTTTTATGATTTTATTAGGATGATTAGGTTGTTTTTAGATCGTTTTAATGCTTTTAAGTTAGTAGCGTACTGAAGATTGCAGCTTAGCTGCCGAAATACGTATCTACGGATATAAAAATTATTGTGGTCGGAAGTTAATTTCAATTATAATAAATAACTATTTTAAAAAATATAGTCACGTTAAAGTTACGGCTATTTCATTTATTCTTTTTAATGTCCAAAAACGGGTTTTCATGACGTTGTGCACCGCCTACTACTTAAAACCAAAACTAGGAAACAGATTAACATAGGCATTTTATGAATGGTTTCTTGATAAATTTAGAGTTTATTTACAGGTGTAAATTAAATAAGATTTAAGAAAGTTAAACTGTTGCAACTTTCTCATTATTGGGTTTTGGTCAAAAGAGAATTAAGAAAAAAGCTTTATTTTGATGTCCTGCTGCTGCCCTTTCAGCTTCCTCCGTACCTTGTGAGACACCCAGTATATATATATATATATATATTTGTTTTACCTGAATACTGATGCAATGGATGAATTTGTCATAGGAACCGAAAACTATTGAATTATTCTGAGAAATTAAACAAGGTTTATTTTTGATTTTACTGCCTGTAGAATACCGCCACTTTATCTGGCCATCAAAAATATCAATGCAATACATTGAGCCATCGTAACATCCAACATATAAAAATTTGTTACAAGGAGACACACAACTTTCATTCTCTATAACATCAGGTAACACTATCTTCAAAACTTCACATCCATCTTCTAGATTTACTAGCGCAAATATGTGAGAGAAAGCACCAATCGCTATTAAACTGAAAAACAAGTTTTAGCACTTAAAAGTATCATCGATGTTTTTAGTATTAATTTAAACGGACAAATTTAAAGTACTTACTTACTTCTTTCCAACAACAGTTGCTGTGCTGTCCACACAAGCATAAAGATTATATTTCCATTTGACTTCTAGTTTTATACCTTTTTCTTGCCTTTCACCATGAAATCTATCAAGTATTTGTTCAAATTTTCTTTTATTATCACTATTATCACTTGGTTTAATAGTTGCAAGAAACTTGCACACGACTTCATAACTATTTGAAAACACATAGTCAAAAAAATCACTTGAATAACTGGCCTCTGTAATTTCGTTAAACTCAGTAGAAAACTGTACCGATAAAATTGAATTACCTCCCAAATCATAAAAACTGTAACTTTGATAAGCAATCAATTCTGATTGATCTAAACTGAAATACTTAGCAAAGAGTGAGACAAAAACTTGAATCACATCGACATTCTTTGTCTGCAAATGTAGAAACGCCATATTTTCCAACAACTTTGTGTTAATTTTTCCATTTTTGGTCACAGGAAATTTCGTTAAAGCTTCAAATCGATCAGGAAATGCTTCTTTCATCAAACGATGGAGTAATTTCACTCTTAACTTATCTATTATTTTCTCTTTCACCAGCATATCACCTTCTGAGATTTTCACAAAAAGAATCAGCTTTGATTTATCCCTGAGCCACACACATTTACTTTCGAAACCTGTCTCACTGAATACAACAGTTTCTATATTCATCAGATCGACACGGCATCCAAATCTTTTGATGATATAATCAGTCCGGCACTGGTAGTAAAGCTGATTGTTTCTTATTAAAACTCTGTCACCAGTTGCACGAAAAAATAATGCCTTAGAATTATATTCAGATTCGTCATCTACTTGGCAGAATCTTTTGTGAGTTCCTGTAAGTGTTCATTATAAAATACTTAATATTTATTTAAAAAAATTAACTCTTAAATGAGAGCTAAAATACATATTTACCTACAAAAAGTTCGCCAACGCCATCTTTAATTTCATCACCAGTTTCGTTTCTAATTTCCAGAGTTGTGTCATCCAAAGCTAAGCCGAGTGGTATTTTTTTTTCATTCCCCTTCACTTGATATATTGATGCCCAACATGATACTTCAGTAATACCATATACATTATAGATGCGGATATTTGATCTTGCCAACTTCAATATACTCACAGGGAAAGCTTCTCCTCCTAATACTAATATTCTCATACAACTATGCAATAAAATATGTTGTATTTCACTTTCGTTCCACCTTAGAAAATTTGTGGGGCACATTTGTAGAAATGATGAGTGGTGAAAGGACAAAGTTCTGAACAAAGCACTTGAGTTTTTTCGAATTTTCTGTGAGACAATCAACAGGCAAGCACCTGCTAACATCGCAAGATATAATTCAATTATGGATGGATCAAATGTAAGATTTGTGCCAAAGTATACCACATCATTTTCCTTAAGCTCAAATATTTTTCTAAAAGATTCTGGATAGTATCAACTTAAAACTGAAATAAATTGTTATACCTTAAACAGTTGACATTCGATATTATACACTCGTGTTGAACTTTTACAAGCTTTTGATGACCTGTGGTTCCACTGGTTTGTATCATAAAGTTGATATTCTTAAAAGACTGACAATTTTTACTTTCATTAAATGATGCTAAATGAAGTACATTGACCTCACTGATGTTGATTGTTGCTAAATGTACTGTGTTATTTACATAAAACATTTCTCCAACTTTAGTTACACTCAGCATATATTTTATATTCAATTTACATGCTAGCTTATCAACATCAGGCTTGTGTATATCAAGGAACATAAAGGCACATTTCACTTTCCACAGACTGAAAGTAAAAAAGTAATTTAGATAAGTATTTAATCTAATTTTTAATTTTGTAATTTAGCAAAATACTGTTTCACAATTTCGTACTTGATAAATTGAAATTGTAAGTAGACAAAAAAGTGTACAATGTCTTTATGGATACACCTTGCTTGCAGTCGTTTCAATTAAACACATTTAAAGAAAACATTACACTATTTACAGCCACAGAAAAAGATAGCTCAAAGATGAAAAGTGATTGTAAATTCTAGATTTTATGTGATTGGATAAATATATTAAAAGATCTTTCGTTTAAATCTCACTATTATATGCGACAGAGTATAAAGCAGTCCTTTATAATAACTGAATGAAGGCTTCTTTGTAACCCATATAAGATTTCTTTGTAAAAGTACCACTACATTTACTGTATTCTGCATTCGCCCCTTTTCTTATGTTCTCACATTACAATCTAATCTTGAAACAGCATCTTGGTAAATTATATTTTACTATATGTACTTATGGTACCTCATAATTATGGCTGGAATATAGGGATTGTGCTCCATTAATAAACCAAAGCACATGCCACTAATAACATTTAAACGCAAGAATTCCTTGTCTAATAATTGGCTTTTGCTCAATATATCGTGGTAGGTCACTCGCATGAGAACTTGATCTTCCTCACAGCATATTGCAGCATATCTTTGCCCAAATTTCCTCGCCGTTTCACAAATGCTGTTCCAAAAGTCATTTACAGTAGAATCCATTTGAAAATTAAAAAACTGAATTTGAGGTTAAGGCTGAATGCTCGCCAATGATGTAATAAGAGTTGTCTTTTATTTGCACGTCAGATCAGTTCACTTTTATCCTGGATCACTTATTCAAAAATTTGTCTGTTTTATTTGACCACATGATCTAACCCAAAGTGATCCAAAACACTTCCCGCCTTGCTGATACTACACCTCGGAAATTCTAGATCAGTTTGGATCAGTTGGTTCACTTGTAGAGGGGATGTTATTTCAACTGTTTGTCAAATTACATTACTCGTCCAAATAACCTTTTGTTTTTGCTTAACTCGCTGTAAAGTGATGCAAAAGTAATATCTTCATCTGAAGATTAAAATGCAGCAATCGCATCTCGCATGTTTTATTTACTATTAAATCGATCAGATTAAGATCAGTTCATTTTGGGTTAAACTGAACTGCCCTGACCTAATCTGCCTTGCAAATAAAAGACAACTAAGGTTAGCATCGGCCTTAACATTAGAGAGAGAAAGATAATATGAGCATTCCCTAAGAATAACAAAGATCAGAAATGACCAATACCACGTGGTTTGGGGCAAATGAAAGCTTAGTTCAGATGCATCCCGATACGCAAAAAACGAGCCAATCAAAAACAAATTGCAATAAATATTTTGCATATTTGAAATGCATCTCAACTAAGCTTAATGCGTTTGCAAACATCGTTGCCATGGCGAGTAAGTGGTTGAATGGCGAATTGTCCAAAATTAATGAACTTAGACTATCGAATCTATTTTTACAATTTGCACATGCGTGTAATACGAAATATATTCAATATTTTAAGTAATTTTAAAATGCGTCTACCCTCTCTGTGGATGGATACATTTACATCTTTTTGTCGCATATTTATGCAATCATCAGCGAAACAAGTAGGTATTGTACATTTCATTAACGCGATTATTGAAGTGTTATAATAAAAAATAATTAAGAAACCTGCTTATCTTTCTAGAGTAAAATAGTCACTCACATAAAACTAAAAATCTAATAAAATGATATTCAAAATCAATTTAAAACATCCCGTAAAAACTAGAAGCGAAATCAATGGATGTTGAACTTTAATTAAATTAAGAAAAAACTTGATAAGTCACTTTAAATAACTTAAAATCGAGAAAACGACCCCATAAAATCCAATTTGAAAACTGACAGACTAAACGCACAGACAACGAATGTTTTCACGTTTTGACATTGTCAAACTAATTTTGACGTTTTGCCCCAACCCAGCTGATCGAGGCTAGTTTTCTCTCTCTCTAATGTTCGTCGCGATACCTCTCACTCTATATTCCATCCAACCCATACGTGCGTTTCGTTTGCGCGCTCATACGCTTCAAGCGCTTACGCTTACAAGCGCTATTTTCTGCTGTTTCCTTTGACGCTTAGTCGCATCAGGCGTTATAAGCAAAAGTGTTTCTTTTGGCTGTTGTGTGCACAATAAATTCATAACCTTCACAAGTTGTACGGTGCTGCAGTACTACAATTAATTATCTTCCTAAAGACGCTAAAGACCAACGCCTTTTAAAATATACATAGTTAAATTTCACAAAAAAATGAATGACAGCAATATTTCAAAAGTAAATTTTGCAAACCTGTGCCAGTTTAAGTTTTATATCATTTGATCAATAATGGATATACAAGACAGGATCATTAGAATATATGGTAAGATATCTGCTTGTCAGTATTGTATTTTGAAACGAAAATATAGTATGTCAGAAATAAGGTGCACAGTTTTTTTTTTTAAATCTGCCCCAGAAAATCATTTTCTATTATAACCATGAAAATTAACTTCATTAGTGAAATTAAACCAAACATAAATAGCTGCAACGCAATATTTATAACCAACCGCTACTAGACTGCTACCTGTGTGAGGATGATCAGCTGATTCCCTCATACGTTCCATTTGTGGCATAAGCGCTCATGCTTTTGCTGCCCTACCTCGATGGAATAAGCGATTGTGAGCACAGACTATGACGTCACAATGACGTTTCCATATCGTCACCTAGCGCTTTGTGAGCATTTGCAAAGCCAAAAGGAACAGGTTAAGGCTGTTTGCTCGGCCCCAAAATCGTTCTTCCCATTTCCTGGGCTTATTTTTCATTAAAATCGTACCAATTTTTCGCGAAAAATTTTTAAATAGATTCTGTTAGGCGGCTAAAGGCCCGTTTTTCGAGATTTGCCAAAAAGGCCTTAAAAAAAAATTAAAATTAAAAAAATTCGAAAATGTAAGCCTTTAGCCGAAATTTCGCAGTATTCAATAATAATAAACCGTTTAGTTTTTTTTTTTTTTTTTAAAATAAGGTCAGGAAATGGGAAACAAATTTGAAATTTTCGGAATAAAATCGCTGAAATCAAATGTGATATGTGATACACGCTAGCTCCGCCTTCGGGCCTAGTACAAGAGGGGGGAATTCGCACATTCATTCTCCCGATTTAGTGACAGATGAAGAGTATGAGTGAGAGCGAATGCGTTTCAGTGCGTGTATGAGTGAAACACACAATACACGCACCGTAAACACACGAACGCTACCGAGCGCTGCCAGAAAATAATTCTACAAAGATTTATCTTTTCAGAGTCGTCCTTTTTGGTAAATTTTTTACGCTACATTGAAAGAAACATTTTTGTCATAATAAACTTCTGCAAATCTGGTAGTCATGCACTTAATTAGTTTTAAAAAGGGAATGCTCAACATTTTGCTCAATATTTTGTTATTTATTTGTGTACACATTTACCTTGACATCATTAAAAATCCCTGTAAATGCATGTAATTAATATTATGTGATAACACAGGAATAAACAATAAGTAAAATGGGTCGGTGATGTAACATTTTGAATATCAAGTTCACCCAAATAGTGAAACGGAACTGCGTCAAATAATTTTTGTTTCTACACAACTAATTGAATAAAATATAAATACTTGATGAATACGAGGGTTCAGATCTCATCAACTGTAACCTAATCTACAACCACGGTTTCAAATTTGTAAGTGCATCTGCATTATACGATATTTTTAAACATTCGTCAAGCATCTCAAAAATCGAGTTCAGCTGTAAGCGAGCATACAGCCTTAAGGCTAAGTTCAGCTGTAAGCGAGCATACAGCCTTAAGGCTTTTTTAAGGCCTTTTTGGCAATTCTCGAAAAACGAGCCTTTAGCCGCCTAACAGAATCTATTTAAAAATTTTTCGCGAAAAATTGGTTCGATTTTAATGAAAAACAAGCCCAGGAAATCGGAAAAACGATTTTGGGGCCGAGCAAACAGCCTTAAGGCTGTATGCTCGCTTACAGCTGAACTGGATTTCAAATGGGCGTATCACTATTTTTCGCATATATTTAGAAGAAACATACGTTCAACATGTGTTCCTGCATTTTTACACACAAACGAAAAGAACAGAGAACAGAATTACCACCTAAACGTTTTCCTTGTGCTTTATGACTCTGCTGTCACTGATCTTTATTTTTGATTGGTTTACATGTCAGTTTGACACACCCACAAGAGAATATTCGGATAAGGCCTCATTCACATGGTTACCGCCCGCGGCCTCCTGCAAATTCTAAGGTCGAGCGAACACTCAGATGAGTAAATTTTTTTATGTAAAAGTGATGTAAATAAAAACGGCGACCTAATCTAACACAGAAACTATGTAAAACTCGGAAAACAAAACTACGTCTGTCGGAAAGTGAAAGTTTATCAGAATTGAAACGACACAAAAAAAAACGCATAGCATGTTCCTCTGTAAATCAATAACGTCATTTTGTTGTTTCATTACTGTTATTATTATCCCTATAAAATTGTTTTTTTTTTTTTTAATTTTACGTGGATTGCTTTTCTATCTAGACTACACTTCCGTGCACTAAAATTAGGCACAATGAAGTATTGCAGTTTAAAGTGGACGTAAAGAAAAAATATACATTATACAGAATAATTGTGCTTATGATTATTGGAATAGGAATTAATACTGCTCTAATGTACCGACGCTCATAGAGCAAGTTAATGCGTTAAAAAAGGACATAATTCATTGCCCTAAGCACGTAATCGGCGATCATTCTGATTGTGACGTTTATTTTTACACCGGGTTCAAAGATAATGAAATTAATTCAGTTCCAGACTTAGTAGAATATGGATGACTTCATGATATTATTGCTTGCTGCAAACATTTGACGCATAATGCACAGTTTACTTTTAAATATGAACATTAATGCAGCGGAGACGTACATTTCAATTGTTTCAAAATTTGTTGGTGGAAAAAGAGTTAACTTCTCTTTGAAAAATAGCTACGAAGTGAAGTGCCACGCTGCGAGCCTTTCTTAAAATTTCAGTGAGCAATATCACCACCGCATTTATAAGAGAATGATCGGGAAAAGTCCAGGCAAATATACCAAAGTATACAGTGTGCCCGGATACGTAGGGACAGCATGGGTAACTTCTGTCTCTGAAGAGATAGAGAGATGATTAAATTAGCAAAAAGATGCAGGTTCGAGAGCTCATTAAGAATCCATTTTCAAGCACAGCATGGGTAACTTCTGTCTTTGAAGAGATAGAGAGATGATTAAATTAGCAAAAAGATGCAGGTTTGAGAGCTCATTAAGAATCCATTTTCAAACTTACTTGTCATGGCCAACTTGGTTAAAATTTTACTAAAACCAAAATCTCCTCATTTCTTTTATTTGCCGTAACTTTTTTGTTACTTATTAAGATATTGAGATGCGGTTCGAACTAGTTTGCATGATAATTTAAGTACTTTTGTGGGCACTTAATAAAACTAATCTCATTTTTACAAATTTTCAATAATCTAATCTAACCTTAAAATTTTAAATTGTACTCCCTAATTTTCTTGGCCTTTTTAAGAGAAAATTTATTTCTGAATGCAGTCATGTAGCACACGATATGGAAACTTCTTCAAAATTTTGAAAAACCGAACTTATTCTTTTTACGAACAGAAATCGCTAGTGCCATGATCACAGAAATTTTGCTTTTTGTTTATCAAGTTATTCTGCAATGGCACTGATCGATTGCAGCCAATGGTGAGCGAGCCATTAAAATTTTAAACCAATATCACATCAGCTAGGGGTATGATGTGCCAAAAAGATAAGAATTTCATTGGTCTAAAATTTTAATCGCTTGTACACGATTGTCCACGAACGATCAGTGGCACCGCAGCTTCATCTTTGTAGCCTTTTCTGGATACTGAGCTTCGTATATTTCACGAGTAAGTTCTACGTTCTTGTAGCACTTGGTATACGTACACAGATAAAAATGCGGTGTTAGATTTAACACCGGTTTAACTCTTTTTCGTAGTTCCCTCGCGTCCATTTGCACAAGTAGTTAAACACAAAAATGTTAAAATTTGAAGGAGTGAAAGGTGTTAGTTTGACTATACAAAGATGTTGAAATTATTCTTTCAAGGAGTTGCAGTTACACTTTTAATGGTGTTAAAATTACATTTTACAGGTGTTACAAATATTCTTTTAGGGCATTTGAACGGTATTAATATTACACTTTAATGGTGTTAAATTGCACCTTTACCAACTTAACCATTTATCTGATTAACTACCTATAAGTGTTACATTTTAATTTTTAGGTGAGACTCTAACACATAAATGTATAACATAATGCTTTTGGAACTTTTTAACACCATTTTGTTGTTGAAATAATATTTTTCTCCTAAAATGAGTTACATGCTCACCGATTCAGAAATATTTTAACACATAAATATGTTAAACTTATTTTCAACCCCGCAAAAGTATAATATGTGGTGATATTTATCCGTTTCGTATATTCAAAATTTGTAACTACTATACAAGTAGTTAAATATACATCAAAAGGAGTTACTTTGACAAAATAAAAAAATAGTTTTTACTACTTTAGGTGAAATTTTTACTCTTTTGGTATAACGTTTAACTACTTACTCCTTAAACTCCGCAAAATTCTTATCTGTGTATAGTCGCGATCAAGTGAATCGAGACCTATTTAAAGTTCTGCAATCCTTAAGGAGTGCTTACGTTACATACATGTCTTCAATAAATTCAAAAACAAATCTTTACAAAACTGTCGACTTGTCGCATACAAATCCTGATGAATCTTTAGCACAAGTCTTCGACAAATACTAGCACAGGACATCGTTTACACTATGTGACCTGTTCGCTACATATCTAGTATTTAATAATAAAAAAAGTATCGCTCGTGAAAGATGACAATCAATTTTTGTTTTTGGCCGCGGCAGCATAATATTGCAATGCTCTTTTTGGATCACTCCATCGTCACAAACCATCAGATCGCTTAATAGTTTAAAACAGCTAACTATTCTGCACGTGCGTAAAGTACCTTTGTATGGTCTGCGATCGCTGTGTTTTCCATTAATTTGGAATACAAATCTGTCTGGTAAAACATCTCGTATTTACAACAGAACGTATTACGTGTTCCAGATTCTTTTGGTGTGTAGTACAATATGATTCAAAATGGCGGCACTATTATCACCAGAATGTTAATATTAACAGGATCAAAAACAAGCTTTTAATTTTTTTTTGAGATGCTTGACGAATGTTTAAAAATATCGTATAATGCAGATGCACTTACAAATTTGAAACCGTGGTTGTAGATTAGGTTACAGTTGATGAGATCTGAATCCTCGTATTCATCAAGTATTTATATTTTATTCAATTAGTTGTGTAGAAACAAAAATTATTTGACGCAGTTCCGTTTCACTATTTGGGTGAACTTGATATTCAAAATGTTACATCACCGACCCATTTTACTTATTGTTTATTCCTGTGTTATCACATAATATTAATTACATGCATTAACAGGCATTTTTAATGATGTCAAGGTAAATGTGTACACAAATAAATAACAAAATATTGAGCAAAATGTTGAACATTCCCTTTTTAAAACTAATTAAGTGCATGACTACCAGATTTGCAGAAGTTTATATGACAAAAATGTTTCTTTCAATTTAGCGTAAAAAATTTACCAAAAAGCACGCCTCTGAAAAGGGAAATCTTTCGTAGAATTATAGGCACTCTATTTTCTGGCAGCGTTCGGTAGCGTTCGTGTGTTTACGGTGCGTGTATTCTGTGTTTCACTCATACACGCACTGAAACGCATTCGCTCTCACTCATACTCTTCAGCTGTCACTAAATCGGGAGAATGAATGTGCGAATTCGCCCCTCTTGCACTAGGCCCGTAGGCGGAGCTAGCGTGTATCACATACCACATTTGATTTCAGCGATTTCATTCCGAAAATTTCAAATTTGTTTCCCATTTTCTGACCTTATTTTTAAAATAAAAAAAAAAACTAAACGGTTTATTATTATTGAATACTGCGAAATTTCGGCTAAAGGCTTACATTTTCGAATTTCTTTAATTTTAATTTTTTTAAGGACTTTTGGCAATTCTCGAAAACGAGCCTTTAGCCGCCTAACAGAATCTATTTAAAAATTTTTCGCGAAAAATTGGTTCGATTTTAATGAAAAATAAGCCTAGGAAATGGGAAAAACGATTTTGAGGCCGAGCAAACAGCCTTACGTCTAAAATTCAGACAATGATCTGGTATGGGTTGGATGGAATGTATCGCGACGAACATTAGAGAGAGAGAAAACTAGCCTCGATCAGCTGGGTTGGGGCAAAACGTCAAAATTAGTTTGACAATGTCAAAACGTGAAAACATCCGTGGTCTGTGCGGTTATGCCCGTTTGCACCGAACTAAATAAGAACCACTTAAATTTAAGTTTTGCTTAATACTGCTTTTTCTGTTGCACCGTTGCATAAGTCATTCTTAAATGTGTTAAGCAGTTCTTATATTTAAGCCCTGGAAACGGCGTACTTAAGTTATTCTAATGTGCATTTGTCAATCGGGAGTGAACCATCAGCTGTTAATGAACCTAACCTTATAATTTTTTCGTGCGTTTGCCACAAAAATACAGGTAAGTGTTTGTATTCATTGTTGTTACGGTCGTTTATTGCACGTATTTTGAAATCAAATAAATTTTTATTATAGAAATGGATAGAATGGATGATATATTTGAAGATGACCTGGATATTCTAGAAATATTAGATTTTGGTTTTCCAAGGCTCAATTATACCAGATCGCAACATTTTCATGAAATGGATGAATTTAATTTTTATAGACGTTTTCGCTTGACGAAACGCACTTGTTTAATTGTGCTAGCTCTGATAGAAGAAACTTTGGAATTTCCCAACAATTTGTAAGTAAACACTAAAAGGAAATCAATGTGTACTAAAATTAATCTGTTTGTTTAACAGTAATGACAGTGTTTCATATATGAATCAACTGCTAACAGCTCTCTGGTTTTATGCATCAGCTGGACATGTAACAGCAGTAGCAGATTTTAGTGGAATACATACTGCTACTGTATCTAGAATTATTGTCCGATTATCTCATGCATTGGCTGCATTAAGGCGACATTTTATACATATGCCGGAAACAGCTGCTGATGTAGCCCGTACCCTAAATCAGTTTTTTGAAATAGCTGCTTTTCCAAGAATTATAGGTGCCATTGATGGGACACATAAAAATTCAATCACCTGGAGGAGAGGATCCTGAAATTTTTAGAAATCGTAAAGGGTACTTTTCTATTAACGTGCAAGCTGTGGGTAATGCAAATTTGGAAATAATTGATTTAGTTACACGGTGGCCAGGTTCTACGCACGATTCAACAATATTTAATAATAGCCATCTTCGAGCACGTATGGACAACTGAGAATTCCCAGATAATATATTATTAGGTAAATACATGTTATGCAGAACTTTTTTTTTAATCAGATTTTTGTTTTAGGTGATAGTGCATTGAGACAGTATTTTTTAACACCACTGGCAAATCCTGCTACTAGAGCAGAACAACTGTACAATGAAGCTCACATAAGAACTCTTAATACTGTGGAGCGTCTTTTTGGAAACTGGAAACGACGTTTTCCTGTACTGGCTTACGGAATAAGATTAAAAATGGAAACAGTTCTCTCAGTTATTGTTGCTACTGCTATACTACAAAATACTGCAAGACAAATGCATGAAGACCATTTACCAGTACCAGAAGAAATGGAGGAGCAAGAACTTCAACTTCTAATTGAAAACGGACACATACCAGAAGTTCCGCATGTACAACATGAAAATATCCATTTGCGGAATAATTTAATTAATAATTATTTTCAAAATTTGTAATTGTAAAATAAATGTTACATTTAAATGAAATGTATTTCATATTAACGTAAGGATAAAGGCAATATAAAAAAAAGAATAAACAAGTATTTATTTATTATTACAACACTGAATTTGTTTTAATTTTTCTTTTTTAATTTCAATATCCAATAACATTGCCTCTCTCTGCCAAGCACGCTGCTGTTCCTGCCATTTTAATTCATTTTCTCTTTGCTTCAGTTCCATATCAGCTATTAGGAGCCTTTTCTGAAGTAACATTTCATATCTTTCAGCTACTGCTGATGATGTCAATGGTTTCACTAACGTTGGCCGTCTTCGAGAAGTGTTTAATTTTTTTGCAGCTGTCGACTTTACTGGTGTTAATGACACATTAGACAACATTGTTGGATTTGGTTGTGCCTGACCACAGCTCGACGGCAAAGATAATACCTATAAAATATTTAAAATCTTCATACAACTAATTTTTGTGTTTCTAATACTTACGTCATCTGATTCAACATTTTTTGCAGATGTTTTCATTTCAGATGAAACTTTTGCAGATTTATTTAGTACTGTAGACAGTCTCTGACATGAATCTAATTTTACCTTTAAGATAAAATAAAAACCAGTATTATTTGAGTACTTTTGCACTTTGATAAGTATTCAATTTTACCTGCGGACAATGTAGGTATATATAAAAAATATAAATATTATTGGAATACCTTTGCAGCTGTCGACTTTAGTGGTGTGCTTAACGGATTAGACAACATTGTTGGATTTGGGTGTCCCCAATTAGAACATGACATAGATAATACCTGTAAAATATTATTTAAAATCTTAATACACCAAACATTTTTTTTTCTTAATACTTACATCATGTGTTTCAACATTTATTGCAGATGTTTGCACTTCAGATGAAATTTCTGCAGATTTATCTATAACTGTAGATTGTTTCTCACATGAATTTAATTTTACCTACAAAATAATGTATTACTACAAAATGAAAAAAAGTATTATTCGACTACCTTTACAGGTATCATCTTAAGTGGAGCACATAGATTAGATATTACTTGACTTTTGGAATAAAATGGCATGGAAGCCTGTAAGATATTTATTAAAATTTGTACAAAACTTTTTTTTAATTCTGCATATTTACATTATCTGAATTGGTGGTTGTATCATCATGTAATTCAAAAGTTATTGTTTCCCATAATATTTCTGCATCATCTTCTTCTAATGTTATATCGTCACAATCATATGGATTGTCTAATCCATACACACTTTTATTATTCATGATCGATAAAAGTAACTCCTTGTTGATATCATTTTCAGTGGCTTTGCTTTTACCTCCTCCTTAAAGGCTTGTTTTATTATGGCATATGCACGATATAGAGAACACTGGTACGCTCACTTGCCGCCATTTTCAGTTTAAAATGTTGAGCAAGTTGAGTAGTTTGTAAAAATTCGTTAGATGGCAGAACCGTATCGCGGACTGTAGGGTACCTATATAAAGAGAGTAAAGACACGTAATCGATCACCGCCATTTTCAGGCCAAATTCAAATAGACGGATATGTATCCAATGTACAAGTATATATTTTGAACACAAAATTCAGGTACAAATAAAGAAACAATAAATTACATTCGTGTTTTAAATAGCTTTTATTTTATAAATAAATATTTACAGTAAAATGTTCTATAATTATTATAATCTAAACACGCATCAAAGATTTACTACTGTATTTATTTTCCATATATTTTTTTTTCTTACTAGCAGTTTTTAACCGGTAAGACATGTATCTAGTAATAATATTATTTTTCATATTATGACATAATTGAGTAAATTTGCATCTGGCTAAAACTTGCTGTGTTAAAAAGTGATGTAAATCAGCATTCTGATCTTTAATCTTAGAATAGTACTGCCTGAAAATTATTTCCATTTCCAGAATTAAAATTTCCCTTATATGTGCAAGAATTACAATAAAAGAGGCAATTTTGTTTATATGCTCTCAATTGTGTCAGTAAAGCTACATTTGCCATTGTCTGATCATATTTTTTTGAACCTAACGGTGTTATGCACTTACCACATGTTTTGGACTTTTTTATTATACTATTAATAACCTGAGATATAATAGAGCGAGTTACGTTCACTGTAATTTATTTCTACTAAAGGTATTTCGACCGTATCTGAAATTTTGACAGCTCTACGACAAGTTGCAGATACTTTAACAGTGTCTAAAAAATCTGACAAGAACAGTCTATCATCTTCATCATATGAACTATTTGATACATCTTTAAGGTATTGTGATACACATACAAGCTTTAAATTATTTTTAAACTGCAGTCCTGTTGGCACAATTTGTTTAGCGCGAACAGTGCTGAATACATTTTCTATACAGTCTTGTGTAAAACGTGATATTAACACAAAAATATAGTTTTGATTATTCAAAAGCTCATCTTGAATATCTAAAACTGATTGTGTAGAAAGAATAATTCCTGTCTGTGATGGTTTCCAAGCTTTTGTTTCTCCAACATACAAATTACAAACAATGTGTATAACTGATCTTAAAAATTCTACAGCCTCCTTATAATTAGTTTCAGATATTTTACTTAATGCAACAGCAGGATGCCTAGAGGTCATTAATGAGAACCACTTATCTATCAATGATATAAACCAGGCCATCACAATGAATTCTGGTTTATTTATCTGCTCTCCTAAGAATAATAAACCACTGCTAACATCTTGGTTTATAACTTTTGATGCATTTGAGACCTTCATCTTTTGAAAGTGATCAGCCCACAAATCTTCTCGTTTTAATTTTGGTACTAAAGAAAACTGAAAATTTTCTTGATAATTAACTAATTCTTCGATGTGACCAGCCTTAATTTCATTTGTAGGCAAATTATATTTGATTTGTATTTCATTAGCGATACAGATGATCTTATTAGCCATCAACATATTTTTAATATTTTTAAAAAGGTGAGAAACATCTGCAATAATAAGAATTTTGCGAGAAGCATTAAAAAGATGAACAATAAAATTCTTAATATTTTCATAACGTCCTGCTATTATGCCCCATTTCTTCCATAATGCTTTATTTGAAGATCCCATATCAGAAGTTATGTTTATCACCTTCAAGCGAATATTTTCAATTTTATAAATTATGCTGAACAATATTTCTTCAAATACTGCTCCATCAACGGATTTGCCTGCAAAAAAAAATATAAATAAAAAATAAATTCCATTTGATTTTAAAATTACACTTCACTACAATCCATACCTGTAAAATAATATGATAGTGTTTGTTTCCATCTTGAACTAATTCCCACCACCATCATTACAAGAGCGTTACATGCAACACCACTATGATGTGGTAATGTAACATTACCTATGTAATTTTTTGTCGCAGGATCATACATGTTAGCGGGCTTGATGGCCATTTCATCGAGCACAATTCCACAGTCTTTCTCATGCTCATTCTTAAAACATTCAATTTTTATTTTTAAAAAGCTTAACACTTCATCTAGTACGCCTGACTCAAATTTCAAATTCTGTAATCTGCGATTTAAAGTTCTTATGGATGGTAATGGTATACCTTGTTTTAAAAATTCACCATATCCTGAAGAACCACACGCGAATTTCAATTTCAATGCCTTCTGCACAGTTCGATTAGACCAAGTTTTAAGAAGTTTAGATTTTGTAATTACTTCTATTTGGTCGGTATTAAATATACGTTGCATTAATTGCACCTTCTCAGCTTTATTAGTTTGAGTAATAATTTGTTATGCTTCCGTTTTAATGAGAGAAATTTTTGTTTTATTGCAAGATGTTGTTTGTATAATTTATCGTACTGTTTTAGAACATTGTCATATCCTGGAAGAGTTTTGACGTTACTTACATTCTCAGTTTCTACAGCTTCATTCTCCATGTCACACTCATTTCCTGAACTGTCACTACCTGAGGACATTGGTGTATTTGCAACTTACTGGTTGAAGGTTCTGAAATAACAGGTACACTTCTTTGTTTTGGTGGCTTTCTTGTAATTTTCAATTTTGTAAAAGAAAATAATGTTGGAATTGCATTACATTTTAATTTCTGCTTCCCATCTTCCCTTCTCTTTTCCCACATTGTGGGCTCAAAATGCACCTAACATAAACACAATAATTAGTGAATCACCATTTATGTAATAATTAATTTTTAATCTTACCTCGCAAAGTACTGAATGATCAGTAGGGTTCCACTTATCACGTTTCATGTTTTTTAACCACTGCTTTCTTCGAACAGGATCCTTAGGAAAATATTTCATTACAAATCCTTGCTCTCTTCTATTTTTGCATCCTACAGCTGAGCAGGCTGGCATGTTTTATATTTTTTCAAATGGAGAGGAGAGGTTATAAACTGTAAAGCAGAGATGTTTATGAGAAATTATTCAAACGGCAAAGTATAAGTTTAAAATATTATTTGGATTATTGGAAACTAGGAATTTATTATAAATTAGGAGTATAATACAAGCAATTATTCATAGTAACAACACAAGCGAGAGACATGTGAAAAATCAAAATAATTTACCAAATAATAACACCACAGTTTACCTAAAACTTCACTTTTCTTGTCACTATCTTACACTTATTTATTTTGTTATTATTGTACTGGAATATAAAGTGAGCGATTAAATTGTGCTGAAACGCTAAAGCAAGAAAGAATAGAAAGATCTTCTTGGCCTGTTAATGGCTACCGTCAAATGAAATTCGCCCTTATGGGCTTCCGGCCAATCATAAAGCAGACACTGGCCGCGTTCAGGGACGCTCAGCGGCTGAGTTGCTTACTCAGCAAAAGTTTGTGATTGGCTCACATTAAGGTAAAAGTCAATCACAAAGGACCGCTGAGTAAGCAACTCAGCCGCTGAACGCGCCCAACATCTGTCTTTACCCTCATTATATAGGTACCCTAGCGGACTGTCATTTTAAAATTTCTCAGCTATTGATTGTTATTAAAATTAATTATTAAATAACGTTCCAAATTTTCGTTCGTTTCGATTTGTCGTGAGAATGTCTTGTCTTTTAAAGCGAGAAAACGATCTCTCAATATAACAGGTTGTGAGAGACGCTTTCTCCAGGTAAATTTTGAACTCTTCAATATTTACGGAGAGACTGAGCAATCAAATAAATGTTGAATCGTCAAAATCAAAATTAATGAGACGCAGAATTCGCCTCTGAGTTTGGACCCTCAGATTCGAGGCCTTAGTAATATGTGTATGTGTAATCAGTGAATCAAAAACATTAGTAGATATTTAAAGCATCATTAAATTTTCAGTGAACCAGAATAAACTACTGTCAAACCAATTTGGGTTACAGATACTTACGATTCATACCATTAATTATGAAATATTGTTAATTATAGATTTTGGAAAGGCTTCAAGAATGAATCAAAATGCAGGTGTCACAATATTAAAGCAACATTTTGTGTGCTTGATATATTTTTCAAGAAAAATTGTAAAAAGTCGTTAAGTCAGTGGAAATGAAATCATTCAAAGCACACTGACAGATGATGCTATTCCTCAACTAAATGTATGCTCCTACTGAACTAATGCTAATCTCACACCTGTCCTTTCTTCCACCACTACCAAACAGATACAAGAAACAAATAATACCAATAACCTCTGAAAGGTTTGTAAAAATCAAGGCAAAACGTACTTGCTCGTAACATTAGTAAATATCTTTCTACATCTGTTTGATTGCTTGCTAAATTTGACACTCGCCGTTTATTCTTTATTTCATTACACACCAACCAAAGTTTGCCATTAATACACACGTAAATACTGAACATACGTCGCCTACAATCAATGCCTACAACCGTGCCTACAACATGTAATATAACCTACGGGAGTATATTAATGACGTTTAGTGACAGTCCTTCATACACTACTTTAGACTTCCTCGTTTTGTATGGGGAAGATAGGGAAGTGCGCGTACCAGTGTTCTGTATATCGTGGGCATATGTTAATTATAAAAATTGTTACTAACCTGTCAAAAACAATTGCTTCTTCTCTTCAGCCACAACTTTTCTAATATCTTTTTTTTTGTTATTATATAATTTATGTAATGAATGTTGCGGTCTGTGCCTTGAATCAGGACAATAGGAATTAAACTCTTGAGTAATTAATTCTAAAGCTTGCCTTTTCTGGTCATTGCTTACGCTGTCTTTTTTTTATTTTCAACAATGCCTTTATATTTATTTATCAAACTAAATAAAACTTGTTTTTCGCTTGATGAAAAATTGGCTGTCCGTGCTTTTTTATTCAAATGCTACAAATATAAAAGAAAAAGGCTGGGTTGCTCAGTGTTCGATTAAACCAGCAATTTATTAACTGTTGCTCAATCATGAAACCACAAATTTTCCCTCATAGTTAAACCACGTTTAACATCTTAATCCATAGTCAAACTACGTTTTACATCTTAATCACTGTCTGACCAACCACAAAAAGAATAAAACTCCGGTTAACGTTAAACTAAGTTTAAACCTTCAGTGGGCAACTTAGCCTAAGATGAGCAACCTTCATATTTCGTTATTTTTTTTACTTACCGACGTATCCATTCTATAACAGGTTGACACAACAAATACGAAAAACAACGATACTGAAGTCCGCAGAGTTTCCCCTCCAGCAGGTTTTTTTATTGCCCTCCCACCAAGAGACGGCGGGAAAGTGCAGAAAGGGGTAGGGGACAGGGAAACGCGTCTCGTTTTCTTTACATTTTCACTTGTATTTAATGAAATAATGCATCCACGAGGTATAAAATCATCGTAAGCACATCAGAGAATCTATACAGTAACACATAAACATCGAAAACGACAGAAATATCGAATTGCATTCACGAGCGAAAACGCCTACGTCCTCGGCAGATGTCATAAAAACTGCCAACTCGTAAACAAAGTGTATCTTTTTATTCCGCAACGCAAACTTTTGCAATTGCACAGATGCTTAGATTAATACAAGTGCATTGGCGATATGGAGCCCGAAAAGTTGTTCCTGCCTAGAATTTTTCTTATTTCGCAAAATCGAAAACTCCCATAAGCCGCACGTGTTAACGTAAACACGGATAACTTTCTTAATAAACAATGCGGAAACATGAATTTTCACAGGTGGATATGGTGAACCTTGCGCTTTAGGGATATGGAGTCCAAAAAGTTGTACTCTTTACGCGCCAAAAATGAAATTGCGCGCGCAGAAATTGATAATAAATTGCGACCGTAATTGTTACTCTATTTGGTACAAATAGGTATAATTTAACTCAGGTGCACTGCAGACATAATTAATCTCGCCGTTTTCCTTGGGAAAGTACGTTTTTTTCGCAATTGCCCGTAAAACATAAGACCGCGCAAAGCAAAAACGTCACGCGTAAGGCCAGTTGCCTAGCTCTGCGACATCACATGTTGAATTAGGACGCGTGCCGGTATCTTTAGCTGGAAAGATTGCAAGTATGCGGTGGTGCGTACAATCACGGGATAAAAATTTCGCTCGGTGTCGGGCACTTTCACGTTTCTGCAAATGCACCGGCATTTATTTCTGTACTGGTGCATCGATAATATGAAATCGAAAATGCTGTAACTCCCAGATTTTTTTTTTTATTTCGCGACTTGGAACTTTTTAATTAAGCAATAACGCTTGAATCTGAATTTTCGCAGTTGGATGAACGGAAACTTGCACTTTTAAGGAAACGTTACTGCCTAGAAATTTGAGTTATTCCGTGAAATGTGGAACGGTGCACGGACAAATATTAATAATCGTAGATTGTAACTTTTAAATTGTCTAAGTCCCAATTTTGTTTTAAAGTAATAGAAACTGAAACATACATATAACAGGGAAAATAAGAAAAACATTTTTAATAATATATAGAGATTTTATTTAAGTACAGGTAGAAATTCTCGCGTAGTCAACTACGCGAGAATTTCTACCCCGTTTAACTCTTTTAATTTAGATTTCAGGAAAAAATGTTTAATACAAAACCTATAGGGACTAATTCAAAGTTTATCAGTGTGCTCACAGGAAAACAATTGCTGGTCGGATAAACGAGATTTAAACTAAACTTAAGTTTTAACTAATAATGTAGAAGGTGTCTATAACATAATTCCGATTTAATTTATTTTATTTTTGAATTTTAGAAATAGAAAACTTGAATAATAATCCTTTTATACTAAGAGATGTGATTAAAAACGTGTTAAAATTTTACACTTTGCATAAAAAAATGAGAACGCTTTGAATATGTTTTACGTTAAATTTTTAGTTATTTTTTAAAGTTAAATTTTTCCGAAATATTTTTCGTTTCCAGTTTAAAAGTTAATTTTTAGGAAACATCTAAATCGATATAATACGTTAATGGTAAAATTTTATTTAATGTTATTTTATTTAAAACCAAAACTTCGTTTATTTTTTTGGGTATCTGACTCTCAATTGTTCCTTGTGAGTATCTGTAGCAGAACTGAAACAAATTCTACAACTTCTTTTATCTTTTTTCTTTCTAAAATTAAAAATAAAGAGAATTTAGCAGGAATTATTTTATAGACACCTTCTACATTATAATTTAGAATCGAAAAACGTAATAATATATAGGCTGTTCCATTTAAAAAACTTAAGTTTAGTTTATATCTCGTTTATCCGACCAGCAATTGTTTTCCTGTGAGCACACTGATAAACTTTGAATTAGTCCCTATAGGTTTTGTATTAAACATTTTTTCCTGAAATCTAAATTAAAAGAGTTAAACGGGGTAGAAATTCTCGCGTAGTTGACTACGCGAGAATTTCTACCTGTACTTAAATAAAATCTCTATATATTATTAAAAATGTTTTTCTTATTTTCCCTGTTATATGTATGTTTCAGTTTCTATTACTTTAAAACAAAATTGGGACTTAGACAATTTAAAAGTTACAATCTACGATTATTAATATTTGTCCGTGCACCGTTCCACATTTCACGGAATAACTCAAATTTCTAGGCAGTAACGTTTCCTTAAAAGTGCAAGTTTCCGTTCATCCAACTGCGAAAATTCAGATTCAAGCGTTATTGCTTAATTAAAAAGTTCCAAGTCGCGAAATAAAAAAAAAAATCTGGGAGTTACAGCATTTTCGATTTCATATTATCGATGCACCAGTACAGAAATAAATGCCGGTGCATTTGCAGAAACGTGAAAGTGCCCGACACCGAGCGAAATTTTTATCCCGTGATTGTACGCACCACCGCATACTTGCAATCTTTCCAGCTAAAGATACCGGCACGCGTCCTAATTCAACATGTGATGTCGCAGAGCTAGGCAACTGGCCTTACGCGTGACGTTTTTGCTTTGCGCGGTCTTATGTTTTACGGGCAATTGCGAAAAAAACGTACTTTCCCAAGGAAAACGGCGAGATTAATTATGTCTGCAGTGCACCTGAGTTAAATTATACCTATTTGTACCAAATAGAGTAACAATTACGGTCGCAATTTATTATCAATTTCTGCGCGCGCAATTTCATTTTTGGCGCGTAGAGTCCGTGCATCGTTCGACATTCTGTCGAATTACTGAAAATTCTAGGGGAGAACAACTTTTTGGACTCCATATCCTTAAAGCGCAAGGTTCGCCCTATCCACCTGTGAGAATTTACGTTAACACGTGCGGCTTATGGCAGTTTTCGATTTCGCCAAATAAAAAAAAATTCTAGGCAGGAACAACTTTTCGGGCTCCACATCGCCAATGCACTTGTATTGATCTAAGCGCAAGAGTTTGCGTTGCGGAATAAAAAAGTACAAATTGTTTACGAGTTGGCAGGTTTTATGACATCTGCCATGGACGTAGGCGTTCTCGGTCGTGAATGCAATTCGATATTTCTGTCGTTTTCGATATCTCTGTGTTACTGTATAGACTCTCTGATGTCCTTACGATGATTTTATACCTCGTGGGTGCATTACTTCATTGAATACAAGTGAAAATGTAAAGAAAACGAGACGCGTTTTCTTACCCCCCCACCCCTTTCTGCACTTTCCCGCCGTTTCTTAGGTCCAGTTTTACAAATGCGGCTCAACTTTGACCTGAGACTTAAACCCTTAGCAACGATTATTTCAACAATTGTGAAGAATTTGAGCTTCGGCTCAAAGTTAAACCGTCATTGTAAAACTGGGCCTTAGTGGGAGAGCAATAAAAAAAACCTGCTGGAGGAGAAACACTGCGGACTTCAGTGTCGTGATATTTCAAATTTCGTACTATCCATAGACAATACTAAGTGAATTTTCGCCATACTTGATTCTATAACCAGTATTAACCCAGTAGGTTAACCCCCACCGTTCGAAAGTTATAACTTTTGCAGTGATGGCGAAAATGCTGCCGGTACGGTACGGTAATAACTGAGGTGTAATTCTAAAAGAAGAATTTAGAAAATGAATCCCAACAATTTAGGAATTATTTTTAATAATGATGTTCAAATGTACATTTTTATCACTTTATATTATACAGTAGGTATTGATAGTTCCGGTTTTCAATTAGCTATGTTCATTACCTACCTCGCGACCTAGGTAACAGATGTCTGTTACCGAGTAACAGCAATGACGTATTCGATGACGTCAAACAGCATTACTCTGGGTGCGCTCATACGCTTCAAGCGCTTACGCTTACAAGCGCTATTTTCTGCTGTTTCCTTTGGCGCTTAGTCGCATCAGGCATTATAAGCAAAAGTGTTTCTTTTGGCTGTTGTGTGCACAATAAATTCATAACCTTCACAACTTGTGCGGTGCTGCAGTACTACAATTAATTATCTTCCTAAAGACCAACTCCTTTTCAAATATACATAGTTAAATTTTACAAAAAAAATGAATGACAGCAATATTTGCAAACCTGTGCCAGTTTAAGTTTTATATCGTTTGATCAATAATGGATAAACAAGACAGGATCATTAGAATATATGGACACCTAAGATATCTGCTTATCAGTATTTTGAAACAAAAATATAGTATGTGAGAAATAAAGTGCACAGTTTTTTTTTTTAAATCTGCCGCATAAAATAATTTTCTATTATAACCATTAAAATTAACTTCATTAGTGAGATTAAACCAAACATAAATAGCTGCAACGCAACATTTATAACCTACCGCTACTAGACTGCTACCTGTGTGAGGATGATCAGCTGATTCCCTCAGACGTTCAATTTGTGGCACAAGCGCCATTAAGCGCTCACACTTTTGCTGCCCTACCTCGATGGAATAAGCGATTGTGAGCACAGGCTATGACGTCACAATGACGTTTCCATATCGTCACCTAGCGCTTTGTGAGCGTTTGCAAAGCCAAAAGGAACAGGTTGAGCAATGCTTACAAGCGCTCAAAGCGAATAAGCGCGCAAATGAAACGCACCCTCTGACATGGCCAAAATGACAAAAGTAATCGGTTTCAATTACCGGTTATAACAAGTAGCTGGCGAAAATTCACCTCCTATACTCGGGCCACCGAAGAAACGGAGTAATAAAACTGCGTGATATACACGTGATTGCTGTTTCTGTGAGCTAAGTACCGACAGATTTACACTAGCCTACAGTGTCGGTCACTCTGCAGAGTAACAACGTGGTCATATTTCCACTAGTTCGTATTTTTCCTATTTTTAACAAATTGGCGTTATTATTAATCAGTCTCTTCTTAAGACTTAATTTAATATTTGAATAAAATAGTGGTAAGTGGTAATTTTTGGTGTTTGATGTAAATACGGCTTTCCGTGTCGGTGTCACAAGAACAGCGCGTGATCACTCCGTTTCTTCGGCGGCCAGACTATAGTGTATAAAATAAATTGTTGCAAATAAATTAGATTGTAATCATAATTAAATTACGGTTAAGTTTGTTACCGAGTGTTTTATTCGATTAAATAAATTAATTTAAATCCTAGAAACGTAACAGTGGTGTCAGAAGTGGGATATGCCAACTAAATAAACAATTTAAAGTAAATTAAATTTAATCAGATAAGTGCAGAAAGTATCGGAAAAAAACAATGGCTACGAGAAAAGTGTTGTTGAAAGACTTAAAAGTGGCCGAATTAAAAACCGAATTGGAAGAACGAGAGTTAGAAACCTATGGTTTGAAAGGCGCACTTCAACAGCGTCTCCGATGCGATTTGTTGACAGCTGGTGAAGATCCAGAGACGTTCCTTTTCGAAATTTCATGTGGTCCCGCCGATTTTAATAAAATCTTGAAGGATGAATTTCGAGAACAATCCAGAAATTTAGAGGAAAAGCTTCTAGAACAATCTGGAAATTTAGAGGAAAAGCTTCTAGAACAATCTGGAAATTTCAAGGATGAACTTTGAGAACAATCCAGAAATTTGGACGAGAAGTTTCAAGAACAGTCTGGAAATTTAGAGAGAAAGGTTCTAGAACAATCTGGAAATTTCAAGGACGAACTTCGAGAACAATCCGTAAACTTCAAGGATGAGTTGCAAACTAAATTGATGGAACAATCCAGAAATTTGGACGAGAAGTTTCAAGAACAGTCTGGAAATTTAGAGAAGAAGCTTCTAGAACAATCTGGAAATTTCAAGGACGAGCTTCGAGAACAATCCAGAAATTTAAAGGAGAAGCTTCTAGAACAATCTGGAAATTTAGAGGAAAAGCTTCTAGAACAATCTGGAAATTTCAAGGACGAACTTCGAGAACAATCCAGAAATTTGGACGAGAAGTTTCAAAAACAGTCTGGAAATTTAGAGAGAAAGGTTCTAAAACAATCTGGAAATTTCAAGGACGAACTTCGAGAACAATCCGTAAACTTCAAAGATGAGTTGCAAACTAAATTGATGGAACAATCCAGAAATTTGGACGAGAAGTTTTAAGAACAGTCTGGAAATTTAGAGAAGAAGCTTCTAGAACAATATGGAAATTTCAAGGACGAGCTTCGAGAACAATCCAGAAATTTAGAGGAGAAGCTTCTAGAACAAACTTGAAAATTCGACAAATTACAAAATAAATTGTTGGAACAATCTAGAGACTTAGACGAAAAATTTGGAGAGCAATCCAGAAATTTCGACGAAAAACTTCTAGAACAGTCCGGAAATTTGAAGGGTGAATTTCTAGAACAGACGAAAGGACTCGAAGATAAACTAGTGGTAAAAATATCGGAAGAAACAAGAAACCTGCAAGAAAATGTGGAAGAAATAATATTCCAGCAGAATAACAAAATAAAAATCTGGAACAAATCATGGCGGGGTTGCGAGTGTTCGGGGATCAGCCACCAGTAGAAACACTAGGAAATAATGAAACCCGAATTGTAGAAGGACCAGTAGAAAATTCGAAATTGAAAATAAAACCACCAACGTTCGATGGAAAGTCTTCTTGGCCCAACTACTTCAAACAGTTCGAAGCAGCAGCAAAGGCGAACAGATGGACGGCCAGCGAAAAAGCCACTTCGTTAATTGTGGCCTTGAGAGGGGACGCTATCGATGTGCTACAGACGATGCCGCCAGAGGAACAAGACGACTTCGACAAGCTGGTGAATAGGATGGAAATGCGTTACGGACAGGCCCATCTGACCGAGGTATACCATGCGCAGTTGAGGAATCGCTGTCAGAAATCCGGAGAAAGTCTTCAGGAATTCGAAGCGGACGTAGCGCGTCTGGCCCAGTTGGCATATCCCACAGCTCCTGTTGAATTCCTCAAATGTTTGACTGTGCAGACCTTCATAGATGGAATCCGTGACCCAGACAACCAGCAGCCATTGAGAATGGTCCATCCGAAGACGTCCAAGAACGCATTGGCTTATGCCTTGGAATTTGAAGCGGCGAGACGAGTTTCAAGGGGGCATGTCAAGGTGCGAGCGGCTATGGACTTCCAAAAGGAAGAAGATTAAGTATCCGCTAACGTCAAGGTGGTATCTGCTATAGAGGAGTGACCCAGGGAGTATACCACCGCCGAGGATGTTCGCCGCATTGTGGAACAGGTCTTCAAACAGAAGAAGCCGCTGGTGTGTTGGAATTGCCAGGAGGAAGGACATGTTCGCAAGCGATGTCCAAAGCCAGACAGGATCCAAGAAAGCCACAGTTAAACTAAGCCGGGTCGGTGCAGAGAGGCAAACGTCGACCCGTATTCAAAGGCCCCCAGAGACGAAATCCAAACAAGTAATGTCCCTACGGCAGTTAACCAGTAGTGTCTTCGTGGACGTTATCATTGATGACATTCCTCACACCAAGTTATTGGATACGGTTGCGACGAAGACTATCCTAAGACCCGACGTCATCAAGTCAGCTGGACGCACCGAGCCGACCAAGTGGAGACTGAAAACTGCAACTGGAACATCAGCAACTGTCCACGGTGAAGTGGAGGTTATCATCACCATTAGTTCAACTCCAATAAAACACCGTGCACTGGTAGCAGACATAGAGGACGAGGTAATTTTGGGCATGGACGTCATGTGTGCCCACGGGTTTCAATTGGACTTAAAGCGTGGCGTGATGGCGGTCAATAATGAGGAGTTGGTTCTACATCAACAAGGAGACGTGGCCGCTCGAGTAGTCCTCGCTGAAGACGTTGTGTTACCCAGCAGGACTGAGGTTATCGTCGACGCAAAACTGAACGGTGTTTTTCAAGATGGTCAAGTCATTATGGTTGAACCTAATACTGATGATCAGAAGATTGGAAGAGGAGTCCTCGTTGGGAAAATGTTGTTGACGGCGAAGAAGGAAGTACCTGTCCGCCTGATGAACGTCAATTGTTTCTCCGTCAATATCAAGAAAGGAACCATCTTGGAAAGCTGCACCATGGTGTCCTCCATCTCGCGCCAACTTGAAACGAACGTGTCAGAAGCGAAAGTCCCAATGAAATTATGGGAAGTGGTTATGTCAACAGCCAGGAATTGACTCCAGACCAGAAGACAAAAGCAAAGAATCTGATCGGTCGCTATCAAGATGTATTCGAGGTAGAAAATGGATCCAAGGGAAGAACTGATGTCGTGAAACACAAAATAGAGACTGGAGAAGAAAGACCTATCCGTCAAGCTCCAAGGCGATTACCGTTGGCAAAGCGTGAGGAAGCAGAACGCATTATTCGCGAGATGGAAAAGGATAATGTAATGGAACCATCAAACAGCCCGTGGGCGTCACCAGTAGTGCTTGTGAAGAAGAAGGATGGGTCCACCAGGTTCTGTGTAGACTACCGGTTACTCAACAATGTCACCAAGAAGGACAGCTATCCCCTGCCACGGATTGATGATACCCTGGACACCCTGGCCGGGGGGATCCTCTCAACTTTGGACTTAAAGAGTGGATATTGGCAAGTGGAGCTGGCGCCTGAAGATCGAGAAAAGACGGCGTTTTCCATTGGTATGGGTCTGTGGCAGTTCACAGTGATGCCATTCGGGTTATGTAATGCCCCAGCGACATTCGAGAGGTTAATGGAGACGGTTCTGAAAGGTCTGTCCTGGACAACGTGCATGGTGTACCTTGACGACATAATTTATTTATTTATTTATTTATTTATTGTCGCTTATCAACAGATATGGACATTGTCAAATACAAAGATAGTATCAATATAAATATAACAAAATATATGTAAATCTGAAGAATACAAATAAAATTACGTAACAAGCATTACATTGTCGGTAAAATAGAAATTGAGAGAAAACGTGACGTCAATGCGACTGCAGATAAACATGAAACAAAACATATATTTGCAGATAAACATGAAACAAAAAAAAATATATATTTAAAAACAGAGGTAAAGAAGGTACGTATTTAGCAAATACAAAAATGAACATTATGGGTTTGCAGAAGTTAGTGGAGTTAGTCGCCGAAGCAAAGGTTACGGTTGAGGTTACGTAGTAATGAATTCATTTATGTGGTAAAAGTTTTTAGAAAGCAAATAAGTTTTAGTTAAAGTTTTGAATTGCTTTAAACTAACATTTTTAATATCGCTAGGTAGTGCATTGAATACTTTTATGGCTCTGTAATGAGCACCACGTTGATATAGTGTTGATTTGTGACTGGGGATGCAGATATCATTGCAGTGTCTAGTGCTCATACTCATATACATATCAGAATTCCGAGTATACAGATGCGCATGCTGTTTTACGAAAACAGCTAATTCTAAAATATATAAGCTAGCTAATGGTAATATCCCTAATTGTTTAAATAATGGTCTGCATGGAGTATTCATCGGAGCTCCACACATAACTCTAACAATTCTTTTTTGCAGCACAAATAAATTCGTGAAGTGACTGCATGAGCCCCAGAACATTAAGCCATACCGTAGCCTCGACTCGACATAGGCAAAGTAAAAAGTTTTTAGTGAAATTGTTCCCACATTAAATCTGAGATTATTTATAGCAAAAAAAGCAGAACACAATTTCTTGCTCAATTTACAACAATGTAGGTCCCAATCGAGCCTGGAGTCAACCTGAAGACCCAAAAATTCGACATTATTTGTAAGTGGCAAAGATTTGCTGTCATGTTTAACTAAAATGCTGTAGTCAGGTATATGATTTTTGAATATTACCAAATTCGTTTTTTTCAGATTCAGTAGAAGATTATTGTCCGCACACCATTTATTCATGTTATATACAACTTCAGTACTGGTATTAGAAATTTCAGCGACTGATCTGTCAGCAATTATTACATTTGTATCGTCCGCATATTGAGAGATATGACCTGAAGTTACTGATACTGGTAAATCATTGACATAAGTCAAAAACAATGTTGGGCCTAGAATGGATCCCTGTGGAACACCTCGGTGAATGGGTACATTTGAGGACTGATGAGTCTTTATTAGACCATCATGTTCCGACGTTAAAGAAATAACTTGACTGCGGTTAGTAAGGTACGAGTGGAATAAGTTTAAGGCCGTACCCCGTATACCATAAGCTTCCATTTTGGTTAACAGAATATCATGATCCAAAAGGTCAAATGCTTTGGACAGATCAAAAAATATACCGGCAACATTATGTTTTTTATCTAGATTCTCATAAATATACGTTAATGTATTATAAATGGCATCTTTTGTAGATGTGTTGCTAATAAATCCAAATTGATTTTTATGTAATATTTCAAATTTCGTCAGATAGGAGGTCAATCTTTTATTCAAGATCTTTTCAAAAATTTTACTGATAGCGGGTAAGAGCGAAATAGGTCGATAGTTATTTATGTCGGATCGCTCACCCTTTTTAAAAATGGGTATAACTTTGGCACACTTTAGTAGATCTGGAAATATGCCTTGCAATAGGCATTTGTTTATTACGTTAACTAACGGAGATGTGATAAATTTACAAACTTCTTTAAGCAATGAACAAGGTACATCGTCAATTCCAGCAGAATGTTTGTGTGAAATTACTTTAACTATAGACCTAATTTCTTCTTCATTAGTCGGAATCATAAACATATTTCGATCACACCCGAATTTGGCGGTATATTGATTATGTTGATAATTTGAGTTTGAAACTATGTTACTGAAATAGTCACAAAATAATTGAGTTATCTCTTTAGGATCAGTGATCAAGTTTCCAGAGGTCGAGATTATTTTGTAATCAGATGTCTTACAATTAGTTGAATTTACTATTTGCCTTACAATATTCCACGTTGTTTTTGATTTATTAGATGATAATGATATCTTGTTGTCATAGTATTGTTTCTTACTTTCCTTTATTGCTGCATTGTAATGTTCTTTCTGAGTTTTGTATATGTTTTGTAAGTGAGGATCATTATATTTTCTACAAAGAGCATGAAGATCTCGTAAGTTACAGGATAGTTTATGTAGGGAACTGTTATGCCAAGGCAAATTGGCTTTACTATTAGCACGTACTCGACATTTAATTAACGGAAAAGAATTATTGAAATGTTCAAGAAAAGATGTATAAAAATTTTCAAACGCCACATCCGCATTGTTTGCACTGTAAACGTTACTCCAGTCTTCCTTTTCTAAAGCTAGTTGCATACACGTGATATTTTGTGTTATAAATTTCCGTCTATAGATATATTTTGGAATATGATGAGACGGATCAACATTTCTCACTGCTAACATTTGGTAGTAATGATCTGATAGAGTCGAGTCTGAAACATGACAGTCTAAAATAGTATCACATTCACTTACAAATATGTTATCAATTAAAGTGGATGTTGTATTTGTTATTCTAGTGGGCTGATTTACAAGAGGCATAAGACCAAACGATTTAAAGACATTTAACACATCTGCTGATGCTCTAGAATTTTCCGCGAAATTAATGTTAAAATCACCACATACGATTAAAGTTGTGTTATTTTTAGCATTACATTGAAGTATTGAGAATAATTCATTAATGAAAATTTCTAAGTTCCCGCTGGGAGATCTATATATACTAATAATTGTATATTTCAGGTTACCATTTATAAACTGAGCGCATGCATACTCGAAATCTTTCACCAGACAAGCATTAGCACATTTGAGAGAAGAAACTTTAAAATTTTTGTTAGCATAAATACAAACACCTCCACCTTTACAATCAGACCTGCAATAGCTACTTATTAAAGTATAATTGGTAAGAAAATATTGCAGAATCTCATCATCTGATAACCAGTGCTCCGACAAGCAAACTATTTCTGGATAAGATAGTTCATGTAACAATCCCTCAAGAGGAGCAATTTTCGATCTTAGACTGCGAATATTTAAGTGAAAAATTTTAAATGTTAACATGTATTTTGTGATATCGTTTTCATCTGAAAATTTGTAGGAGTACATTCAATTTGTATTAAATTATGATAGTTAGCGGAGTGACCTATCACCTCTGTGGGTTGAGCTGATTTGACTGTCACCGATTTTTCCGAGTCATATAGATCCGCTGCAGTGCCGAGCAGATAATTTGACAATAGTTGACTTATATGTCTTTTTGCGCGAAGTTTCAGATGGATTCCATCCCTTATGTAGTCTTCGATGCCAATCACATTGTTTATGCAAAAAACGTGGACATGACTGTAGTTCCTTGCCATGTTATATATTTTGTAGTTCACGTGCTCTATGATATTATTAAGTGGTTTGTCATGACACCTGAAGGGAATTGTTGACAGTACAACATTTGTATGAGTGGTACAATTCATTATGTATTCAAATACTTGCAGTAACTTTGAAATTTGCTGACTATCATAACAATATGAAATGTCATTGGTTCCACCAATCACATACAAATAATCTGTTTTGCTGTATCCCTTTGTTAATTGTTCTATGTTGGTTGTTACGTTATGCAGTCGAGCACTGGGCTTCACTATTCCTATAACAGAAGCATCACAGAGGGTTTCTTTCAGCAGAGAGCTTATCTTTCTACCATGGCTATCACTTAACAACAGTACTTTGCGGAATGGTTTGATTTCCGAAACGTTGTTGGTGTCCGCTGGAGGTGTCGCATCTAAGCTTGCTTGCACATTTCTTGAAGAAGATTGTTCGCAAATTACTGCTCTTGGAGACTCGCTATGAGTTACTGTTTGGAGCTTGCTCTGAATTATTGTTTGAGACTCGCTGTGAGTTACATGCTGAGCATTCGTTTGAGTTGCTATCGAAGTGCGGATTAGATTACGCGGATTTATTTTCTCTATTATTTTCGTTTGATTTTCAGTAATTAGTTTATAGCTTTCTATTTCGTTGAGTAATTTGTTAATTTGTTTTTTTAATGTGTCGTTTTCATCCAGCAACATTATGTTTGTGTTGTCACTTTCAGCGAGTTTATTTCTAAGTTTAGTAATTATTTCACTTGATTCACATATTTCTGTACCACTTACTTCCTTGTCTTGGTGTACAAAACTTATGTAACTATTATTTTTAGCGATGTCCGGGGATTTTTTGTTAGCAGTTTGTAATTTCTTTTCTTGCAATTTGTTTCTTATTAAACCAGAGCGCGTTGCTGACATTGTTCGTTTATTTTCAATGCAAAAAGTCGTAGGAGAACAGGTAAATTAAAAAAAAAGAAGAGCGCGCAAGGACACTCAGCTGAATGTTTGATATCACTAATGGGTTTTTAATTTACATTCGCGAAAATATTGTAAATATGTAATTTACTAAACTCTGCACTGTGCACTGTGCACGTCTGCACTTCACGGAGTCTGCACTACACTGTTTTTGTCGTGGGAAAGACGTTCGACGACCACCTAAGGAACCTGGAAGGAGTGTTCCAGCGGCTTCGCGGAGCTGGACTAAAGCTTAACCTCAAGAAGTGTCACCTGTTCCAGAAGGAAGTGAATTACCTGGGGCACATTGTTAATGGAAATGGAATCGCCGTGGACCCTGTGAAGATTCAGGTGGTGAGAGACTGGCCAACTCCCAGAAATAAACACCAAATAAGGAGTTCCCTTGGCCTGTGCACTTACTATCGGCGCTACGTTCCTGGATTTGCAGACATTGCTAAGCCGTTGACAAAACTCACTGAAGAAGGTCGTCCATTTGAATGGGACCAACAGTGTCAAACTGGTTTTGAACAACTAAAGCAATACTTGATTAGTGCTCCTATTCTGAGTTATCCTCTCCCGGAAGGCAAGTTCGTGGACACAGATGCTAGCAACGTTGGGATTGGTGGCGTACTCTCCCAGTTACAAGAGGGGCAAGAAAAGGTGATCGGCTACATCAGTAAAGTCCTATCAAACCGGAACGAAACTATTGCGTCACAAGAAGGGAATTGCTAGCCGTCGTAGAAACGATAGAAGATTTCTACAAGTACTTGTATGGTAGACGCTTCCTCCTGAGGACTGTCCATACCGCTCTAAAATGGCTTCTCCGTTTCAAGAACCCAGAAGTGCAAGTTGCACGTTGGATCGATCGACTTCAGGAGTACGAGTTTGAAATTCAACATCGGGCAGGAACTAGCCATCGAAATGCCGATGCTTTGTCGAGAAGACCCTGTGCCGAAGACTGTAAGCACTGTAGTCGTTTGGACGAGAAGGTAGCCACGACTGCGAGGACAGCCATTGTTGACGACAAATGGCAAGGCGAAGAACTGCGAAGAGACCAGGAGAGCGACCCGGATTTGAAATTAGTGCTAGAGTGGAAAAGCAGGGACGCGAGGCCTACCTGGGAAGAGGTAGCACCATGTGCACCGTCCATAAAATCATACTGGGCGCAGTGGGACTCCATAGTGTTGGATCGTGGTCTTCTGAGACGAAGCATAGAGAATCAGGAAGGCATGGAACAGAAGACACAGTTACTAATCCCCAAGAATAGGGTGCCAGAAGTTCTGAGGGAACTTCACGATGGAACTTCGGGAGGGCATCTGGGAGTTAAGAAGACTATGGAGAAGGTGCGCGAAAGATTTTACTGGGTGAACTGCAAGGAAAACGTGAAGGATTGGTGCAGAAAGTGTGCAGTCTGCGCAGCCAGTAACGGTCCCCATAGGCTCAGTACAACGTTGGAAGTCCTTTTGAGAGAGTTGCCATCGATGTAGCCGGCCCGTTTCCAGAAACAAATGGTGGAAACAAGTACATCGTCGTGGTAATGGACTACTTTAGCAAGTGGGTTGTAGCTTACGCCCTACCTAACCAAGAGGCAGTCACTATTGCGGAAGTCCTTGTCAGGGAATGGATCAGTCGGTATGGTGCACCTATGGAACTGCATTCAGACCAAGGAAGAAACTTTGAATCGGCCTTGTTCGAGAACGTGTGTACTCTACTCGGCGTACGAAAAACTAGAACAACTGCACTCCACTCACAGTCGAACGGAATAGTGGAAAGGCTCAACAGAACCATCAACCGACATTTGTCCAAGGTCGTTTCCGATCATCAGAGGGACTGGGACACGTACATTCCCCTGTTTCTAATGGCATACCGCTCGTCCGTTCATGAGACAACAGCGGAGACTCCGGCGAAAGCGGTATTCGGGCGAGAGCCGAGACTGCCCTGCGACCTGAAGTTTGGTATGAAGCCTGGCGAAATCTCTGCCAACGAAGATTACGTGAGCAAATTACGCAGGAAAATGGACGACATCCACAACCAAGTGCGTCACAATATACAGACGACCAGCGATCGGACGAAGGAGCACTATGACATCAACGCTCAATGCGGAGGATACCAACCTGGAGCACTGGTCTGGCTTTATAACCCCCAAAGACGTCAAGGCCTGTCCCCAAAACTGCAGACCTCTTGGGAGGGTCCTTACAAAGTGATGAAACGGATCAACGACGTCGTTTACCGCATCAAGAAAGTCCCCCATGGCAAACCCAAAGTAATCCACTTCAACCGGATAGCCCCTTACCATGGAGAAGCAGATGAAGGGACAGTACAAAGGGCACAAGTTTCCGAAGTGAACTTCGAAACCTTCATGTCTCATCACGCCGAATGAAGTAAGGCACGGTTTGGACTGACCACGGAGAAGCAACAAGATATCTTTTAAAGTGCCACTGAAGTACAGTCTTGCCCACTGCGTAGCAGAAGACCTGAAAATGTCCAAAGGAATCGCTCAGGTATTTAGGAAGAAATTTGGCCAAATCGAGGAGCTCCGAAGACAGCATCCCGTGGTAGGCAAAGGCTGCAGATCATCGATTCGACGGCAGATCGGAGGCGCCAAGTGCATTATTTAGTCACTAAGAAGACATCAAGCAGTAAACCTGATTATCAAAGTATGTGGAGAGCCCTATATAGCCTGAGGAGACAGCTAATAGAGAAACACCAGATGAAGTTAGCCATCCCCAAATTGGGCTGCGGATTGGACGGACTAGACTGGAGAGTAATTCGAAGCATGCTGGAAGTCATCTTCCTTCCACAGAACGGGAATTGAAGTCCTAGTCTGCAGCCACCACCCACAGGCAACAGTCAGCAACAGCAAAACCGTAGACTGCTACTTCTTCCAGACGGGAAGTTGCAAGAATGGGCCAGCATGTAGATTCCGACATCCTCCTTCAAGACTATCACCAGGAACATTTCGAGACGAAACGATTTTAAGAAGGGGGCAGTGTGGCGCGCCACTTAGCTCACTACGTCACACTGAAGGCGTCAAGAAGTCGGTCGCAGAAGAAGCACATTTGGTGAAAACTTGTGTGTTTTTATGTAAAATGTCAAATTAATTTGCTACAAATTTGACCTTAATTACAGTTACAAGCATTCGCATAATAAAAAACGAATTGTAATGTCCACTCGCAACAAAAACGCATACGTTTTGGAAAATCGAACGGTCAAGAATACATACGTTCGCATTTTTAACGAATGCGTATGCACATTCAAAAACGCGCTTGTCGAGAATAGGTCCCCTGGGCTGCAGTCAAAAAAGATTGATAGTAATACTCTTTTAAAGTTCAACCGTGTTTCCGGAAAATTTATTTCCTTTATCAAAGTTTCTACAAAACAAATTTTAAAATTAATAATTAACACTAAGAACAATTTCATATGATTACTTACTCCTTAGTGAGTACACAAGGTTAAACCACTAGAACAATATAGAGAACACTGGTACGCTCACTCGCCGCCATTTTCAGTTTAAAATTTTGAGCAAGGTGAGCAGATTGTAAAAATTCGCTAGATGCCAGAACCGTATCGCGGACTGTCATTTTTATCAAATTCCGCAGTCGGTTCTTGTGGGGCTCTTGTTCTATATAGGCTCATGTGGTAAACACAAATCACATGGGCAGAGGTAAACAGTACGCAACAAACTGCTTTGAGGTTACATCCTGCATTTTAAATTTTAACTGTGAATTTAAAGCGAAGTTGTCAGGCGTAGAAATTTTAATTTAAAGAGGGTATGTATTTGCGAATAATTTAATTCGTTTCCTAATTTAGTTACATTGCAGTCAAAATAGAAAGACTTCTCAGAGTTAATTTGTATTGAAGCAAGGAGATTTTAACATAAACATTAACTCATTGAGATTGCTAGCTAACCTAGAATATCCACCAATCTAACTGACATTAAACTTACCGACGTACTAATTAAAATATACTCAATATAACGAGTGGATATAAACTCACAAAAGTACCTACCTAGCAATATCAGTTATGCAATGCCCAAAATATTTCTGACGCAACAGTACAGTACGTTGGAAATAAAGCTTATGCCTGGAATAAAGTGCTACAAAACTACTAGAAATTGTTATTTGTAGAACATTTCCAAATAATATATAAATGATAATTTTTTTTGTTTATAGTGTCTTACAGTGCATATATAATTGTTAAATAAAGATATAACAACTCTCAGGGACAACATACGTCTGTGGAAAGCATTTTGAAAAGTACATGTTTTTGAATGATTTACAAAATCGGCTTCATATACATGCCATCCCAACGATATTTCAAGAAACTTCGTCAATGAGTTCGTCTTTTCAGGCAGAAGGTAAGGTACATCAGTTTAATTAAATTAAGTTTTTAATTTTTTTAAATTAATGATGTTTTTATAATTATTTTAACAGTAATAGCTGTCCTGTTTTTCAATTCATTTTTAACCACATCAAAATAAATTTATTGGTTACTGTAATTTGAAAACAATAGGAATTTGATGAAAAAGTTAACTTTAGCCTTGTTTTGATTGTGTTTTTAATTAATTTATGCTTTTAGCTTTTAGCTTTAGTGCTGACATTAGAAGCTTTCCGAGGGAAGAAAAAGAAGTTTTATTGGAAAACGTAGAAGATTCAAAAGGTAAGTATTACTGCTTTTTTGCATTCTTATAGTTTATATATGTGTATTCTTTTTAAGAAAATGAACCACCAACCAAAATTAGAATTTTGTCTGACATTAGATTAGATACAAATGTGGAAGGGACACTAATATTACCAGCAGCAAGAACTTGTGAAGTAACACCTCAGCAATCATTTGAAGGTAAGTTATTGTTAGATACAGACTGTCATTAAAACTAAATTATAATCCACTCTTGTCTGATAAAAATTGTAAGAAAAAAAGTTCTGAACTTTAAACAGACTGTTAAAATTGGAAAAATATGCTCAACGTTTCACTAAACAATGTTGAAAAATTGAGCGTTCTTTCCCATTTTAACAGCTTCCGTTTAAAGTTCAAAACTTTTTTTCTTACAACTGAAAGGTCCAATGCAAAAACCGGCTATCTCCACTTTTACTAATTTTACAGGAGAACAAAAAGACATGTCATTTGCATGCAGTTCTTAAGAGTTCAAAATTATTAGTGAAACTGTATAAGGTAGTATTAGCCAAACTAGAAAATACAAAAACCTACTTAATAATGCATTATTCCAGCTTGTAAAATAAATAAAACGAATGGAGATACTCGGTTTTTGCACAGTAAAACACCCCAACTACCATGCAAAATAAGAGCCACAACCGTCCGCCACGAAAAAATGAGGTTGACTTGAATTGGTTAGAATGATAATTATGATAAAACAGGGCATTGCTGGGAAATGTGTTAAAATTGGTTTGAATTAATCGTCAAGTAACTCTTATGACTCAGAATTGGGTTTGAATAAACGTAGGCGCCTAATTCTTGCATTGTATGAGGCATCATGTTATGATCTTGCCTGGAAATGGAGATAGTTGGAGGTTTTTTCATTGGACTCTTCAATTGTTATTAAAATGTTATGAGTAAAATTAATAAAATTTACTACCATATTCATGTAAAGGTTTTTTTTACAACATTTTAATTTCCCAGTGAATCTCCCAAGTACCAGTAGTACTAGTACACTTACCAGTGCTATTGCCGTGCAGACACCTAAAACCTTTACCGCAAGGTCTCCTAGGAAAACAAAATTAAGAAAAGCCCTCAGAGAAGCACGAAGAAAAAAGTTAATACTTGCAAACACCCCAACATCTGGTATGGATTCATTAGAAGAATTTCTGCAGTTGACCAATAAATATTTAACACCAGAATTGGCCGCGATAGTTCAATTTAATGCCAAAAATAAGGATATGGCAATTGCAAGGTATACCTCTGAATACAAACAATTTGCACTTAATATATATTTTCTGGGACCAAAGGTGTACAGATACCTCAGTAAAATATTTAAACTACCAAGTGTCAGAACATTGAGGAGATTTACTGAAAAAATGAGCATTTCAGACGGTATATGTAGCTTTATTTTTTCTGCTGTGAATTTGAAGACTCTACAGTTCAATGATGAATCTCGGGCTTGCATACTTTGCATAGACCAAATGTCTTTGAAAGTAAATTTGTTTTATAACGTCAGCAGAGATGAAATTGTAGGGTTTCATAAAACAAATATTGCAACCGAATATAAACCTGCAAAGTTTGCGATGGTTCTTTTTGCTAAAGGCATACACTCTAATTGGAAGCAACCAATGGGATATATTTGTGCTCACAGTGGATGTACAGGAAAAGATCTGGAAGACATTTTATCTGACACAATTAGGCCCGGTTTTTCAATCACAGGTTAACCCTAACTCTCGGTTTATTTCCATGGTAACAAGTGCGAAGACAATTGTTTCCATGGCAATAAACTGAAGGTTAAAGTTCACTTCTGAGTGAGAAACCGGCCCTTAGACAAATGAGTGCCATCAATCTCTATGTAAAAGCGATTGTGTCAGAAGCTGGTTCAAATTTTTATAAATTTGCAAAATCCAAAGGTGTCACAGCAGAAAGACCTTTCTTCTACGTAAACAACACCAAAATTTATTATTTGTTTGATACGCATCATTTAGTAAAAGCCACAAAAATACTTTTTTTAAATATCAAATTCAATTTAATGACTTTTTGACAGATAAAAAACATTTGGATTCTTTTTATAATGGTGACAAGGCAGCATTAATTAGATGTGCACCAAAATTGACAGATTCACATATGAACCCATCAAATTTCGAAAAAATGAAGGTAAAATTGGCTACGCAAGTTTTCAGTCAAACTGTTGCAGCAGGAATGTCTACTTACATGAGCTTTGGTGCTTTACCAGCCTCTGCTATAGGGACTGTTACGTTTATTGAAAAAATGGATAAACTATTTGACTTGTTAAATTCTTCGACCACCTCTACCAAATATTACAATCAGCCATTTAAAGGAGAAAACTACCAAATTGATTTTTTAAAGGAAATGATGGATACATTTAAAATTATGCAAGTTTTCACTTATGATGGGTTAAATAAAACAAGCATTATTGAAAACTTTAAATGTTGGCAAATAACAATAAATTCTGTCTTAATGTTGTGGGAAGATTTAAACAAGACAACACTGTATACTCGTCGATTACAACAAGACAGTTTAGAAAAATTTTTTGGTACAATTCGCCAACAGTGTGGAAATTCAAGAAATCCTACAACAATACAATTTAAAAGAGCATTTAAAAAGCTGTTCTGCATGAACTATTTTAATTATGTGGAAGGAGCAAATTGTACTGATGATTTTGACATGATTTTAAATCAATTAAAAGCTTCAAGTCCAACCAATATCAAAGAATTATTTAATGTAAATATAAGTTTAGAAAATAAGGAATTGTATGTAGACACAAGAGACTATAAAACATTGGAATTACCGCAACAAAATTCCTTTGTTTATGTTTGTGGATACTTTAATAAGAAATGTTTAGATAAACATACCTGTGAAATAGGTATAAATATATCAAATCAACAGTCTGCAATACTAAAGGATTCAACAGTTTTTTCCCACCTGAAAGCAGCCGAGCATGAAGATCTGTATGGACATTTAACTATTCCCGCTGAAGAATTTGTTACATATATATATAAGCTAGAATTAATTTTCATTGAAAATTTTCCAAAACTATCTATATTTCCACAAGTAGGTTTGCAATTACAAAATATTATGCAAACTGTTGCTTATGATCCACCATGTGATAATTTTCCTACGCAATATTTAATCAAATTGTTTATACGATTAAGAATATTTTATAGCTTAAAATATATAAATCGTGAATTTTCTACTACTACTAATTTTCTCTACTTCTACTTTTCTACTCTACAAAGGATTTAATATAAAATTAAATATATTAAAACATATATAATAAACAAAATATGTAATATAAATAAATAAATTAGTATAAAATGTGTAATTCTTTAAACTTGTTTTATTTTTTAATGCATATCTATTGTTCTGTGTGAAATAAATAATAAAATTAAGACAACTGTAGCTAAACTACAATCTACAATGTACAGTTACATTTTCTTTCTCTTTAATTTCAAATTAAAATACTTGTATTACTATTATTAATACTTTGAAATATATTTTATATTTGTATGTTTCTTGTCGTTTATTATTATATAATAAGAAAAACAGAAATATTTCATCTGAAAAGTTAATTCGTATATTTGTACTATATCCTACTTTTTAAATATTACCGCTCAACAGCTTTACAAAATGGCTGAAGGTCATCGAAAGTGGGTAGACTCCTTTTATCATAAGGGGTGCGTTTTTAATTCACACCTATTGTTCGAACCAAATGCAGTCGAACAATTTGTGAAGTGTTCGAGTACTTGCTTGAACAATATAATTAAAAAACACAAAATTGAACTCGAACTAAAATTGACGTTTGTCGTCCGAACATAACCTTAAATTTTTTAAAACTTATCTTCTTATAGCGAGTTTCACTTGTTGCAGTGGTGTGAACTGAGTGTATTCTCATCTCGTTTTAAGTTCATGTAATAGTACGAGATAAAGATGTCATGAGTGTACACTGTTGAGTGTCACCAGGGTGACAAGTGGAACTCGCCATTAGTTTTTTTCACGTGATTCAATAATGGATTTAAGTCTCGTAAGCCTTAAGACGTAAGACATGCAAATAATCATGAAGTCAACCAACATAAAAATTTTCAGGTTATCTTAATCAAATTCCCGCCATTAATCTTCATGCACTTCCTACCAACTAGGTGCATGAAAATGCAACTCGAACGCATTGGTCGAGCAGTTGATATAATTTTAAAACGCTTGCGAAATTGTTCAAGTTGCATTTAAAAACACCTTTTATCACGTTCGAGTGCACGAACACTTGTTCGTACAATTTAAAAACACGCCCAAGAAGTACATAATGCGCAGAGACGAGTTTTCGTCCGACAAGTCTACTTTTAAAATTTAGGTGAGTTCGGAGTACAGGAGCGTGGCATACGCAGTGACAGTTGTGCGTTTTAGCGTTAGTGGTTAGGTTTCTTGCACATTTCTTGTGTTCCGTTGTTGTGGTTTTAATTGTTTTGTTTTCAAATTAGTATTCTCCTCACAGCAAATTGTTTATTCCTATTTGTTACAGATGAGAAATTATTTTCAATGATTTCCTCACAATTCTGAAAATATTGTTTTCTGAAATTTGCAGTTGTGAGTCTGGTACTGTTTATTTAATGGCAACAATATATTATCATGGAGAAAAATAAAACGATCGGCGAACAGGGATAAATAATACACAGCCATGCACGTGAAATCACAGCGAATGTGCGGGAATCCCGCTAAGCATAGAATGTTACGTAGCATTTCTGAAACGTTTTCAACACAACAATACAGCAATATTTTGAACAAAATGTTGATAGAATATTACAAATGGTATGTGGAATGTTATGAAACACCAATGTAATGTTACTACATAACAGAATAATAACATTTATTGGAAATATCGAAATAATTTTACAGCACTCCATGAAACATTACATAATATTGTTGAAACATGATACTTTTATGATAAGTAAAGTTTTATTTAAATGTTATAATAACAACCCAAATTCAACGATATTTCTCAATTATTTAATGCGCCTGTGCGTAATAATATGGCGTCGCAACTTTTGCTGCTCTTCACTAGTTTCGACAATTTACTAGACTTAGGTACTTTCCGATTGCTACTGTCAGTGCTGATTGTCGTTGCTGTTCTTAATTTGGGGACATGAAACATCATCTATTTAATGAACAGGTAAACAGTTTATGGACTAATTTAATACTTCTACTTTACGTATAAAACTGAATGCGACACCTTAAGTATACTATACATATGTATATAATATATATTATACATATATTTGGAAAATATCTTGTATTAACATACGCGCAATATGTCGCAGATTGAATTTGTACTACCTCCTACCTCTTTCAAATGTTTATTATTAAAAACGTAAAATGAAAAGGAGTAGGAACGTTAAATCATAGTTTCCTAAAGAAAAATAAAATTCTGACAATTGAAAAAATACAGGTTGTTTGAAAATTGCTAGTACAAAAAAAAAAACTGGCATCTGGAAGTCCTAAGAAATCCAAAAAAAAAACATTTTAAAAAATATCTTTTATTATTTTTATTTTTTATTTTTTCTTCCATAAAATAACGCCATTTCCGTCACCTCATTATTCATGTAAGCGGCATTCATTTCAGTAATAACAATGTAGCAAGCTGTGACTATTGTGACAGCTTATCATCTTAGCTCAGTGGCGTAACAACAATTTTAACCAAATTTTTAGTAATTTTTATTTCGAAAACTAAAGGACTTTTATTGGAATTTTTTTTTGCCGATCATCAACTCACCATCCGCAATAACCAATTTAACCAATTTAAAGATCCGGTATATCTCGACTTCTTACACGTGACAAAAACTGATAGTGTTTTCTACTAACGTTCACTACATGCACTGAGTGTATCTCCAACTCATTTTATTACATGAGGTTAGAAGAAGATGGGAGATAGACTGAGTGCGCACTCAGTGCATTAGTGCATGTCAGTAGAAAACGCCATGAATTAATTTTAAAATGTGGATATTAAGAATCAAGTTTTTTTTTAAATATCTGCAAAGTAGCAAATTTGTTGGTGAAAGTGGTCAATGCCAGAAGAAATTTAAAGTACTATTTTACTATACTATATTTAATTTTGTTTTTTGACAGTTATTGCGAATATCACAGAACCTGTACTGTCAGGGCCCCCGCGAGGCCAAAAGCCGCCCGCGTGCCAATCCATATTTTGGCGCCCTCTAACAGATTTGAGTTGGGGCAAACAAAAACGGTCAATTATCAAAATTATTAAAAATTAAAAGAAACGAAATGGAAAAAACAGAAAAAAATTTAAACATTTTCCATCACATTTTTTAAACATTCTCCTTCACTTTTTCTAAACATTCTCCTTCACTTTTTTTAAACATTCTCCTTCGCCTTTTTTAAGCATTCTCCTTCACTTTTATTTAAACATTTTCCTTCATTTTTTCAAGTTCCTAGCTGCCGCAAGCCCCCAAAAACGAAGGGAAGCGCTTTCTTCTCATCTGACCGAGAAGACCTCTGTTTAGTCGCCTCCCCCCCCCCCCTCCCAGAATGCAAGTTACTAATATTAGAAAAAAAGAAACAAAATCACAAAAGCAAAAGGAACATAAATTTATAAAAACTTAAAAAGTGAAATATAATTTGTTTTTTGTTAACCAAACAGTAACATAATTTATTTTTTTATCTAATAAAATTATTAAATTTTTATGAAAAAATTAGCAAACGAAAATTACATAAATTAGACTTTTCTACTTTTAATTGCCGCAGTTAATTGTTCTATTTTAGTCGACGTTTTGCCGTGAGGTTGACGGCTTCATCAAAACTTGTGGTTAGTTTTTCGAATAATTTATACCAGACAAGAAACTGTTTCCCATTATTTTTCTTTTCTTGGGCGAAAAAAAAGACAAAATATGTCAAATGACCAAGATGTTAATTGCCGCCCCTTGAACATGGCGCCCGCGTGCACTGCAGGCTTTGCATATATGGTTACGGGGGCCCTGTGTACTGTTCAATCTACGGTACGTACTTTTGTTTCCAAGGCTACTCGAGGTGGTTTTTTTTATTGAAGGCTCGTTATAAGAAGAACATACTTAAAAATTACTCCTAATTAAAAAGTGACATTGCTTTAGGAAAAGGGAAAAAACCAGTTAGGATGCACTATCTCTTTGCGATAAATCCTCGAAAGTGATGCTACATTTTAAAGTTAGAATACAGAATGCAAAGAACACACGTGAAAAATATAGAGGTAAAATGTTTTATTTATTTTACCCATTTTTAAAAGAGATACATTTCAGATTTTCAGTCACATCATCTAAAATGTTTATATGTTAATAAGGAAAAATTGTTGAAAAACTGATGAAGGGTAAGTAATACGATTTTTTTAATTGTTTTGACATTATAATGTATTTATATATCATTTTCTTCATTTATATTTACAGAATTTTGTAACCTCACTGAGAACAAAATTTTTAGCACGAGAAAATAATGGTGAAGGCATACAATTTTTTTAAACAAATGTATGATTAACAGCGATTACATAGAAGTTTTGGACCAAATAGACACAGCTGATTACGTTCTATTATCACCCGCCTGCAAGTACCCCTATTTCGCTCGTTCAGTATTTAATAAGCGGATTAGATTTAATAATTATTATGATCTCCACGGCTTGTATTTTTATATCTGGCGTTTCAATATATTATTTTGATTGTAAATACTTCATTAATTGTATTAATAAACACATTGCATAGTAAGATTCCTTCTGTGTTACAATTAGAAAATATAATCTATGTAGATACATTAATACTGGATATACTTCATCTTTGCATTTGGAATTTATTAAATCTATCTCTGTCTCACAAAATAAGAAAGATCTCCTTTGTAACTACTTATTATGAATACAGTTTATTACAATGGCACCCTTTGTTGAGCTGTTTCGGTTCTGTTTGGGGGCTCCTCAGCAGAGGGATCGCGAAGTAATTAAACATTTTAAGTTTACAAGTGTTAAAGCAGCTTTATTGAAGTGGACGTTAGCATGTGTTGCATTGCTTCATATTGCTAAACTAAAAATTTGCACCAATAAATACAGAATGAAGTAACATACAAAAAATATGTTAGGTAGTGATTGCTGCAGATTTTTAGTTTGTAAAATGATGCGATGCTAATGTGCGGTTTGCTTTAAAGATATCCACTGTGTTTCACTTCTCAGCTACAAATCCCTGACTTTTTTAATTTATTTACGGATCGATTCTAAATTTTTGTCAATTGTGCGTCCTTTTAAAATCAAAATTTTCTGATTATAAAGCCGCAGTCAAAAACAAATTGCAAAAAATTAACATATTAGACTTTGTTTAATCACGAAAAGTTATAAAGAAATTTGGGAATTGGGGTTATTTCTTAGTTTTAAACAATTTTTTTAAATAACTTTTCATGATTAAACAAGGCGAAATTTTAAAATCGATCCGTTAATAAATTTAAGAAAAGTACAGATGTGTGTAGATGAGAAGTGAAATACAGTGTGTTATCTTGTAATAGTAGTGCAATGTTTCTAAAGGAACGTCAATGACACATTCCTAAAGGAACGTTCATGAAACAAGTATAGGAAACATAGTGATAATATTACGTTTAAATATTAATAAAACATTGCAATTTATGTTTATACAGCGTTAATAAAGAAACGTCGAATCAACATTTTTATTATAACGTTATTATGTAACATCGCTTACTAGGACATAGAACTATCGGCATAACGTTACTTTCTACACTAAACACGTTTAACCGGAAACATTACGTATGACTAAATAACGTTCACAAAATGTTTACAAAACATTTTTTTGCTTAGTGGGATTCATGAAAGACGACGCTGAATATTGTATAACAATTCTCATTTAATTCACAACTCTTCATTTATTAAAGTAAAATATTTACTTAAAATTTCTCCCGAATTATAAATTAACATGATATCAAATTTTCAGTACAAAAATCCGTATGGCCACAAAGAACTATAATGTTGGAAACATATTTTCGCTCGAAAACAAATATACAGTATTCTGATAAATAACGTTCGGCATGTTATTTATATTGTCCACAATAATAATTGTCATTTATATTGCTTAAATATGCTGGATTTAATGTACAAAAATATATTTTTATTTATTTTCCTGCCCTTACATTTCACATGGAAATCTGTATGCCACTGCTCATCAGCTATTCGTAGTCCGCCGGTCAGGTTTCGATGAGTCATCATGTACTTCTTATACTGAAAGGAGTCTACATGAAGATCAAAGGAGCCGACGGTTTTTGTCCTTTCTGTTATTCTGTGTAATAACACAAGATGAAGATACTCGTTGCGCGATCAGTGCAAGTGAATGAAAACATTAGTAGATATTTAAAGCATCATTAAATTTTCAGTTAACCAGAATAAACTGCTGTCAAACCGTTCAGTAAATTTGGGTTACAGATGTAGACTTACCATACATACCATTAATTATGAAATATTGTTAATTATAGATTTCGGAAAGGCTTCAAGAATGAACCAAAATGCAGGTGTCACAAAATTGAAGTAACATTTTGTGTGCTTGATACATTTTCAAGAAAAATTTGTAAGAAATCATTATTAAGTCAGTGGAAATGAAATCATTCGAAGAACACTGACACAGATGATGCTATTCCTCAACTAAATGTATGCTCCTACTAATGCTAATCTCACATCTGCCCTTTCTTCCACCACCGCCAAACAGATACAAGAAACAAATCCCAATAGCCTCTGAAAGGTTTGTAAAAATCACAGCAAAACGTACTTGCTCGTTATATTAATAAATATCTTTCTACATCTGTTTGATTGGTTGCTAAATTTGACAGTCGCCATTTATTCTTTATTTCATACACACCAACCAAAGTTTACCATTAATACACAGGTAAATACTGAATATACGTCGCCTACAACCGTGCCAACAACACGTAATATAACCTACAGGAATACATTAATGACATTTAGTGACAGTCCTTCATACATTGGTGTCATCTAGCGGTAAAATTTAAATCACGTAACTAGGCACTACTTTTGACTTCCTCGTTTTCTATGGGGAAGATAGGCAGTGCGCGTACCAGTGTTCTGTACACTGTGGTCGTAAATGATTGAGCGTCCTTGAGAAAGTAAATACCCAAAGGTGATCAAAACTACTTTCCGCCTAGGGAATTTTCGCGTTTTTGAATGCTCCAGATCAGCTGGCAAGCAGTAGCGTTCGTGTATGGTTTGTTTATGTTTGAGTTTTCTACAATTTGTTGTTTAAATCATTCGAAATCAGTAAATAAGTATTTTTGAATACTATTATTCAGTTGACTTTGTTTTTACAAGTAAGTAACGTTCTTTGCGTCTCGATTTATGATTAATGTTACACAATTTTTAGGTTAAAATTACATCCGCACGCCTTTAAATTGGGTACATGATTTCTAGTAACTGGACCAAGAAATTTTTGTATGAAGCGGCACGTTCAACCATTTACGATCGCAGTGTATATCGTGACCACTAATTATCATACTATTAAATTTCACTAAGAATAAGTTCTAAGAATAAATTTTGAATTTTACATTTTTTTACAGCTAAATTAACTGCGAAATTTAGAAAATTGAATCACGATAGAAAAATTGTTTATTCATTAGGTGAATTTTCGCCAGCTACTTGTTTTAACCGGTAATTGAAACCGATTACTTTTGTCATTTTGGCCATGTCAAAGTAATGCTGTTTGACGTCATCGAATACGTCATTGCTGTTACTCGGTAACAGAAATCTGTTACCTAGGTCGCGAGGTAGGTAATGAACATAGGTAATTGAAAACCGGAGCTGTCAATCCCTACTGTACAAAATAAAGTGATAAAAATGTATATTTGAACATCATTATTAAAAATAATTCCTAAATTGTTGGGATTAATTTTCTAAATTTATCTTTTTTTAGAATTACACCTCAGTTATTACCGTACCGTACCGGCAGCATTTTCGCCATCACTGCAAAAGTTATAACTTTCGAATGGTAGGGGTTAACCTACTGGGTTAATACTAGTTATAGAATCAAGTATGGCGAAAATTCACCTACTATTAGGTATTACGATGTAAATTTTGATTTCCAACATCTTGATTGTCTTTCTTTTTAGTTTTAAAATTTAATAGGTAAGTATAAATACAACTAAGTTTCTCAATATCAGTTCTTTTGTTGATACTTTTTTTATTACAAAAAATATAGCATATTTCAATAAAAAGTCTTTGACTCAGAATTGGTTCAATATCTAAAATTTTTGCATCTTCAAAATTAATCTTATGGTCTTCATTATTGGCATGTTCAGATAAAGCACAAGCATTAGGTCTAAGTCTAATGTCACTTTTATGAGAAATAATTCTCGAATGAAGAGTTCTTGATGTTTGGCCAGTATAAGCAGAATCACAATCATGACAAGGAAATTCATAAATAGAATTAATTTGTTTGATTTGATAGTCGAGGGTGGCGCAACGGTCAATTGTTGATTTTTCAATGGCCGCGTTCAGGTAACCACAGGAGCTGAGTTACTAATTCAAGACAGCTATTGAACAGACATGGTTTTGGTATGCCAAGCTTCAGAAGCTAGTATTCTCATATTAATCCTTTAAGAACACGAGTTGTTAACTTTCAATATGCTGAGTCTGCATCAGCGACGGCTCTGCGTAACATATTTGGGTAGGCGACCGTTGTGCGTCGTGTATTGTTTGTTCCTTGTTCATGTGTGTTACATAGAACAAGGGTTCTGGGAGTATGTCTGCCGCCTATTCAAATATGTTATGCACGAGCCGGCGCTGGTCTGCATCAGGGTCTGCATTCAGGCTCGGTGATCACCTGAACATGGCCAAAAAACGGACGTTCCGCCAAAATTCCGGCACACATTCAATATGGCCGTCAATTACCGATCAGCTGTTTTGGTGGATAAGTAACCATTAGATTATCTTATTGAATTTCATTATATTTCGACTATTTTGAGCTCACTTGTAATTTTTCTAATAAACAAGCTTTTGGTTTTTTAAAAAAGAAGTATATATTACGAAATAAATAAGTTTTTCAAGTAGCGGCATCTGGTAGCATTAGAATGAATGCTAACATAGGTTCGGAAAATTGCATATGAACTTCAGAGGTGCTGACAGAAGCTGTCCCTACTTATTGATGACTATACTGTGATCTGAGTGTTGTGGCCTGGGTTGAGACAGTTTGTAATAATAGATATTTCTGTTAGTTTTTTTTTTTATTTATACGACAGTACCACACATACTTATAAACTAAACATGTCGGAAAGAAAGGTTTTAAATGTAAGTAAATTGTTTTCAAGTTTGAACCTAACTGGCTTTTAATTTCGATATTCCATCACATAGAAATACTATCCTCCGGATTTTGACCCGTCCAAGATACCTCGCATGAAACTTCCTAAGAACAGGCAGTATACGGTGAGGTTGATGGCACCATTTAACATGAGATGTGCTACCTGTGGCGAATATATTTATAAAGGTAAAAAGTTTAATGCCCGTAAAGAAGACGTCGAGAATGAAGATTATTTAGGAATAAGAATCTACCGTTTTTATATTAAAGTAAGTAGAACTTTTCGGCAATTTCTTGTTTGTGAATTGTAGCAATAAAAAATATATTCAGTTTGAATATTTATATTTAGTGTACTAGGTGCCTGCAAGAAATATCCTTCAAGACAGATCCAAAGAATACAGATTATGAAATAGAGGCAGGTGCAACTAGAAATTTTATGGCATTGAAACTTGCCGAAGAACAGGCTATACGTGAAGAAGAAGAGCTTAAAGAGGAAGAGGCAAGTAATCCAATGAAACTTCTGGAGAATCGCACAAAACAATCCAAGAACGAAATCGAATTGCTTGAATCATTGGAAGAACTGAAAGATTTAAATCGACGACAACAGGCGGTCGATTATGATTCAATGCTATTGGCTTATGATACAAAGTTAAGTGACAGAGAAAGAGAAGAAAAATGCCGAGAATTAGATGAAGCTTATATTAAGTAAGGTGTTTTAATTTCTATATATTCTAGTAAAAATATGAATCCTTAACATGAATTGATTTTGTTATTAATTTTTGTTTGAATTATTTTTTTGTACATTTAAAGTATTTTTCCTGATAATATTTCTGTTGTTTATATTTTAAAATTCTTTGAAGTAGTTTAATGCAAAATTAATGAAACATATTTATTTTCTTAGGACTGTAAAGTTCAATAACCCGAATAAAAGAAAGATGGTAGTGGAAGAAGAAATACTTGAAGATGTGAATGATGTACATGTTTCAAAAAGTTCCAATACTGAAGATTCAAAAGTTACTGACCCAGAAGGAAAAAATTTGAACACAAAACTGGCAGAAAATTCAAGTAAAAAAAATACTTCCAAACGATTTGCCTTATCCCGCTTAGTTAGAATCAACACTGAAAAAGACAAAGCAATAAATACACAACATACTGTTGTCACTGGAGTGAATTCATATGAAAATAAATCAGAAATTCTTGCTAAGATAAGTCAAAGTAGCGGTTTGTCCCTACTCAGAACATATTCGGGAGATGAAAATAGTGATTAGGTATTTATAAATAAATTATTTAAAGTAAATAATGTACATTTTTGTATTACTTCAAAATACTGGTATTGCTGTAAAGAAAAAGGAAATTTTTATCAAACGAATTACAAAAATACTACATTGGTGCAGTGGACTCATTCACTGAATTTCAAAAATAATTTTAATCATTATAAATACAATATTTCAGACAAAAAATGAAAAAAACGCAAAAACAGGTCGATTTATAATCCTAGGGGGACACTTTTGTATTCTACATATACCCAATAGTCATACATCATTGCCCTCCCTCCTAGTTCTCTAACCAATAGAATTTAAATCGAGAATGTTCCGTGAGTGGCATATCATTGAAAAGGTAATTTTTGGAGAATTCAGTAATGTAAATATGAACACCTGAAAATTCGATTTTAGCCCCCTCTTTCGAGAAAAAATATATTTACAAAATCCAAAGTGTGATAACTTATAATATGAAAGCTAATTTTACTAGTAATACAGTGGGCCAAATTTAACAAATATTTTTGATTAAATACAGTCAATAGCAACAGTTCTTCCAATGCATTTTGTTTTCTGAGTGCAGTATGCATCGTCAGCAAGAAAGGTAATGTAAATTGCATCGAAATCATGTCGAGTGAAATGGACAGATGTACTGTATTCTTATGTTTTATATGAAGGCATTCACGCAAAACTTGATAAGTCCAAAATTACGAAATTTGAGTTATACATGGAATCTGGTGTTTATGACTGAGTTGTGTCGTCTGGTTAGGCCTGATTCATTCAAAACTTTATATTTCATTGACAAAAAATACTAAACCTTGAGGGTTCAAACAAAAGTTAATATGTCCGTAACATTAGGATTTTATGCTGATATTCAAGCAAAACTCAATAAGTCTGTGGTTGGTTTTTTCTGGTGATACGGGAATTAATTTTCAGTCCGCAGCGCCTTCCTTACTTCAGAATACAGTGAACTCTCTCATTACGGACACCTCTGATAAACGGACACCTCTCGTAACCGGACAATTTTGTGGAACTTTTCTATAGAATCTTTTAATAAAATTGTCTCTAATAAGCGGACACCTCTTACAAGCGCACAGATAATTGGCGACGGTTCGTGTCCGCTTATCAGAGATTTCACTGTATACAGTGTGTCCTAGATTGAGTAGGCTACCATGGGTAACTTTCTTATTAGCGAAGATAGAGATTTGGTTGAATGGGCAATATTTTGCAGTTTTATGTGCTAATTCAGATGCCGTTGAGAAAATTTGAAAATTCTGAACAGTTCCGATATTATCGCAGAAAATCTCTATTTTCTTTAATGTCTAATAACTTCGTAATTATAAGAAATATGAAAAAAAGTTTGATATAAAAGTTACCAGGTTTGATAAAGTACAGTCGAAAGTTAAATAAAAATAAAATTCAGGATGGCGGCTATCAAGATTTTGATAGAAACTTTCTTATTTTAAATGGACACCGTATTGGATTTTTATACGATTAAGGCGCTTGACTTCCTCCTCCGTTCGCATCTGAAATACGCTTCACGAAATTACGTTTTAAATGTATTAAGAAACATTAAAATAATCCATATTTCATACTATTTATAGTACATATAGCACCCTACACGGGACCGTATTAAAAAGTTCAAAATTGTTGTTAAAAACTGAGTAATTTGTAATGAAAAGTGTGGATTTCAAGTAAAATAGAGGGAGATTAATTATTTTTTTCTAAATAAATGCGATCTTTTTATGTAAATATGAATACGCACCCGTGTGGTGCAATTCTTTTACAGTAGTCCTCTATTGTCTACGAACGAAATAGTTATACATATTTCAAATAAAACGTAACATTGGATGGTACTGTTTTCAACACATATAGTTCTAAAGCCTGAAAACAGATGTCTCTTCAAACTAAATCTTTGCACCAGTAAGGAGCGCATTTCATTGGTGTAGTATTTCAAACGAAGCCACCCCTCTTTGGAATGTTACTTATCACAGTTATTTTTTTTCTGCGATCGTAAAAGTTAAAGGTTGTGTTTGAAGTCTGAGCTTAAGTATCAATGTGGCAAAAGGAAGTAGAGATAAAAGTCATTATCCTACTTTATCAAAAAAACGAAAAAGATTCATAAAAGCGCGCATGCGATTGCTTATTAATAAACGGTGGTATGTAATTTATTTTGTTCAATTAAATACATTTTAGTTCTATTAATATTTGAAATTAAATATTATATTAATTGAAATAAATGTAACCTAAATTTTAAAAACATTAGGCAGGAAAATTTAAAGAAAAATGCGGCAAGTGAAAATTGTATACAGCACGTGAATAGGAATTCAACAGCATTTAGGTAAGTATGTACTATTTATATAATCTAAACTAATACATCACCTGTACCTGTAGTCTTATTCTTTCTTATTACATTGCCATTTTTCTCAAAAATATACAAGAATATTAATATTTACAAGCATTTAATTGTATACGCTATTTCCCGGTTTGAAAATTATTACTTAGTAAAATACAAAATAATTGTGCTAATGGAAAAGAACTAAAACAAATTTTTATTTATGTACCTATTTCGTAGAGATAAATTTTATTTTCAGTGTCATGCATACACTATGTTGAATCGTTTTTCAGATATAGCAAAATAGCGTGTAAAATTAAATATTTGCAATTATTAGCTTACAGTCTTGTAAATTTTACAGCGAAACAGTAAAGGAAAATATTGTTCAGAATTTTAAAATGCACTTAATTTTATATTTAGGACTTAATTTCCCAGCCATCCTTTTGTAAAGTGGAAAAAATCTTCTGAAAAAATGCACTTAGTTACTAACAAATTAGCTATGATCGACAAATATTTAAATATTTGTATACGTTTTTCGAAAAAAAGTTAGAGAAATGTTTTGTTTATTGGAAACACACCCTGAGATGATGTAGCTTTTACTAGTTTAATCACCTTAGAATACGTTTGATTTTTTATTAGAGAGAATTTATTCGTTAAAAAATACCTACAGAGTTCATTCATTGAAAAAATACCTATGTGATTACATTTAATAATTATTGCTTATAATTTACTCTTTCTTTTGGCTTTTCTAAGAAACAAAACTTTTCAGCAAAAGCAATCTTTTCGAAAAAAACGAAAATGAAAACAAAAATATGTTAAGTAAATGGGGGCATCCACGGTATAAGGCGTACTGTACGTTACTCATTTGAACATCGATTATTATTTGTATTTCTGATTGTTTTTCATGTTCAGAATTCGACTGTGGTAATTATAGATTTTCCTGATAATAACTAAAAGCAGTTGTCTACTGCAATATATTATCATGCACAAGTTCAAATTGCCTTTTTATTTCTCGTTTTCTAATTTTAGATCTCAATTTAATGAGAAAGATTTACAAGAGGTAGGATGCAACTTCTTAGATATGAACGGTAGTATTTATAATGAACAGGATATCGAGTGAGTAGCAAAAATATTTCGTCTTCGTTTTTACTTATTTTAAAATTGTATCTGTAATTTGAGGTCCAGCACAAGCCAAGTTGTCGAACAAGAGGTAGCTGGCCCTTCTACACACAATGAAATATGTGTTTCAGATGTGCCAGACAATAAACTGTAAGCATCCTCTATAACAGAAATATTAGGAAAATTTTGTGCAAATCGTTTTTGATTGCAGTGAGAACCTCGAGCAGCCTCTGGACAGCTGTTTCAGCCCTGCTTGGGGCTTCTTCAGCAGAAACGTAGCTCGACATTCCCACTGCAGACCAAAAACGACTTGCCCAATTTATTCGCAAATGCGATGTAAGAATGATGAACATATAAAATAGCGACATCTTACTATCGCTTTTTGACCTAACATTGCAGTAGGATAGACAAATTGAAGCGGGATTTGCTCCTAATGAGTCCCCCATGCAAGGTGGCCATGCTTGCTGTCAAAGCATAATGAAAGATTTTAGAAAAATTTTGTGCAAATCGTTTTTGATTGCAGTGAGAACCTCGAGCAGCCTCTGGACAGCTGTTTCAGCCCTGCTTGGGGCTTCTTCATTATTATGCTTTGACAGCAAGCATGGCCGCCTTGCATGGGGGACTCATTAGGAGCAAATCCCGCTTCAATTTGTCTATCCTACTGCAATGTTAGGTCAAAAAGCGATAGTAAGATGTCGCTATTTTATATGTTCATCAGAAATATTAGGGTAAAGGAACTAATTTCTCACCCTTTTCAGATCACAAGTCGAGCTTGTGCCCGATTTTTTTCCTACTGGGAGACGAATTATTGACGTTGGCCACTGGTTCAAAACTTTAATGAACCATAAACATGTGGATCTTTTCAAATGTTCTTTTGTGAATATGACAATTATAAAAGAAAGAAGAATCGGATTACGATCGACATTTACTTTATAATGTAAAATATGCAAAATGACTCTAGATCTGGATACAAATAGCGTTGACAACGAAATATTAGATGTGAATATGGCCGCAGTGTCTGCATGTATTTCGACAGGTAATGGTTGGACGCAACTGACAGAAGTTGTGGGTGTTTTAAACATACCGCCGATGTCCAAAGACATTTTCGGGAAATGCCAGAAAAAGCTCTTTGAAACCGTGAGAGTGCTTGGATTTCTATGCAGAAAGCAGGAAGAGAGGAAGCGGAGCTAGCTATAAAAAGTGGAGAAGTGGATGAAGACGGAATTCCTTTGATTCCTGTCATAGCCGATGGCGCGTAGTCAAAGAGATGTTATCGTGAAAATTATAACGCACTTTCTGGGGTGGTAAGTAAATCTGTATAATAATTTACATTATGTGAAAGATTTCGTTTATTAATAGTGAAAATTGTAAAAATTTGGGAACACTGACAAATTATTATCACCTATTTAAACGCAGCATTTTTTAGGGTTGTATAATAGGTCAAAAGACAGGCAAAATATTATTTATCGGCGTTCGGAACAAATATTGCTGTATTTGTGCAAGAGCTGTTTCGCTCTCTGTTGAATATCCACATCATACTTGCTACAGAAATCATGACGGACCTTCAACTGCTATGGAAAGTGATATCATTGTGGAAGGATTTAAGTGTAGTATGGAAATGGACGGTATTAAATATGCTAAATTGGTAGGTGACGGAGATTCCAGTGTGTACATAAAATTATTAGAGGCTCGTCCTTATGGACATAAATTGATAGTTGAAAAGGTAGAATGCTCTAACCATCTTTTTAGAAATTTCTGTACGAAACTGAAAGAATTGAGCCAAAAGCGGTTTAGTTCGTCTGGTAAGCTTGTTGACATTTCCCTTCGAAATATTTTAAGTACTAACATAAAAAGGCTTAGAATTGCTGCGGAACATGCCGCAAAAACGTAAATTTAGCCGAAGCTTGTTCTAATTTGAAAAAGGACTTAATTAATGCACCCAGTCGTATATTTGGCGAACATAAAAATTGCTCAGAAATTGGCTATTTTTGCACGGAAAATATGGCAACCGGAAATAATTTAATAATAATTACAAAAATGAGGGAGTGCGGACTATATCAAGATATATTATCATGCACAAACAGACTGGTCTACAATGCAAAAAGTTTGTTAATGAATATGACAAATAAAGCTGCTGAAACGTATAACTCGGTTGTGGCAAAATTTATTGGAGCCAAGCGAATAAATTTTTCCAAGCGCTTTTCATACAATTTACATTTATTGCACGTCAACAAAAACAACGGTTTCGGAAAGTGCCGGGAAAGGTACGTCGAAGACTGCAATTAGCTACACCTGCTGATGAAAACTATGGCCCAAACGCAGCCCAAGTAATGGAAGATCGCGATATGTTACCTGCACGATTCAATGCAGCTAAAAATATATTTCTTGAAAGTTTGAAGAAAAATAAAACGGAAACTACTAGGTTAGAACGCAAAACAATCGGACAATCTTCAAATGCATTGTGGCAATCAGAGAGATTGAAAAGAATTACTGCTTCTAATTTTGGGAAAGTTTGCAAAATGAAAAGATCTACGAATTGCACTGCTACAGTTAAGTCGCTTTTGTATAACAACTTCCGCGGAAATCGATGTACAAGGAGGTATGGTATAGAAAAAAAACCACTTGCCATAATGCAGTTTGAAACAGAATTTGAAATGCACGTAGAACAATGTGATGTCTTTGTTGACCAAAAGGACTGTTATTTGGCTGCAAGTCCAGACGGACTAATAGGAACGGACACTATAGTTGAAGTAAAGTATCCACTGGTAGCATCAGCGTTAACTCCGCAAGATGCCATTAATCAAAAAAAGGTTGCGTTTGCTACTTATGTAGACAATAGTTTCAAACTGAAAAGGTCTCATAATTACCATTATCAAGTGCAAGGACAGCTTCATATCACCAGCAGAATGAAGTGTTATTTTATTTTTTGGACACCATATGGAATGCTTGTCGAAGAGGTAAATAATTAATTATATTCCTATAAGAATGTTTGTCATTATTTAGATAATTATAAAATAAATTTTCCACATAAAATCTTTGCTAATTCTCAATAGAAGATGTAAGTGTATAATATTTTCAGATTTATAGAGATGACGATTTCTGGGAAAGCAAAATGAGCAAACAGCTGAATATGTTTTATTTTGATTGCTTGTTGCCAGAAATAATAGATCCTCGCTTTCCCAATTTACCGATAAGAAATCCAGAGTACCGTAAATTTAATAACAAGGACTAAAATGAAAATGGATTATATGGTACAATACTTATATTGGCTATGTTTACAAGAATATCTAAAGCTAAACCAATTTTTTTTCAGACAGTCAATGTGAGAATAAGGCTTCACTAAACACGTCTGTATCCATGGCCGGTCGAAACGTTTGAATGTTTTACTGTATGTTACGTGATTCTTAATTTTATGTAGAGGCTTTTTACACGCTCAAGAATTTCGCAGAGCTAGCGAAGACTGCGAAATTCAGGAGTTTTTCCCTCTACAATATACGTTTTACATGTTTATCATGTTTATCAGGCATTTTTATTTTATCACTGCAAGGTTTCCCTTTTCAAATTTTCCACTATTACCAGGTAAAAAGCTGTGATGCGAACTTAACAGTATGGTTCTTTCAGATGATCATTCGACGATTTACTAAAAACTAAAAATTCTAATTTCAATTTTCTTCAATAATTCTTAAAGTTTTTGATATTTTGAGTTTCATATTTGCATTATTCAAAGGCCTTAAAGTGAATGCGACTTTCATGATAGTGTTTGTTCGATTTTGTTCTGCGTAAATGATCTTTCTGAAATCGGTGAACATCGGTTAATTATTTTTCGAACTGGACTAAATTGAAAAAACATGAAAACCACGTTGGAAGCTGAAATAGCCAATATCTCGAAAATCGTTTACTTTAACGCTAGTGGACAGGTACATCAAATTGGTTTAAAAGAGGAGAAATAATAGTATTTCCTTGCAAAACTTTCAGAATTGTGCTGATAAAAAAATTAGAGCATTTTAAAACTAAGAATTGTACCGTACATAGCGTTCTCTATCCGTTGCTTCAAAATTGAGGAGAAGTTATAATTTTTCGGCTCGTGAATTTTTAAGCCGATGTATCGAAAATTTTAAGAATTATTGAAGATAATTGAAATCAAAATTTCGAATTTACGACCTGTATCTCCTTTATCAGCTTTTGAACTAAATGAGTTTAAATAAATCGCAATATTTTGAAGTCAGGAATCCACTGTTACTCTGTATTCCATTAGTTTTGGACCACTCCATACAAATTTATTATAAGTATAATAATTATATCTATTACAATTTATTTTATAGTGACTCGAAAAAAAAGTTATAAGTATTTATTTGTAGTAATGAGGAAGTGGGTGTGTTACATTTGTAAAATAAAGTATCCTTTTTGCGATTTTTTTTCTTTAAATCACTAAATAATTAAAAAAATATTGTATTTTTTGTTATTCGCAAAAAACAAAAATTTAGTTTTTCGATTGTTCAACTACCGCAGAAGCCAATGCCGCAAATTGTAGGCAAAATATAAAAAAATTCCATGAGTTGACTACTTAGCAGACATAAACTTATCAGTATCATAAATCTTTCAGCGCCTAGATATTTTGTGCCTTCAATATTCTGTAGAGGGAGAATTTTTCGACACGCCTATTGCATACCTCGTTCCTACCCGCTCATGTCCCTCAGAAACTCGAGAGATGCAAGTCAACCGCCTTAAATAGCGTTTTCTGTTCTCGTTTCAACCATTTATAACAATTAATTTAAATAAAAAAATATTTTAAGAAATTCATATTTTTATTTTAAATCAAGCAAGCGAGGAAAAATAAAAGTTGCTTTTACTTGTAAAATAAAAGAAAGTTGTAATAAATGCTCACAGTGCCTGGTCATTAATTTTGGAACACAACTGACATCGTTTTGTGGCACATCTTGCTGGATATTTCGATTAATACTATGAAATGCCTGTGTAACTATAATAACTGCTTTACGCAATTCTGCATTGTTGTTACAATTTAAAATACTCCCATATTTTTATTTTTTACTGTGCTCCAGAAATAAAAGTCAAGGGATGTTAAATCCCGGGATCGGGGTGGCCATTGTATTGTATGTATTGTATTTGTAACTGTTACTATTCAAACGATGGTTTATTTGTGGGCATAGTAAAAAGTAAAAGATATGAGTATTTCAACTATAAAAACAAAGAATTACGTGAAACAGAGGTGCAGACATATCGTAGTATTAATCGAAATATCCTGAAAGTGCAACCAGGAGTGTCGCAGAACGGAGTCAATTGTGTTTCAGAGCTAATGGTTAGACACTGAGCATTTATTTTTATAACTTTCTTTTGTTTTATTTTAGTTTTGTAAGTAAAAGCAATTTTTGTTTCTCCTCACCTGCTTGATTTAACACAAAAATATGAATTTCTTTAAATATCTTTTTATTTAAGTATTGTGCTTTAAATAAGTTAAAGACAATTTTGAATAAATAAAATTTTGCTGCCACCAGGTAATTTTTAGGAAATTATCGAATATGTTTACCTGATTAATTAATAAGTCTTTCGAAGGTTTTCAAGGGTTCTTGGCTCAGAAACTGTACAAATAAATAAAATCCCTCTGGTGCTGCAATGGATTTATCGAGTACTGATTTAAAGATTTAAATTGATACCAACAAAAAAGGCGAGTAACAACAAAAAAATATATAAAGTAAGAAAAATTTAGTTGAAAGGAATTTTGAAAAGAAAATGTTACATGACATAAAATAACAATTACAATACCTTATCAGAGGCGAAACACAGTAACAGAGGCTTTTGGGATGCCTGAAGGTTCCTCGATTGAATTCTGGGCTCCAAGGCTGGTGTTCTCCGCGTGTACAAACACACACACTCACTCATATTTTCCTGAAGGGGTTAAACTGCTATGGTAAAACAATCGAATGATTGAACGGATAGGAGGATAACATTTTGGAGACTTGTGTTGGGTTCCCGGTGGATACTGATTTTATTTTTCATTCGCTCCCGCCGCGGAGCCTGGATGCTTATCTTAAGAACGTCTCCCACCGACGCTTATCTTAAAGGCGTTACAAAGATTGCCTAAATCAGGGGGCAAGTTTTCAACATTAATTTGGCACGGCAGGGAAGGAGGGAATATAGTTGCACGGTTTCTGCGAGTAATGCGATCTTAATTATTATTGTTATGACTACAGTATTTCCTGTGCAAATCATTATTGGCTGAGAAAATTTAATATAAAATAAAACACTAAATTCCACTCGCAGTAATCAAATTAAATTAAAATCTCGAATAAAATATAAGATCGACTTTTCCAGGCGTTTACAATTGGTTGTTATACATGGTTGAAACGAGAAAGGACAACGCTATTTAGGCCCAATTTTACAATGACGGCTTAACTTTGAGCCGAAGTTTAAACCCTTCACAACAATTGTTGAAATAATCGTTGCTAATGGTTTAAACCTCGGTTCAAAATTGAATCGCTTTTGTAAAACTGGACGTTAGTCGCACAAAAATCCAATATGGCGTCCATTTAAAATAAGAAAGTTGCTATCAATATTTTGAAAACCACCAATTTGAATTTTATTTTGACTTAACTTTTGACTGTATTTTATCAAACTTAATATCTTTTATATTAAACTTTTTTTCATATTTCTTATAATTACGAAATTATTAGACATTAAAGAAAATAGCGATTTTCAGTTTTTCTACGATAATATCGAAACTATTCAGAATTTACAAATTTTCTCAACGGCATCTGAATTAGCATATGAAACTGTAAAATATTGCCCTTTAACCAAATCTCTATCTTCACTAATAAGAATGTTATCCATAGTAGCCCACCCAATCTCGGACACTGTATTTAGGGGTATAATTTGGTTGACCAAGTTTTGTGCAACCTTCTAGAAGAGCTCACAAACATTTCGCGCAAATATACAGGTGAAGATTATTGAAATGATTACGTATTATCATTTTGTTGTTATTATTTACTTGTTTCTTCCGTTATTTTAAAAGTAGCAAGGGGTTGTAATCATGCGAATAATGAAGTCGAAGTTTCGGTAAGTACAGTATGCAAATTGCATGTCAATTTCAATCAAAACTCAATAAGTCTATGCTCTGTTTCATTAAAAACTATAATAGTATAGTAAAATAAGTTTAAAAAATGCGGTAGTTTCCGAAAAAATTCAACCTAGCTGAATTTTTGTATATTCCTTTATGTAACCATTATAAATAACATACCAACACTTCACGTGTTATTCAAGGTCAAAAATCAAGAGAAACGATTTTGCGCTATTATCTCGCTTCCTTTTAGTGTGTCAACAATTCGGGTTATTTTAAGAATTGAAGATTAGACAATTCCCCACAAAAAAGTTCTTATATATTTTTACGTGCGATGAACCGTTTACTCTAAATCGAGCTGCGAATGAAACAGGGAGCGTAACTCGCTCTTAAATTTATAAGATATACGAACTGGAATATACAGTATTTCCCAAAAGTAACGGATAAATTCTATAAAATGGTTGAGAAAAATGGTTGGTAAAAATGCTCAGATGGGTCGATTTTGATTTTTAAATCATCATTTGAGGATGTAATTTTGAAGCCCCCCCTCCTCATCCCCTAAGCGATAACAACCGCAACTTTAAAAATGCAAATAGCAAAGTACCCCTTGTGATTCCTCATTTAACAACATTTTTTATGCTGAATACAATAAACAACACTTTTTCAACATCGGTTGATAAATAAAAATAAATAAATAAATAACGGTGTCACTTTTCGTATCTAATCGTTAAAACAAATAGCAAACACTGCACCACGTAATGTCAATAAATTCTATTTGATATTTAACAACTTACAATTGTTTTTATCACTTACTGCTAGAGCCTAACATTGCCTGCTCGAAAATTTTTACTTCAATATATTTTTCTGAATATCTCAGTTATTTATGAACCGATTTTGAAAAAGCTTTAATTGTTCTATTTAGCATAAAAATACTATTAAACGAGGTATCACAAGCAACATTTTGCTATTTGAATTTTTAAAGTTGGGGCTGTTATCGCTTAAGGGATGAGGGGTTGAAAATTACATCCTCAAATGAAGATTTACAAATAAAAATCGACCTGTCCGAGCATTTTTATGAAATATTTTTCTTAACCATTTTATAGAATTTATCCGTTACTTTTGAGAAACACTGTATACACATCAAAAAAACGTGTCAAAAGTGTCTCTAAAGGGCGCAGTAAACAGTTCCCTAGAGAATGGATAGTATTATAATTATTAAAAATATATCTTGGAACGTAGTTATTCGGCATTCCATTGTTATGGTATGAGTCAGTTTGTATCTAGGAAGTCTCCACTCATTGTCAGTATTTTTTATCGTTCTTTATCAGGATTGTTTCAAATATTACTATCGTGCCAGGTTCAGTACACTGCTACCTCATTGCAATTTTTTTGCCGTAAGGAATATTGAAAAACTGGGTGATTGATTGAAATGATTTCTGTCCAAAAGAAGTATTTAAAATTGAAAATTGGCGCTCAAATGTCATTGTGGATCACGGAATACGTTTTTTCCTAACAATGTATGGAGCACCAGTCTAAGAAGAATCTATTGATAACTACAGATATTGAGCTTCGCAAAATTTACAAGATTTAATTCATCTGAAGTTTTCGTTACTACCTTCCACAGCTGTAGTTGCGCAACATCTATACTGAGTATACTACTAAGTACAAATTTGGTTAAACCATGAATTAAATCGACATCAGTGGGGACGGGTAATGAAAAATAATATAAAATATAACTACGTTATTAAACCTGCATCGGATGTACTAATGTACACAATTTCTTACAGCTGTTTGAAAGATTGTGGCGCTAATTGTGGATGCAGGAAAGTGGTATTGTCATGCTCTATAGTACCATTGTCGTGGAAAATCATGCCTCAATGCTACTTCTGAGGCTGATTCTTCTAACATTTCTAATAATAATAATAATAATAATAATAATAATAATAATAATAATACACAAATAGGTGACGATGATGATGAAATAAGCTCTTTAGATTATTTACTATCAAGTATATCCGAGAAAGTTGATGATGCCGAAAAAAAAGATGTGGAAAAAGAAGAGAAGGAAGAAGTACCAGAGGAAGACAGCGGCGAAGAAGGATAATAATTTGAAATATGAATTGTTCTTACCTAAAACAAGGTATATAACAAAAGCCGCCTCGCTTTCTACCTCGAAAATGGTATGGAAATGAGTGCACACGTATAAATGTATAAGAACTTTTTTGTGGGGAATTGTCTAATCTACAATTCTAAATTGTAGCATTTCTTTTGACGTTTGACCTTGAATAACGCGTGAAACCGGTATAATATCGATGGGGACTTTTAGTATGTTATTTATAATGGCTACATAAAGGTGTATACGAATATTCAGGTAGGTTGGATTTTTTCGGAAGACATCCTTATTTTACTGTATTATAAGTCGACGGTGTTCAAGCAAAACTCAATATATTCAAAACAAATTTTTATTTTTAAGATAAGTTTGACTAATTATCAATCTGACTTAAAGAATTGGTAATTTCATGTTCTTATTTCGTGTTTTTTACCTCTTTGTTAATTTGCTTGTCTGTCTACCTGTTACAGTGGCCAGAAAGCAATAGGGTGCAATTTAAGATTTACAGAAGAGACATTGCTAAAGAGCAGGACAGTACATACATAGCTCGTTTTGACAGCTGTTTTTATTTACTGTTGCATTTTTTGTAATCTTATCATTCCCAAAAACTAGGGTTGCCATAAGTCTGTTTTTTCAATGGACTGTATGTTATTCAGGAAGAATACGTGTTCCGGTCCGTTTTTAATAAATGTTCTTATTTTTCCTAATATGTTTGAAAAGCGATTATTAAGGCAGGTAATAGTAACAAATTTCCTTTTGTTAGTATCGAAGGGGTACTACTTGGCGTTAATTGAAACTAAACTAACAAAATGATAAACTCAGGACCATTCTGTAACTTATGTGTTCGTATCAATTAATATGATCTTCAATAATTGAAAAGAATTTGAAACGATGCCGTAACAATCAAGTCGAAGAGCTGTGTGTGGCTCTTTAATTAATTGATGTGTGTACAAAGATACACGTATAATAAGGTAAATAAAATAATAATAAAATAAATAAGAAAACCAAATATAACCTGCAAAAAATTAAAAACAAGAAAATAAAGAAAGAAATGAAAGAGACAGCAAAAATATACAAAGTATGAGGTGAAAAAAAAACAAAAGAAGATAGACAAGTTCGTAGGAAATGAAGGCAAACTGTAAAAACGTAAATAATACGATAGTAACAAAACAAAGACAGAAGTGAACGATGAAATACAGTGCGTAAAACAAAAAAAGATAACAAATGTGCTAGACAAAGCAAGTGAGTTGTTACCGATTTTGCAAGGTCACTAGTTATAAAAGCAATAATTAATACGTATATCAATTGATTGAAAGTTATAAAACAGACCCCTTCATTGTATTCTTAAAAAAAATATTTCCTGAAAAAAATATAGATGGTCTAAAGCCCGCAATAGACGATCATAAATTGCATGAAATTTATATGTAATTTATGACAAAACCGATTTTTTAACGTGTACAGCGAGCAAAAAGAATTACATGAATTTATATATGTAAAATTGACAACAAAGAGCAAGTTCTATTTCTCAAGGTTTTTGACGTGAAATTTTAGTAAATTCTAGTGACTTTGATTGTTGCTGTTGGCTGTTGACTCAGATGAATGACTAACGACTTCTGCTAGTTTATCTGGGTACATGTTTATAAATAATTTTAGCTTCAAGATAGTTTAATAATTGATAACCAAGTGCTCTCTGTTTGGATTATACCTTTGATAACATAATCCAACATTCCCAGCTATTCAAAGAAAATAACTTGAAGTTAGAAGCATTAATGAGTTACCATTTTCACCAACATTAACATTCTAAATTACTATTTAGCAGAATGTCTTTTTATTAATATAATTGAAATGTGTATTGCGAATTACAATTCATGAATTTATACACACATGTTTAGATGAATTTTTACGTGAAATTATTGGAACATGTATTGCCGGCTTTAAGAGAAAAATGTATCTCAAAATTCTGTTGTAACTGCTGAGGGAGGAAGTAGCGAAGGAAGGGAAGGAGCGAACAACTATCATCATTGCAAAGTGAATAAAAAATAAATACAGTTTGTCCGTTATTTTATTTCTATCAATACGGCAACTCTACCAAAAACTCAAGCAAAGTTAAAATTGCCAAAGCACAAATTCATTGAATTATATACGACGGGGCCTCAGCTCTGTGACAGGGCCGAATTTACAAGATCCAGGGCTATTCTGTAACATTAATATGCATATCAATTGATATGGTCTTCAATACTTGAAGAGAACTTGTACGATTTCATAACATTTCATGTCGATTGCCGACTGCAAATTGAAGAGAGATGCATATTAACTCGAGATCACACTTGAAACGGATTGCAAGTTATTATGAAACTATTTACAGAATACCAATTTTGTAAGGTCACTTGAAACATGGCAATATCAAGTCCACATCAATGTTAGAGAATAGACCCCATTAATGACCGGTTTTATAAAGTACGGTTGACTAGAAGTTGACACTGAAGCCGTAGTCAACGAAAGGTTTTGGTTTTATAATGTTCGGTAGGCAGCTCAACCAACGGTTCTCTGTCAGTTGACTTCAACCATAGGAGTGGGTAGCGATTAGCGTCGTCAACTGGAGATTGAGTAGTGTCATGCATGTGTCATATAATGCCCGGTTTTATAAAGTACGGTTGACTAGAAGTTGACACTACACTCGTAGTCAACGAAAGGTTTTGGTTTTATAATGTTCGGTAGGCAGCTCAACCTACGGTTCTCTGTCAGTTGACTTCAACCGTAGGAGTGGGTAGCGATTAGCGTCGTCAACTGGAGATTGAGTAGTGTCATGCATGTGTCATATAAGTGTAGTGTTATTCAACATGGATTCCTCAAGTTCATCAAATGACAAAGTGTTAAAAAAATATATTAATAGCAGAACATAAGCAATCGACAATTCTATTTCGATTAAATTATATTTATGGGACTGTCAAATATTTGAAATAGCGTAATATTTATTTAACAAATCATTCGTCCAGGTAAAATAGTAATCATTTCAATCTCAGTTCCTAATCTGTACGTTTGGAAACATGACAAAATTCTCAAAATACCCACTTACAAAGCAAAAAATAGGTAAAAACTCGGCTACTTGATTTTGAAGGTGTACGCGATTTTATTGCAAGCAAGTGTACATCACACTCGGTCTAAACTACACGCTTCGACCGTGGAGTACTCGTATTTGTCCAACTAGTTTTTCCAGAAATGTTTCAATGCATATTGTTACGTTTCTAGGGTTTAAATTTATTTATTTAAACGAACAAAACACTCTGTAAAAACTTAACCGTAATTTATTAATGCTTACAAACTAATTTATTTGTAACAATTTATTTACACACTAAAATCTAACTTCGACGATCGCTGTTAGAATTCGACTGACTCCTGAGTCAACTCCGGCCGATTTTATATCCTTTGCTGCCGTCTCGAATTTTCCAAGCTGGAAGATTTGAGTTTGTTCGATGGTGGCGTGACGGCCAATGACGCATAACGAACCGACTTCTTGACGCCTTCAGTTTGACGTAGTAAGCCGGGTGGCGCGCCACACTGCCCCCTTCTTAAAAACGTTTCGTCTCGAAATGTTCCTGGTGATAGTCTTGAAGGAGGGTGTCGGAATCTTGCAACTTCCCGTCTGGAAGAAGTAGCAGTCCACGGTTTTGCTGTTGCTGACTATTGCCTGTGGGTGGTGGCTGCAGACTAGGACTTCAATTCCCGTTCTGTGGAAGATGACTTCCAGCATGCTTCGAATTACTCTCCAGTCTAGTCCGTCCAATCCGCAGCCCAATTTGGGGATGGCTAACTTCATCTGGTGGTTCTCTGTTAGTTGTCTCCTCAGGCTATAGAGGGCTCTCCACATACTTTGATAATCAGGTTTACCGCTTGATGTCTTCTTAGTGACTAAATAATGCACGTGGCCCCTCCGATCTGCCGTCGAATCGATGATCTGCAGACTCTTGCCTACCACGGGATGCTGTCTTCGGAGCTCCTCGATTTGGCCAAATTTCTTCCTAAACACCTGAGCGATTCCTTTGGACATTTTCAGGTCTTCTGCTACGCAATGGGCCAAACTGTACTCCAGTGGCACTTTAAAGAGATCTTGTTGCTTCTCCGTGGTCACTCCAAACCGTGCCTTGCTTCCTTCGGCGTGATGAGACATGAAGGTTTCGAAGTTCACTTCGGAAACTTGTGCCCTTTGTACTATCCCTTCATCTGCTTCTCCATGGTAAGGGGCTATCCGGTTGAAGTGGATTACTTTGGGTTTGCCATGGGGGACCTTCTTGATGCGGTAAACGACGTCGTTGATCCGTTTCATCACTTTGTAAGGACCTTCCCAAGAGGTCTGCAGTTTTGAGGACAGGCTTCGACGTCTTTGTGGGTTATAAAGCCAGACCAGTGCTCTAGGTTGGTATCCCCCGTGTTGAGCGTTGATGTCATAGTCCTCCTTCATCCGATCGCTGGCCGTCTGTATATTGTGACGCACTTGGTTGTGTATATCGTCAATTTTCCTGCGTAATTTGCTCACGTAATCTTCGTCGGCAGAGACTTCGCCAGGCTTCACACCAAACTTCAGGTCGCAGGGCAATCTCGGCTCTCGCCCGAATACCACTTTCGCCGGAGTCTCCCCTGTTGTCTCATGAACGGACGAGCGGTATGCCATTAGGAACAGGGGAATGTACGTGTCCCAGTCCCTCTGATGATCGGAAACGACCTTGGACAAATGTCGGTTGATGGTTCTGTTGAACCTTTCCACCATTCCGTCCGACTGTGGGTGGAGTGCAGTTGTTCTAGTTTTTCGTACGCCGAGCAGAGTACACACGTTCTTGAACAAGGCAGAATCAAAGTTCCTTCCTTGGTCTAAATGCAGTTCCATAGGTGCACCATACCGACTGATCCATTCCCTGACAAGGACTTACGCAATAGTGACTGCCTCTTGGTTAGGTAGGGCGTAAGCTTCAACCCACTTGCTAAAGTAGTCCATTACCACGACGATGTACTTGTTTCCACCATTTGTTTCTGGAAACGGGCCGGCTACATCGATGGCAACTCTCTCAAAAGGACTTCCAACGTTGTACTGAGCCTATGGGGACCGTTACTGGCTGCGCAGACTGCACACTTTCTGCACCAATCCTTCACGTTTTCCTTGCAGTTCACCCAGTAAAATCTTTCGCGCACCTTCTCCATAGTCTTCTTAACTCCCAGATGCCCTCCCGAAGTTCCATCGTGAAGTTCCCTCAGAACTTCTGGCACCCTATTCTTGGGGATTAGTAACTGTGTCTTCTGTTCCATGCCTTCCTGATTCTCTATGCTTCGTCTCAGAAGACCACGATCCAACACTATGGAGTCCCACTGCGCCCAGTATGATTTTATGGACGGTGCACATGGTGCTACCTCTTCCCAGGTAGGCCTCGCGTCCCTGCTTTTCCACTCTAGCACTAATTTCAAATCCGGGTCGCTCTCCTGGTCTCTTCGCAGTTCTTCGCCTTGCCATTTGTCGTCAACAATGGCTGTCCTCGCAGTCGTGGCTACCTTCTCGTCCAAACGACTACAGTGCTTACAGTCTTCGGCACAGGGTCTTCTCGACAAAGCATCGGCATTTCGATGGCTAGTTCCTGCCCGATGTTGAATTTCAAACTCGTACTCCTGAAGTCGATCGATCCAACGTGCAACTTGCACTTCTGGGTTCTTGAAACGGAGAAGCCATTTTAGAGCGGCATGGTCGGTCCTCAGCAGGAAGCGTCTACCATACAAGTACTTGTAGAAGTGTTCTATCGTTTCTACGACGGCTAGCAATTCCCTTCTTGTGACGCAATAGTTTCGTTCCGGTTTGATAGGACTTTACTGATGTAGCCGATCACCTTTTCTTGCCCCTCTTGTAACTGGGAGAGTACGCCACCAATCATCAGTTCTTCCCTTGGATCCATTTTCTACCTCAAATACATCTTGATAGCGGCCGATAAGATTCTTTGCTTTTGTCTTCTGGTCTGGAGTCAATTCCTGGGCTGTTGACATAACCATTTCCCATAATTTCCTTGTGACTTTCGCTTCTGGAACGTTTGCTTCAAGGTGGCGGGAGATGGAGGACACCATGGTGCAGCTTCCCAAGATGGTTCCTTTCTTGATATTGACGGAGAAACAATTGACGTTCGTACGTTTCTGAAACGTTTCAGAAACATTCGTTGTTACCTTTAAAGTATTTTATAATAAAATACTCGATATCCTCGATCTCGATACCTATACATAACAACTAATTTATTAACACCGTTACACTAACACTAATTTATTTAATGCAGACTATAAACTTATTTATTTTAACGTAAGCCGAACCATCAGTTAGATATAAATTCTAATTCGAACGATCCTTTTTTTCCTCGGGCGACTGTTTCAATATGCCGGGTTAGTTTGCGAGACTGATCGGTCTCGCGAGAACTGCTTGCCATTCAGCGCTCGTTTGTTGCTGACGTGGCCCAGAAAGTTCTGTCGCGGAAGCAGACAGACGTTCCTTAATGCTTCGAGATCCTGTTGCGCCAAGCTCTGACGCGTGTAGCTTCCGAGATATGTCGATGAATCATCACAGTGTTAAGTGCTAATACAGGTGGAGTTTAAATAAATACGCGGATAACATTACCGTTTTACAACTTTACTGAAATATGTGTGTATTAGACAGTAGTTGTCCGTATTTGAATCTTTCTGAGATGTTGAAATTCGAGAATGGAAATAGGAATCTTTTTTTTTTACTAATCTTTTCTCCTAAATTCAAAAGGAATGCCACTTTGCCTACATAGATTTTCTTTCTTATGCTAATTCTGCCAGCTTGAAAATCTTTGGCGACAAATACAAATTTATTTTGCGTCAAGCAAACTTCAGCAAAACAAAAACATAAAAACAAGAAATATAAAATCTGAATTCAAAAGTTTTTTGTCCATTAGGTATATGAATCACGAAGTCAATCTGGGAACACAACGTATAAAAACGAATAAAGTATTATAAAGTAAAGTATGTAATAACACTACGATTTCAGTTACTTATCTAGAACTGTAGAGTAGTCCTTGGTCGTGATATAGGTTCGTTACCGCTTTTTTGTTTGATTTTGTATAGGTTGTGTAATTGGCATATTTCTTGTATGTCTGGAATCAACTAATTTTGATAAAATGTGGTCGATGCAAAAAACCTTTAAATTTTTTCATCATATACTTTTTCCAAAATATATATCATCGCGGTGAATATGTTCAACTTTCATATTTTTATTTTCTCCTGACCATATTGCGAAGAAGCATGTTTTTCTTTTGGTAACATTTGTAGGTGTACATTATGCTCTTTTTTGCTAAAAGAGTGTAGACCGGGCTGCCCTTCTTTACTGGACATTAGTTTTTGTTTGGAGGATATTAACTCGCATTGCAGCACAGTCTACTGTAGGGGGCCGATTTATTACAGGTGAATTTAAGGTATTTTCGCTGCCACCAAGTATCTTTGAATTAGGACACCGAATAAAATCATTACAAGGCCAGAGGCTTATGAGTTCTTCCAGGCTTAAAGAACTGCATACAGATATTTCTTTGTCTTTTTGTAATTACATGTAATTAAAGTCAGAGCTACAAATTAAAGTATATTGAAGGAAATGAAAACGTACAAAGGAATAGCAAATGTTATACACTTATTACATCATTACGACCGTACCTGATATTTAAAGAAAAGACTCCCCTCTCTGTTTGAGGACTCCGCAGCAGGATTTTTTTGGAGTTGCTCTCGGGTCGGGTTCTTCCGTTTTTTTTTGGATTCACTCAACCATCACCCGGTTATTAAACACAGTACAAATAATTTTCTTTGAGGAGGATTAATTAAAAGATTAAAATAAACGGACTTTCAATTAGGTACAGGAAAAAAATGAATAAAAACCACAAGAGAGTCAAAAAGGGCTAGCGAATCATGTGCATACTTGAAGAGTAAGCAACGAACATTGATTATTTCCTTTCTCCGAGGGGGTCATACAACCTGCATCTTATCTCAAAATTACGTCAAAATTCACCCAGTGACTGCTGTCACCTGACGTATCCCGTCTGAACTACTCTTTTTGCGTGGGTCGAATTACATTCCACTGGGTTTAATTCCCAGGGCACAGCAAGAGAAAAAAAATGTTATCACACTAATGTTTAGTCTCGGGCACGGCAAGTCCCTGATAAAAAGAATTTAGACATTCGCAATTTAGATTCTTTTACGAGCCATTAAAAAGGAATACGCCAGACTTATTTAGTAATTAAGAAATTATACATTAAGAGTAAAATTCCGGCTGTTTACATCCCTTCCCCCTTAGAAAAAGTATTGACCCGTGGTCAATAGCTTTTAAAGATTCAAAATTTGTCTGCTACGGTTTCCCTTACAAAGAAAAAGTATATATGCTTATAACTAAATTTCAACATAGGTTTTCAATATGGTGACACGGGACGATTTTATATCAGTTTAACGTATAACCTATAAAGTTACTTTTCTGGGCACATGATAGATTGTTACACTTTCAAAAGTTTCGGCACTCTTGGGCGGAGTAAACTCTTCCATCCGGATACAGTGTTTCTTTTTCCACGGTTTTGCGTGTCGAACGTTACTTCGTACGGCTACCATCAGGGTTGATCGATGGTAACGCTGAATCCGCCGTATCGGAAATTGATCTAACAGTGAACCTGCTCTCGGATCTCATCCTCAGGATTGCTCGATCATTGGTGGTTGGTTCAACAGTGTTTCAAAGGTGCCATGTCCCAGGTCATTCCCATGCCAAGATTACATATAAAAGAAAAACCAGTATCAGGTTCTCATAACATCTGATAGCAATATCATAACACAAGGGTATATGCAAAAAGAAAAGTATATTATTTAAAATTATAGAAAACTTAACATATATACGAGCGTAAAGAAAGGCTGGGTGCTAAACAATGACACAAAGTTATTTAGCAAAATATACCAACAAACCGTTCCCTACACCTACTTAAAAGTGAGGTTGCTACGTTTATATAAAGTGATCCCATTCTTCCTTTGCCTCTTACCTAATTAATTAACGGGTACATTTAAAAACAAAATAAAAAAAAATCTAAGCATGCTGATTACATTTCTATCTTTAAGCTCCTTTTTTGACATTTTAAACATGGTTAAAAAACTTAACATTCTTCCCTATCTTAAAAAAGAACAAATCAACTTTCGATTTTAAATCGAACCTATGTTACTTTTCATAGTCCTAACACTTGCAATAAATCGTCCTTATGTCCGTGCGCTGCTACACAGTTCAGTTATCATCCTTTCGTCGCCAATCTCTTTCGGCGTCACTCATCTCTAACGTGGGATACAACTGTTTTGATGCATCACGTTTCGTCTCTTTTTCCGTCCTCCCGGTTGAGTTAACGTTTCTGTTGTGTTTGCGCGCATTTTCCATCTCAATTTCTGCACTTTCAGTACTTAATTGCTGTTTTTGGTCTTTGGGTTCTTTTGTATGGTGTCGGTATACCCAAAACATTGTAACGCTGTCCAGTATTGCTCCTATGAGTCTGAAACTCCAACCAAAAATTTCGTATATCATCACTCCATGAATTAGGGTGTCTATTAGGAATTTAATTGCTTTCCCGATGATGTATAATCCCATTACCAGATGTGATAGTTCCTAAAGTAGTGATCCATGAGTACAGACGTTAAGAGTTGTTTTTTTTTAAAGTAAAACTTCCCATTCTCAGAGGGTTTGACGACGAAAAACTTTGGGTGATCAGTTTCGTAGGCTGATTGTCCACAAATCATTGTTGGTCTAGAAACAGGCATAGCAAATACCGTTTGTCCTCAATCAACCGAGTAAATGACAGTTCTTTGCCCTGATACCTCTCCACTGGGTATTAATTTATCCGCCGGGCCTTCATATAATACTGTATATTTCCTTTCTGAACACTGACTGTCGTCAACATGCTCCCAGTAGGTTTCACCAAAGACGGAATCAATGCAAGCTTTCTCCTTGTATGGGCATTGAATTCCTCCCGGAAGGTGGATTTCATTTTCCCCTATCTTCGCAGGCGAATAGCGTTGGTACAAGGAAATTTCCAATGTAGCTTGTACGATCACATCGTCCCAACCTCCTTTATGGTCCTCATACAAGCTTCCTAGGCAACTGCTTTCTCCCGTCATCCTTCCTGCCATTAGGACTGTTGCTTGAGTAGTTCCATTGATAATTAGCTGGTCGATATTCTTCCCATAAAAACTCAGAAGACTTCGGGTTAAATGCATTTCCTGGCATCTTGCTCGACCTATTGGATGTATGTAGGTAGCAAGTCCATTCAGGGTAGCAGACATATGTGAATGCATACCACAATGGGATATCAATCGGGTTACATGAATCTTACACTGGATAACATTTTAACTCACTTTTTAGTTCTTTAGTTTTTTCACTTAAATGTTTCTCACAGTGTTCTTACTAATATAAGTCTTTACTATATTGTCCCTATATTATATTATTCAAAGAAAAGGAAGAATGTTATTTGCAGAGCTTAGTAACTTCAAAGAAAAGGAAGAATGTTATTTGCAGAGCTTAGTAACTTCAGAGAAATGCAATCGCAGAAATAATAACATTAAGAAAACCTGTAACTCAAGAAAAATAGTAACCTGACCCATAAATACATATAACTCTATACTTTGTTTTATAACACAAAAATCCCATGATTAATGAAATAAATATATTAAAAAAGAAAATAGGTAAACAACAAAACAATCCATTTCTAAATTTTGAAATAATCATTGAACTTGCTAAAGGGGGGGGGGATTAAAAGGATTGGATTATGATAATGAAAATAAATATACAAGTTGTGTATATTATATTCATGGGGTTAAAATTCTTACTTTTCCTTTCAGGTTTCACAGTTTCCTTTCTGTCACGGTACTCATCCTCAACGATAAATAGGTACTCATCCTCAACAACGAGTGTTTTTGGCATGACCCAGGGTTGGGTTTCTACAGGGCCCTTACTCCTTGTCCCGTAGCGGTGTTCGTTGTCAGTGGATGGTTCGGGTGGTCTGCTATTTTCATTATCTCCTTGGATCTGCTCCATTTCTTGCTGATCTGCTGTTGGTTCTATCGGTTCTTCTTCATCCGTCCCGACATCATCAGCACTACTATTACTCATCAAATCTGGCGGTTCTTCGTCTTGTAGCTGATGGTCTTCAGGAATTTCATCCAAAGCGTTTGGGTTAAAAATTACCACTCGTTGCCTGACCGGTTCTTCGTTTAATGATACCGGGTTCCTATCCATGGTTGTATTTCTCCTGTTGGAGGGTTCATGATATTTTCCTGCGGGAATTGTGGTGGCTCTCCACCGAAATACACTCGTTCCAATTCTTCTAGGTTTCCAGGAATTCTAGTGTCTTCTTCCGAGTCTATTTCTGACTCTGGGCCGCTCGAGTCCTCTGATGATGGGGCATCCTCCTTGTCTTCTTGGTTTGGAGGTGCCGATTGAACGTCTTCACTATCTTCATACCACTTTAACCGGTTAACATGAACTATTTGTTCTTCATTTCTGCCTATTCTGGAGATTTTGTATGTTACTGGACCTATCCTTTCCATTATTCTATACGGTCCTTCCCACTTCTTACTCAGCTTTCTTGACAAACCTGGTTTTACAGCTGGGTTGTTCAGGTAGACCTTATCTCCTAGTTGAAATTTAGTAGGTCTCGTCTTCTTATTGTATTGTCTTTCCCTTTGTCCTGCTGATTTCTTCAGTTTTTGGCGAACGACTTCGAAGGTAGAATTCAGTCTTGCGACTAGTTCTGATGCATAATTTTCGCTATAGTCATATCGCTGTCTTGTAGAAGTGAGCTCGTCATCGTTAGGCAACCTCATGTCTCTTCCGTGAAGCAGAAAATAGAGTGTCTCTCCGATGGATGAGTGGATGCTGGCTCGGTAGGCCATTAACATGGAATGGAATCCACTTGTCCCAATCTCGTGGTGACTTTGAAACATAATGAGACAATATATCTTTAAGCACACGGTGTGTTCTTTTTATCATTCCGTTGCTCTGGGGATGGTAAGGAGTTGTTTGAATTTTCTTAATGCCCAAAATTTTGCAGACATTTTTCATCAGTTCCGATACGAAGTTGGTTCCTTGGTCTGTCAACAACTTTCTTGGCACTCCGTGTCTAGCGACGATATTCTCTACAAATGCTCGAGCTACAGTGTCCGCTTTCTGGTCCGGCAAAGGTATTGCTTCCGGATTTGAAGTCGTCTTGGAATGTTAATACGTATTTGTTACCTTGGTCTGTAGTAACTAGCGGTCCCACTATATCCATAGCTGTTAATTTGGACCGTTTTGCGAAGTGACGTACCCGTTACGTCACTTCGCAAAACGGTTGCAATGGTGCTGGTCTCCTATTGGTAGGTGTTTTTCGTGCATTACAGGAGTGACATTTTTGGACATAATCCTAGACATCATCTTCCATGTTTTTCCAGTACATCCGTTCTTGTAGTAGTCTTAAGGTCTTCGGTATGCCTTGATGTCCTGCGTATGGTAGGTCATGATGATCGTGAATGCATTGTTTTACCAACTTCTTTGGAATTACAATTCTGTTATTTCTTTCCCCACCTCGTCTAACTCGGAATATAACCCCGTCTTCGTCGATGTAATACGGATCCTCCATTTACTCTCCTTGTATTTGACCACGTAGTTTCTGCAACACTGTATCTTGCCGTTGTTCTTTTCCTATGACTTCTTTGTTCAGGTATGGTATGGGTGTTTCCTCAACATCAACTCGACCTCTTTTCAGAATTGGATGCGTTTCAACTTCTTGTTGTACTATTTCCTGAGGCTGGCTTATTCTGATCGGTTTTTTCTTCGATTTTGTTCTTTGGCTTTTCGTGCCCATTCTTGATATTCTTTATATCCTTTCGACTTTTCTCGACCCAATTGCGAGAAGGTTCTCTCGTATTTACGATCTCCTGGTTCATTATCGCTGAGATCTTCGTCGTGTTTCTTGACTTTGACTTGAACATCAATTGGAACTGTTATGTTTCTAGCTTCCCATTTCGGGTTCACACTTCCCTTACTTTTCTTCAGGATCTTCTTTTGATCATTATTAAATTCTCTCTTCTCAAGTTCTTTAGGCGAAGTTACGCTTTCTTCGTTTACAACCTCGGTGATTTCATCCACCACTTTTATTTCTCGTCGTACCTTTCGATCTTGCTCCTTTTTTAAGGCATCATTTAATATATGGAGGTTTGTCATTCGTCTTTTCTTTTCTGGTCTTACATCATGATCCTGATTTCCTTGAAATTCCTGTTTCTGTTGTTGCTCTCCAACCTTTGGCAACCGAGTCATGGCATCAGCGTTGTTGTTTTTCGTTCTTGGCTTGTACTCTATAGTAAAGTTGTATTCCGACAAGAGCAAAGGCCACCGGGCTAATCTCGATGTTGGGTCTTTTAATGAGAACAACCATTTTAACGGTCTGTGATCCGTGTAGATGGTAAATTTCGTCCCGTAGAGGTAACATCTGAAATATTTAATAGCCCAAACAACTGCTAAGCACTCCTGTTGAGTCACTTCGTAATTTCGCTCGGCTTTGTTGAGTTGTCGGCTGGCATAAGCTATAGGTCTTTCATATTTACCTTCCTTTTGACTTAGCACAGTGCCGATAGCTGTTCCAGAAGCATCAGTAGCCAGTATGAACGGTTCTTTCTTTGACGTATTCAAACTCGTCCTCTTGTTCCTGTGCCCATACCAACTCAACGTCCTTCTTCGTGAGCGACGTCAAGGGGATTGCCTTGTGTGAAAACTCTGGGATAAATTTCCTGTAAAATCCCACTAATCCTAAGAACGCTCTTACGTCCTTCACATTTCTAGGTCTCGGGTAATTTTTCACAACACTCAATTTTTCAGAATCCGGTTCACTCCTTCATATTCATATTCATGACGCAGACAGGCACTTCACGTCCGGCTTTTGAAACTTTTTGTGCCACTATAAGTCCGTGGATTGGCATATGAGCGGGTTCTAGCATTATATCTTGTTCAGAGGGATACCTCCTCTGCACAGCCACGCATACCATTTGACATCTTGGAGGAATATCTGTCGTGTTCTTAATTCGGACTTGGGAGCGACCAACTACCTTATCCGGATTATCAATCGTCATTGGTCGTGATGAGCGTAATCTTCTCCTAGAGTCTCCTTTTTTTTATAACTTTCCTAACTTTTCTTCCGCTTTTATGTTCATTTTCCACTTCTTTACACTTAGGCAACATTACATTCCTTTCGGTTTTTCTTTCCAATACGTCAGTTGCATTTTCCTTTGCTTGCCTATTGTCTTTGAACACATAGACTACAATGTTTATTTTTGTTCCCACGAACACACTTTCTATCATTTTGCTAACCACTTTCCAGTTTAATCCATCTAGTCCGCACCCTAACCTAGGCATCGCTAGCTTCCGGACTCTGTTCTGTAGACAGTGATCCCGTAGACAAACTAATGCCTGTTCTAAGGACGCGTAAGTGGGTTTTTCGTGACTTCGATTCTTGGTTACAAGATAATACTTAAACCTGTACTTTCCATTTGCCAAGTGGTCTTGCAATACTGCTATCTCTCCGACTAGAGCATTTTGCCTTCTCAAAACTCCAATCCGTCCAAATCTTTGTTTGAACTCTAGTAGTGCGATACCTTTATTCATGTGGAGATCTCTTGCTACACAATGGACTAAGGAGTATTCCTCCGGAGCTGAGAATAAATCACCATAAACTTCCTTTATTTTAACCCGTTTTTGCTCAAACTTTTTATCGTTTTCACGCACTTTCCTTTCGCACTGTTCTTTGATTTTGAGATTACTCTTACTCTTCTGTTCCGGTTCTAATTTTACTTTTGCCGTCGATTTTTCCTTTCCCTGTTTCACAACTTCACTATAGCTGGGCTTTCTCCTTTCCTTTTCCATTTCAGGAATTCCCTTTTTTCTATTGTTTATCATTGCCTGTTCTTGCTTTCTTAGCCCTTGAACTTCTCTGTTGCTTGGCTGCATTCTTCGATCCCGGTGTTGAGATTCTGTAGATCTCTCAGATTCGAATCTTCGAAGATTAGCCTTCTTCCTTCTAGACATGGTTTTCCAGTCTTCTTCTTGGCGTAGAGCGTAAGTGTCGTCGTAGCCCTGATTGCTTAAATCGTTATGACTGAATAGCTCTATTTTTTCTCTTCCTAGCCTGAGGACATTTTCCCCATAGTCGACTGATGCGCTATTGGCTTGAAGAAAGTCTCTACCAAGGAGGCCATCCACTTTCAGGTTAACGGAATCCGAACATATCATGCATTTGGTATCGTAAGTCCGATTCCCTATTCGGAATGGTAATACAATGGATCCCAAACATGGCTCTTCATCTCCTGAGATTCCTCGGAAAACCACGTGCGGTTCTGGTTTAGTTCGGGCCCCGATTCGCCGAATAAACTCTGCTTTTAGTATGGTCAAAGAGGCGCCTGTATCCACTAGCATTGCAGCTACGTGACCTCGTACTTCCGGTAGGACAATACATTGATTTCCTTCCTCTTCGACCGTATACGTGTGTGGGAGCGTAATTTTTAATTTTTGCGATTGGGTCCTTTGACCTCGGCGTTCAGCAAAGGACCTCTGAAGTTTAAAGAATTCTTGGAATTCGGTCGTGCACTCCCTTGATAAGATGTTCTTGGTGGATTTACTCTTTCTCTACACTCAGAAGCACAGTGTCCCATTCAACACTTGAAATACTTTACTTGTTTCTTAAAATCTTGCTGTCTTCTTTCGTCATATCTGGGGTAATAATTAGGTTTCCTTTCTTGGTAATTATTATTTCCGTAATTCCTACCGTAGCTCCTTGTGTATTGTTTTTGACGGTTTGCGTTTACTTGAGAAAAAACTTGTTGGCTTGGTGCTCCATTTGAGTGTTCACCTTGGTATGTCACTCTCCTTGAATGTTCGTGCCTATCCGCTTCTCTCTGTGGTTCTTCTCTTCTTACCGTTGTTCCTCTTGCTCTTTCATTATACTGCATGCCTTCTTCGTCCGCGAACTTTTCTCTATCGGGAAATCTATTGTTCCTAACAGGAAATCTGTTGCTCCTGCCTTCTGGGAGATAGTTGGTTGCTTCGGCATATCGAGTTCTTTTTAAATATTCGGGTTGGTAATCCCTTCGATTACTTGTGTTTTCCTCATAATAAAACATTTCCTCTTCTAAATTTTCTGTTTCTGATTTATAATGTAGAGGTCGTTCAGCCTCCTCATTTGCTTGAGCATTCTCCCGCTCGTTTCGGCTTGTTGGGCGAGTTCGATTATTTCTGGGAGAGACATCTGGGGATTTCTGATTAGATCCAAAATAATCATCTTCATTAATTCTTGGTCTAAACCTCTTTTCAACTGTTCCGCCAAATCTCGCTGATTGCGTTTGATAACAGCTTCTCTTTCCGCCTGTTAGTTTGGTTCAACGAGAGCCAGGTTTTCTTCTAGGAGCTTCTTTCCTGCTCTCTTAACACGAATTGAGAAATTCTCTACCCCTTCACGAGGTGCTTGTGTACATCGTTGGAGCATTAAATATGGTTCGCCTGGTAGTATCTTCCGATCATAACGCTTCGTTAAGGCTGTTATAAAATCAGCGTATGTTAGGTCAGACGACAGCAGATGAGATTCCAGCTCAATATATTGAAAGGCTTCTCCTTTTAATTGGTATCTTGCCACTGCCAGGGTTTGTTGCTCAGTCCAAGCGTCGATATCCGCTCTTTGGCGTAGCTTCAGAAAGAATTCTCGTATGTTTTCCCCAGGTTTTCCCGAAAACTCTGATAGGCCCACAAGGGTCTGCCCAATAGTCCTAAGACAAGTTACGTCCATTGCCGGTGGTTGCTGTATATTATTAATGCCATCCACAGGGAGAATAACTGCTTCATGTGTAATGTTATCCGCCGCACTTGCTTCTTCAGCCATTTTATAATTTATTTAATATTCACTTTAAATACTACACGAAACAAAATACAACAAAAATCACTGAAATTCAATTAATCACAACACAAACTTTTCGCTTAAATTCATTGATGGCTTCGATTAAATTTCAATTTACACTATGAATCCTCACAAAAAAAATTATAAAACTTGATTAATCACTTAACGAACGCTTAACTGATTAATTCCTATTTAGGAAAAATAAAATTTTGAACGGGAACGTAACAAAACAAAAACAAAGAATGAGAAATCATTAATGCGTAAGACGTTTTAAAATGAATTATAAAAAAAATAATAATTGATGCAAAACTTTATGATTACTGTAAAAGGGTAAGTTTCCATAAAACAAACAAAAAATGAAATAATATTTGAAACAAAAGGAGTATCGTTTGTGTAAAACTATCAATTTAAAAATTTGTAAAAAAAAAATAAATAAAAATATAAAATAAAGAAATTATTCCAAACAATTTTTTTACGATTAATAATTAAATTAATAAATTTACTGAGAATGCGAAAGAAAAAGAAAAGAGAAAATAAAATGAAGATAAACGTTTCCTTTTTAATAACAGAACAAAACATTTGGGTGCGCATTACTTTATGACTGTCCCCTGTAAATAGTACTCGAATTAATTCTGGTTCCGCGGCGCATAACTTATTCGCTGTACCTTGTAGATATACTTTTCGGGCGTCGCATACAAATACGTGAAGCGTCGCGCTGCAACGGCTGCAATTTACAAATGGCGCTGATTGAACTCTCGCAGATCGCTCGTCCGCAATTTGCTTCAATACTTCAAAGTTATAGGCAACAAAACAAAACAAAATATTTATGTACTTTAAAGAGATTGCAATTTTGTTTTTGAACGTTATTAAAATTTATTAGCAAATTTATCATACGAACGCACCTATCAATTAAACATAACACATTAACAACAAATAAACAAATAGCAAGACAACAGAAAATATTACTGTATACGCATTCTAAGCCCATGTCCTTTTTTAACAATTAATTTATTTTGACAATAATTTCTTGAAAATAAAACGTGAATAACCAGTAAATAAAGCATTTCCTAGGACAAATCCCACACGTACTGCAAACAATTTGTAATCAAATAATTAATCCCATACCGCTGGCACCAATTTGTAGACCGGGCTGCCCTTCTTTACTGGACATTAGTTTTTGTTTGGAGGATATTAACTCGCATTGCAGCACAGTCTACTGTAGGGGGCCGATTTATTACAGGTGAATTTAAGGTATTTTCGCTGCAACAAGTGTCTTTGAATTAGGACACTGAATAAAATCATTACAAGGCCAGAGGCGTATGAGTTCCTCCAGGCTTAAAGAACTGTATACAGTTATTTCTTTGTCTTTTTGTAATTACACGTAATTAAAGTCAGAGCTACAAATTAAAGTATATTGAAAGAAATGAAAACGTATAAAGGAATATCAAATGTTATACACTTATTACATCATTACGACAGTACTTGATATTTGAAGGAAAGACTCCCCTCTTTGTTTGAGGACTCCGCAGCAGAATTTTTTTGGAGTTGCTCTCGGGTCGGGTTCTTCCGTTTTTTTTGGATTCACTCAACCATCACCCGGTTATTAAACACAGTACAAATAATTTTCTTTGAGGAGGATTAATTAAAAGATTAAAATAAACGGACTTTCAATTAGTTACAGGCAAAAAAATTAATAAAAACCATAAGTCATAGTCAAAAAGGGCTAGCGAATCACTTGAAGAGAAAGCAACGAACATTGATTATTTCCTTTCTCCGAGGGGGTCATACAGCCTGCATCTTATCTCAAAATTACGTCAAAATTCACCCAGTGACTGCTGTCACCTGACGTATCCCGTCTGAACTACTCTTTTTGCGTGGGTCGAATTACATTCCACTGGGTTTAATTCCCAGGCCACAGCAAGAGAAAAAAAATGTTATCACACTAATGTTTAGTCTCGGGCACGGCAAGTCCCTGATAAAAAGAATTTAGATATTCGCAATATAGATTCTTTTACGAGCCATTACAAAGGAATACGCCAGACTTATTTAGTAATTAAGAAATTATACATTAAGAGTAAAATTCCGGTTATTTACAAGAGTTTTCAGATCACGCCCTCATTCAACATGGTATAAAGATTTTTTGCTATTATGGAAGCACAGTTTTCTATTTTGGGCTTGCCATGAAATAAATATTGAGATCATAGTAATTATTTAGAAAGTATTACATCAATGAAATGGATACCAAATTACTTCTTGAATATTTTTTGCGAACTATATCAATTTGATTTTATTTTATTTAGAAAACGAATTCGACGCTTTTTCAACTGGACGTTTGCAATACATTGAAAAAAAGTCGCACCTCATTTTACCGCCCCTGGAAATGTCCCGCTTGAAACCGATGTATTTAGTTTACTTATTTCCTATAAGCATTCTATTATAGTCGGGCCGCCGAAGAAACGGAGTGATCACGCGCTGCTCTTGTGACACCGACACGGAAAGCCGTATTCACATCAAACACCAGAAATTACCACTTACCACTATTTTATTCAAATATTAAATTAAGTCTTAAGAAAGACTGATTAATAATAACGCCAATTTGTTAAAAATAGGAAAAATACGAACTACTGGAAATATGACCATGTTGTTACTCTGCAGAGTGACCGACACTGTAGGCTAGTGTAAATCTGTCGGTACTTATCTCACAGAAACAGCAATCACGTGTATATCACGCAGTTTTATTACTCCGTTTCTTCGGCGGCCCGACCATATCACTCCAAGATTCCATACAAACAGCACTGATGAGAATGTCCAGTATTGACTTAAATCGTAATATTTTGGTGTCCTCTAGATGCGACATATTTAAGTCATCTAACTTTACAGTGGTCCTGCAAAGTGGTTGTTCGCCGTGGAGGTATATCGACATAAAAATATGAACGCACGAAACTAGCGCCACGTATATCTTTGCGGGGAAGTGGGGCTGATTCCGGCTCTTAAGGCTGTTTGCTCGGCCCCAAAATCGTTTTTCCCATTTCCTGAGCTTATTTTTCATTAAAACCGTACCAATTTTTAAATAGATTCTGTTAGGCGGCTAAAGACTCGAGGAACAGGTGATGCGTTTTTTTGTATCGTTGTTTCAATTCTGATAAACTTTCACTTTCCGACAGACGTAGTTTTATTTCCAGAGTTTTACATAGTTTCTGTGTTAGATCAGGTCGCCGTTTTTATTTACATCACTTTTACATAAGAAATTTTACTCATCTGAGTGTACGCTCGCCCTTAAAATTTGCAGAAGGCCGCGGACGGTGCCCGTGATAATGAGGCCTTGTCCGAATGTTCTCTTGTGGGTGTGTCAAACTGACATGTAAACCAATCAAAAATAAAGATCAGTGACAGCAGAGTCATAAATTACAAGGAAAACGTTTAGGTGGTAATTCTGTTCTCTGTTCTTTTCGATTGTGTAAAAATGCAGGAACACATGTTAAACGTATGTTTCTTCTAAATATATGCGAAAAATAGTGATACGCCCATTTGAAATCGAGTTCAGCTCTAAGCGAGCATACAGCCTTAATTAAAAATATTTGTTAAATTTAGCTCTCTTGGTTCTTGTTCTTGGATCAACCACAAAAGCCAAATTCAACAAATATCTTTGATTAAATACATTCAATAGCAACAGTATTGTTGATCCAATGCATTTTGTTTTCTGAGTGCGTGTATGTAAGTACGTAAGCCGCATCTTTACTACTGTATCTATGCAGATAATAGTAGTGTGGCTCCCTCTTCGGAACGGAAAAATGGCTCTGAACTGAAAACGCGACCGGCCATATAAAGCACTCTGCTTAGGTGTTTTATCAATATAAGAGGCCGTGATGTAACTAATGGACCTTAATTTTACTGTCAACAGATGTCGCACAACACTGTTAAATTAAATATCATAATTCACTAATTTATGGGGATTCTGTTCTGATAAATTTTTCCTTTAAAGGATGTGGCTAGAGTCCCGAACGCGGGATCGTAACCTAAAAATTAAAATCCCGAATGGGCCTGGTTAAAGGTCGACACGCACTTATCCTACCCAGTCGGCAGCACACCGGTCCACGTCGGCCGTCAAAAATTAGAAGTAACGCCCATTATCCGGATCGTCACCTACATCAAATGACAAAATTCTATGCACTTGAGCAATGAATTCTTTCAAATTTAAACAAATATGGATGCTCATTTAGATCCTAAAATTATGATTGTGGCGCTAATATGTGAAGAGGAAGAAGAAAAGCTGAAAAATAATGATAGGAAGTGTAAGTCAGTCTCGGCAGCTGGCTAAATTATTCTAGTCGAATTATTCCGTACTGGGCGATTCCATGCCGAGTGATGCGATTCCGATTAGTGTGCGTTGTTACATATCAAAATAGGTAAATAATAAAGTGCCGGCCGGCGTGGACCGGTGCGCTGCCGGCTGGGTAGGATAAGTGCGCGTCGGACTTTAAATGGATCCGGTCGGTATTTTATATAAAATAGTACGGATCCCGACCATTTGATCGCACTTTAATCTCGATTACATTCGAGATTACATGAATAATTACTTGAAGACACGTTTCTATAATAATATGAACTCCCTGACTTTCTTTCTTGTACTTGTGTCCAATTAACCAGTAAACATTCACAATGGTAACATATCCCTGTCACTTTGTAAGAATTTTTTTTATAAAAGAAGATATATACAGGGTGTAACAAAAATACAGGCCGCTACTTCACAGACGTATTCTACAGATCAAAAGAAAGAAAGTTTTAGGACCTGTCTTGCCCAATTTTATAGCAATATTGGAAAAACAAATGACTGTCAGCTTTTTTGAGATTTTCAATTGTTTTTAACGTTCTTTTAATTAAACATATTTTTTCAATCTTCGCATCGCGTTCAGAACGTCATATTAATTATGTCTTTCAAATATTTTCATCCAAAACCTAGTAGTTTTTTACTATTTGGTAGATAAATTTTATAATCAAGGAAAATGCCTACAACAGCTAATTTTTTTATTTGAAATTTTACGAGGTAACTTAAATACGAAAGTTTTAGGACCTTTTCCACTAGATTTTATGACAGTCTCGGAAAAACAAATGACTGTTTGGTTTTCGAGATTTTCAATTGTTTTTGTTTTAGCTTAGTTCAACTGAACATTTTTTTCTGAATACGCTGATACCAAATACGTCATATTTTCTTTGAAAATAATTTAAAATAGAGCATGTTTTATTGAAATTTTACACTCCCTTTATTTCAAATGACTTTCAAAGAAAATATGACGTATTTGGTATCAGCGTACTCAGAAAAAAATGTTCAGTTGAACTAAGCTAAGAAACATACGAAATGAAAAAGTTTTTTTTTCGTTGTCATGGAAACTAAAATTAACAATTGATACGTATTCGGACTCGTAATGCTCCGTAGATTTTAAATATGTAAAAATATATAGGGTGTTCCATTTAAAATAAGAAAGTTGATATCATTTCCGGCGAAACCGGAAGTTCTATGACGACTATCAGTATGTCGAAAAATTCCAATTTTTGTTAAGTTTATCGTCTCCAAAATTCAGTTTAATCGATTAATAAATAAAGATTCCAGAAAGGTGAGCACATGGCGCGGGACACCCGGTATATTTTATTTTTAGGTATCAAGTAACAGGGAATATATACTCATTTATTCGTTAGAATAAGAAGTTTTTTCGCATCTTTGGACTGTTTATTTCCGCATTTCCGTGTTGTTTGGTTAGGTCTCATTTGTAAGGTTTTCTGACAGTTGTTTTTAGGTGTTCACATATATATTTTTTTTCCCCGATTTATACATTAACATAAACATATATAGTTTAATTAAAATTTTTACATATCAATTTATATTTACTTACATTTAGACATATATATCTTTTAGGATGATTAGGTTAGCTTTAACATTTTTATGATTTTATCAGTGTGATTAGGTAGTTTTAAATCTTTCTTAGTGCTTTTAAGTTGGTAGCGTACTGAAGATGGCAGCTTAGCTGCCGAAATACGTATCTACGGATATAAAACTTATTGTGGGGGGAGGTTAATTTCAATTATGATATATCCCACAGATTAAAGTAAAGATTAAGTTTATATGAACTTTTTTCTGTTTTATCTGTCGAATACGTCCGTGAAGCAGCGGCCTGTATTTTTGTTACACCCTGTATAATTTAACCATTTGCACACAAAATCGATTCGTTACGTGAGTGTAATAAAGACTTTCTTAATTACTATAATTATACAGTTCTATCAATTTGAAATTTTTAATTATGTTTAGTGGCATATGGCTTGTATAAAAAGGCATAGGCCACTAAATATAATTAAAAATTTCAAACTGATAGTACTGAATAATTATAGTAATTTCTTTGAAAGTCTTTATTTATACACATTTTGAACATCGTATACTCGTATACTTACAGTCCTCGGCATCTAAAAGTACTTCTTGCGCGCAAACCTCGCACTTTTGCTACAAAGACTCCGAGAAATGTCAAGTTGCAGCGAGACCATAAATGCTGGCAACCTTCAGTTGCGGCAGCTTTTGCGCAGGTAACCAAACTCTATCGTGCAGAGGGCAAATTTAGTTCCAATTTGGTATAAAATTTCTTTCCATACGCAATGAACGTAGATGATCGACGAAAGAGGTCTCTTTACACCTGGCTGCAAGTGACTTGCGGCAGGTTGAGAGGCGGCAACCAAGGTTTTTCGAGTTCTTCAGATCGCACACTGTGGCCAAGACACAGCAAAAATCAAAATGTTAAAATGAAGGTAGACGAAAAGAAACTTAATAAATATTAGATCAGAAGTTAATTTATTATTTATCGTAAAAAGAGGGTAAGTACCTTTTGAAATTATCGAGTTAGGTCAGATCTTACCATCTCCTGATAAACTTAACCGTCGGCTAACATCCTTGGAAACTATTGTGCCGACAATGGTTTCCTAGGATATTAACCAACGGTTAAATTTATCGGCAGGTGGTAAGATCGAGCCTAAGTGCTAGACAAAATGTCATATTAATTGTTATGTCATTATACTCGCCATAAATTTATCGCAACATTGTTAATTATATTTTCCTTCTGAAGTGAGTTAGTTCAAAACTCAACTGTGTAATCAAATATGGAAGGTATGTTTAATTAGTCGTTTCACCTATTATTACTTTCTTTGTGTTTAATGGTTTAGAAATAATCGTACAAATCATTCAAATATTTTACACCTGTTATATCTTTTTGATGAAACTTTTTGTTTAGTAATTCTGAATATCACCTGTTGGAGATCTATGTTTAAATGTTCTATATACTTTGTGTTTTCATAATAAAACTTAAAAACTTGCGCGTTTTTGCGGCACTTTGACTTTTTATTTATTATTTGTTGTAGGTCACTTCGTGGAATTTTCTCGACCTGAAAATCATATTTTTCAAATAATTAATGAAAACGAATTTTAAAGAATTTAAACAAACTAGAAAATTTGAGTAACTGTGTGAAATTTAAGAAAAGAAAAAAATTATGGAACATTTCTTTCAACAGAGGAGTCATAATTACAGAAGAAGAATTGATAAAAATGCTCCGATCAAACATGTGAGATAAATACATACATTTAGGAATTGGAAGTTGCAGCAGTATTTTATCTTTTTCCTTCTACTTTCTGTACGGAGTGTAAACTAAATTCTATTATAGACTGAGGATAAAAGTCTGGAACACCCTAAATATTTGCTATTTGCTATTTACTATTTACTATTTTGTTTTTACAAAAACGCTCGAACTCGATTCCTACATTTCAGGTTATTTATTTTCATCAATCATTGGGGTACAATACAGGGAGATTCAGGCAACCCATTCATTAAAAGTTTACGGACTTCCTCTTTGAACTTCTATTTCATATTTTGCGGTTATAAGTTAGCGATAATGATCTATTAAAATATAATATTTCCAACGTTCGGGCACTTCCGCTTGTACCGGAAGTTGCTGTCAACTTTCTTATTTTAAATGGAATACCCCATTTTTAATTGCATTTTTCAAATCTCCATGAAATTTTAAAAATATTTTGTGTAACATGTGATACAAGAAAAATTAGCCGTTTTAGAGATATTTCAATTTTTTTTTAAAGTTCAAAGTACCAGTACCTTGCTTATGATGCTGCCATCTTTGTGTAACGAAGACCATAATTTAAATTTTTGGCCTGTAGTAGGCTATGCTCATAAGCATTCAGGTCATACCTAATTTTACACAAAATCGTTTACGGGCTGGTTGAAAAGTTATAATATTGACTCTAAGTTGTCCTCAGTTATTATTTATTAGTAATAACTTTCTACTGTATCTAAGTAATAACGCATTTTCCTCGATATAACAACTTTTTTTTATTAACTTCTTGAATTGTCGATATTTTTATCATCAAATACATTTAATATGTCTGTATTTGAATATTCATTTTTTGATTCCTCGTAGCGATTAAATTGTTTTTTTATTCCTACTAAACGGATGATTTCAAAAATTATAATTTTTTTAGTTTTCATAGCCCACTATTTAAAAATAATACCGAAAAGTGGAAAAAAATTACGTGCTAAAAAGAAAATATCGATAACGAGTGAACTATAAGAGATAGGTATAGGTAATGCTAATACAGGACGAAAGAACGTTTAATCCTGAGTCACGTGGTATAAAAATATACCAGACGTTCCATTTAAAAAACATGACTTTTCGACAGTTGAAATTAGTTCGAATAGAAGTTACTTTTCAACGAGCCTGTAAGTAATCAAGTGCAAAACTGGACATGATCTGAAAGAATATTACTGTAGCCTACTATAGGCCAAAAATGGGCACCATGGTTTTTGATGCACAAAGATGTCACTATCATAACCAAGGTTCTGCAAGTCTGAGTTATTTTTAAAAAACGAAAATATCTCGGAAACGGTTAATTTTTCTTGTATCACATGTTGCACAAAATATTTTTAGAATTTTATGAAGATTTCAAAAAAGCATTAAAAATTGGGGTATTCCATTTAAAATAAGAAAATTGACAGCAACTTCCGGTATAAGCTGAAGTGTCCAAAATTTGAAAATATTATATTTTGATAGATCTATATCGTTAACTTATATCTGCAAAATATGAAATAGAAATTCAAAGGAGAAGTTCGTAAACCTTTAATGAAAAGGTTGCCTGAATCTCCCTGTATAAATTTCTCTTTTTGTAATAAATCTCCATTTTCATTTTTATTTACCTAGTGTTTTAATAAATATTTAATTTTGAATGAAATAAATTAAATAAATATAAAATTATTGCCCGTTCACTATTAAACAGTGAAACGATGCATTTTTGACATTGTTATTGACGTTGACATTTTAGTCCAATATTTTGTTAGTCACAGTGTACCTACATTTATCTTTAATAATTTCCTTTGAAGACACAGTGAAAATTTTCTCACATTTCATGATAATGAGCGTTGATATGATAATCTGTATTCATAATACTTCATCTATTTGTTTTGTTTCTTTATTAATTCTTGAACATTTGTTTCAAAAAGATTCTTATGTGACTATAATTTTTTTATGTAGTTGTACGTAGAAAAATATGCCCGCTTGGAATTCGTAATAACAATAGAGGTTTCCATTAAAAAATAAAGTTGTTTTAGTACCTCAATGGTACGCCACTGTATAAATAAATGAACTGAAATGTAGATTTATAGTAATAACATTTATGTCCGAGCATTTTTGCAAAATGAAAATATTTTCGAAAATATTTACTTTACCAGACATTTTTTCCTCACATTTTATGTATTGTCTTATCGTTCCTAAAGCGAAAAAGTACTTTTCGAATTTCTATATTTTTCATGTATTTTTCAACGTAATATAATTTTTAATGAAAAAAAAATTCAATAATTTTGTCCAAGTTTTTATTAGTACTCGGGAACACTGTGGATCGGTATTCACTTAATGGCACTTAATGGCACTTTTTTCACTGCCCTAACAAATGAATGAATTTATTGGAAAAAAATGTTGAAACTTCGTCAATAAAAGATACTTGCGGCAAGATTTTGCAAGGCAACCCGGTCGCGTAAGTGTTAATTTGCATGAAAGCTTTTATACATACAAAAATATTTTTTAAAGAAAATTAAACAGAATTATAATTTGATAGTAAAAGGTTTGAATGAAAACGATGTGACAAGAAGAACAAGACTTTCGAAACCTATTAGCGTCGATACCCCATTATACAGGATGGGCCAATAGTGCGTATTCGGTGGCTAGTGCATATATTAATGCAGATTTTTTAAATCTGTTTTCGCTATTACTTAGCTGTGATATAGATGCATGATCTAAACTTAGTTACAATGATACAGTGTGTTCCGTGTCGCTGTGCCAGACCAAAGTTGTGTTTTTTTTAATGGAACGTATTGTATATTATGGTTTATTTCGATTCGTTTTTAAGAGTAGATAAATTTATTATAAGGATGTTATGTACTTAAAAATTTTTTACAAAAATTTTGTGCAAATCGTTCTTGATTGTAGTGTACTCCTAATAAGTCCCTCATGCAGGCGGCCATGTTTGCTGTCAAAGCATAATGAAAAATTTTTAGAAAAATTTTGTGCAAATAGTTTTTGATTGTAGTGAAAACCTCGAGCAGCCTCTGGACAGCTGTTTCAGCCCTGCTTGGGGCTTCTTCAGCAGAGACGTAGCTCGACATTTCCACCGCAAACAAAAACGACTTGTCCAATTTATTCGCAATTGCGATGTAAGAGAATGAACAGATAAAATAGCGACATCTTACTATCGCTTTTTGACCTGACATTGCAGTAGGATAGACAAATTGAAGCTGCTCGAGGTTTTCACTACAATCAAAAACGATTTGCACAAAATTTTTCTAAAAATTTTTCATTATGCTTTGACAGCAAGCATGGCCGCCTTGCATGGGGGACTTATTAGGAGCAAATCCCGCTTCAATTTGTCTATCCTACTGCAATGTCAGGTCAAAAAGCGATAGTAAGATGTCGCTATTTTATCTGTTAAAAATTTTTGTTGCAAATCGTTTTTGATTGCAGTGAAAACTTCGAGCAGCCTCTGTACAGCTGTTTCAGCCCTATTTGGGGCTTCATCAGAGGAGACGTAGCTCGACATTCCCACTGCAGACCAAAAATGACTTGTCCAATTTATTCGCAATTGCGATGTAATAGTGATGAACAGATAAAACAGCGACATTCTACGATCGCTTTTTGACCTGACATTGCAGTAGGATAGACAAATTGAACCGGATTTGCTCCTAATAAGTCCCCCATGCAAGGCGGCCATGCTTGCGGTCAAAGCATAATTAATGTTTTTAAAAAAAAATTGTTGCAAATCGTTTTTGATTGCAGTGAAAACCTCGAGTAGCCTCTGTACAGCTGTTTCAGCCCTGTTTGGGGCTTCATCAGCAGAGACGTAGCTTGACAGATAAAACAGCGACATCTTACGATCGCTTTTTGACCTGACATTGCAGTAGGATAGACAAATTGAAGCGGATTTGCTCCTAATAAGTCCCCCATGCAAGGCGGCGGAAACAGCTGTACAGAGGCTGCTCGAGGTTTTCACTGCTATCAAAAACGATTTGCAACAAAATTTTTTAAAAGCTTTCATTATGCTTTGACAGCAAGCATGGGGGACTTATTATAGGGTGTTCCATTTAAACTAACCGAGTAAAATAAACATCGGAGTTATGAATCACCTTATGTAAAATAATAGGAATATGTTCGAGATGGAAATTGTTTTCTGTTCCACAGAGGTCATGTAATGTTATTGTTGTTCACAGTGGTGTTACGTCAAATGCTAAGGTAAGCAGTTTCCGCTAAGTTTGCTCAATGTTCAACTTTTGACGTAAATTTAATAATACTAAAATTTTGCTGGGTAGCTGTAATTACGATTTTTTTTATCTGTGGTATTTGCCCAGCGGGGTCCTCAGGAGCGATACCTGAAGTGAGTAACGACCACCCCCGAGAAATATCTCGAGCGGGGTTCGAACCCACGACTTTACGATTGCAAGGCTGGTCCTACCACTTAGACCGTTCAGGCGTTAAAATTAATTTTTTCCATTTTTACTTTATCTGTATGGCTAATATGAGCCAACATAATTCAAAATGAAATAAACGATGCTTTCCATTTGCTACAAATCTCACTTCATATCAAAATTATGAACTGACACTTACGGAGGACAGACAACAATCAATAGAGGTCAGTTATTTGCTGCGTTCTTTTTGTCACAAATCTTACCTCAGATCACAAAAACGTAATTTCCGTTAGCATGAACAAGTAAGTTTGAATGAATATTCTAACCCAGCAACTAATGGGAGTGCTCGAGCGGCAAGAGGGGAAGCTGAAATCTCAGTTCAAATTTACTTGTTCGTGCTAACGGAAATGACGTTTCGTGAGATCTGAGGTAAGATTTATGACAAAAAGAACGCAGCAAATGAGTGACTTGTATTAATTATTGTCTGTCATCCGTAACTGTCAGTTCATAATTACAGACAGCCAGCAAAATTCTGAACATTAATAAATTACGTCAATTAAGTATCCACTTATTTTGGCGGTGATAGTATGTTTCTTCAAGTGAAATCGTTGATATACCATCTGTGAATCTGTGAAATTTTTCATTTGTGTTAATGAAAAACCTATACAACGTTTTCTTAGGTGACAGTAGAGATCAAAACAAGAAAAAAAATTCTAATAAACCCATGTCCGATACTCAATACAGAGTGTCCACGCTATGTGTTCACACTTGTAGAATTTTTATTTTTTACATAAAATTCGGGATTGATAAATTAAATAAAAAGATAAAATTTCCCATGTAGTACTGGCCACCGTACGACTTCCGGTTTCACTGAATGTGATATCAACTTTCCTAATTTAAATGGAACGGCCTGTATATTTTTACATATTTGTAATCCATAGATCAGTGTAAGTCCGAATATGTATCACTTGGTAATTTTGGTTTCCATGACAATTACATTTTTTGTTTGTTTTTTATTTTCAAAGCTATAAGTTGTGTATTTTCGTTCTAATGCGATCAAGTAATTCGACAAGGTCATTTCATTTGATTGCATTTAGGGACGCATCGATATGGGTCTGGCCGATATGTCGATCAGCCGATCGGTAAATTGTGGCCAATAAGATCGGCCGATATTAAAAATGATAACATTATTGAATGGATTTTCGCACTCCATGATAAATTCGCACATTGTAGGAAAATGTTTAAAGGCGGTTTTCAATATACTTTCAACAAGTCAACTGGTTGAGTGATTAAACGTAAACGTTAATCGTGTCCAGAACGCTTCGTAGACGAATTTGAAATTGTAAACCTAGATACAAATTGTTGATTTAAAGGCTGCGGTAAGTGAATGGTCAAATTATTAAATCATGTCATCAGTTCTTCCTATCTTCGATTGATCAGGTGCTTTGATCAAGTGGAAGAAAGTGATTTTTTTTAATTTCTAAAATGTCAAATTGTTGTACATGAAACGTTTGTTGTACTTCTAACAAAAATATTTATTGCCTACAATTAACAAAAGTAAGTTTAAAACAATTTTAAGTGTCTGAGGCTTTCTTTCAGCTAAAATCTTCAAGGTAATTGTAATCTATGAATCATTTTCTATTAAGAAAAGAGCTAAGGCTGAAAAACAACCCTGGGTCATCGAATTTATTAAATTTGTTTTAATTATTTGAAATCTGACAAAAATGCTCAACTATTTGCAAATTATGCTTTAAGAGAAGCAATATTTCGGACCTGCTCTTATTCCTAGAATAAAATCTGCCGTGGAAGAAATTTATGGTCTGCAATAATTTTGTCCCTTTCCTTTAGAATTTTGCTTGTTAAGCAATCGTATTCTTCTAATAAAAACGGTTTTACTTTCAAAAATATATAAATACGATTTTCTCGAAATTTTGAAAGTTGAAAAATTGGCCGAAACGGCTGATACCGATATTACAAAAACCGGCCAATATATCGGCCTATATATCGGTGCATCCCTAATTGCATTTTGGTTTTTAAAATTTTTACAGCATATGAAATTTTCCTTAGGTCGTAATAAAGTCCGTTTGAAAAAATAAGCTACATATGACCTAATGAACATTTTGTATGCTGTAAAAATATTAAAAATCACAATGCAATCAAAGGAAACGACCTTGTCGAATTACTTGATCGCATTAGAACGAAAACACACTATTGTGAGCTTTGAAAATTAAAAAAAAAAGACAAAAAGAAAGTTTCATTGTCATGGAAACCAAAATTACCAAGTGATACATATTCGGACTTACAATGATCTGTGGATTCCAAATATATAAAAATGTACGGGCCGTTCCATTTAAAATAAGAGAGTTTAATATCACTTCCAATAAAACCGGAAGTCGTACGGTGGCCAGTGTTATGTCAGAAAATTTAGCTTTTTCTTTAATTTATCGATCCTGAATTTTATGTAAAAAATAAAAATTTTAGGAAAGTGAACACATACCATGGACACCTGTATTGAGTATTGGACATGGGTTTATTAGACTTTTTTTTGTATTTTGATCTTTACTATCACCTGCCAAACGTTGTAGGTTTTTTATTAACATCCCGTAAAAACTCTGTAGAATGAAAATACATGCAAAACACATGAGAAGCAAGTGTTTTAGAATAAATTTTCTATTATTAAAAATGAAATAGGAATTATTACATCCACTAATGGTGGTGGAAAAATATTGTCATACAGAGTGTTTCATAATAGATGAAAAAAAAAAATGAAATCTGATATACATAATCTCATTTTAAGTTGAAAGAATTAAAAAAAAAACAAGTGTTGCTTACTTTCGGAGTTTCCTGAACTTAAAGTTAGATAACCAGAATAAGTATATAGGCTTAAGAATGAAAACATTAAACGAATACGTAAAAGTATAAAACAAATTAAATAAATGAAATTATAAGAATTGTTCAAAGTGTCATTAGGAGCAAATCCCGCTTCAATTTGTCTATCCTACTGCAATGTCAGGTTAAAAAGCGATCGTAAGATGTCGCTATTTTATCTATTCATCCCTCTTACATCGCAATTACGAATAAATTGGACAAGTCGTTTTTGTTTGCAGTGGGAATGTCGACCTAAGTCTCTGCTGAAGAAGCCCCAAGCAGGGCTGAAACAGCTGTACAGAGGCTGCTCAACGTTTTCACTGCAATCAAGAACGATTTGCACATTTTTTTTTAAAAACTTTCATTATGCTTTGACAGCAAGCATGGCCGCCTTGCATGGGGGACTTATTAGGAGCAAATCCTGCTTCAATTTGTCTATCCTACTGCAATGTCAGATCAAAAAGCGATCGTAAGATGTCGCTGTTTTATCTATTCTTGTAAAATGTGTAAATCAGGACTAAAGTGTGTATCATGTGGTGTTCTATCGCACAATAATTGCGTTGAACTATTGAAAAAAGAAAAAAAAACATAACGATGATTGACAATAAAACAATAAACTGCTGTGGCTCAGAAAGTAAGGTTAATGAGGTGTGTCGCAGTGCCTTAAATGAATCGCACAAAACGAACGTCGAGGACGACGTACGGGCATTAGAAATTGTATACCTGAGAAAATTACTAACCAGCAAAATACGATTGCAGCATTAAAACAACAAATTGTATTACTCGATTTCTGTACGTCAACAAAAAGAGAAAAATTTCCGAACCGCGATCTTCAAAAAGGTGAAAATAAGACAGATAGTAATAATAGTGATACTAAAACAATAAGCGATAACCAGTGGGATGATAATCCAAACTCTCCATCGGAACCGCAGAATATAAAAATTAGTGAGATGGATACGAACGATTCGAAATCTTATCCGGCCGTCGCTTCGAGCCCCTACCCATTAGAGCGAAGTGGGAACAGCGCAAAGATAAACAACCCGAAAAAAAGAGTTTGAATTTCTACTGGAACAAAGAATGCTGCTGTTACTGGGATAAAAAGTGCTCCTAGTTATGGACATTTCACCTAACGTCGCTTGCAAAAAAATATCTTCACGTCGTCTAGAAGAGTACTCCTAGTTCAAACCACTACCCGATATCGAGAAGCTAAAAGATCCCGAGATCTGGCCAGTAGGGGTGTGTATAAGGCGTTTTTTTGTGACTTTCAGTCGGAACAAACAGGCCGGATAGACTCAAAATATTTATTCAATGACTCAAACTTGAAACTCAGTTTTCGAATAATGAACTTTAGTATCCAAAGCTTAACGAATAAAGTGGACAGACTTTCGGTACTTTTACAACAACACAATATCGATGTGCTATGTCTCAGTGAGCATTTTCAAGATAACAATAAATAATCTGAGCTTCGACAATTCCCGCGTATATAGTGCATTTAATCGCAGTAGCAAGAGAGGTGGTGTCTGTATACTCAGGAAAAATAATTTAAGAATTAAAGTGTTAAATTGCGGTAACTGTAGCGAAAGAACATTCGAAATGTGCGCCGTGGAATGCCAACTATCTGTCAGTTTAAAAACCACTGTATGTGCAATCTATAGATCCCCGGACTCTGATTTCGCAATTTTTGTGGACAGCCTAAATAGTAATATGGAGATATTATACCGGGTGGAAAGTTTCAAACCCGAACATAGCAAAGTTCCATTGAGAACTGCGTTTCTGTAGATTACTGCTCGCCATTTAAAGATACAAAAATGGTAATGGTATTAAATGACAGATAAAATTAAGGCCAATGTTATCGTGTTAAAAATATTCCTATTGAGTTAATACTTTTGAAATAGAAATTAAATTTTTTAATTTCAAATGAAAAATGTAGTCACCTCAGTATGTCAGATTTGAAGTTTGCAATTCAATAACCAGAATTTTGTACAATATGCTTCTTATTCAAAATAAACTTCTATTCATCTGTGTAGCATACTGATAATGAAAAACTGTTGGGATTTATTTCGTTGCTCCTGCATTACTTCACAAAATACTTTCCTACTATTGTTAATTTGAAAGCAACGTTGATGGCAACTGAAATTGTGGAATTGATGTGGTTCTTTTTATATTCTTTACAGTTGTGTTACTTATTCTTGAACAGTGTGAAACTTATTTAATTCTTAGTACAATTGAATTTAAAACTGATTTAGTATCGAAATTTGTCGTTATTGATTACCCATAGCATCATTTCAAGTTTATTGATGGTATCAGAAACAACAGTATTTCTGTATGCAATGACGTAGAATACAATTATCATTCCAAAAAAGAAAGAATTGTTGTAACTTAAACGACAAGAGTACCTACCTATTATTTGCTCTATGCAATAATTCATAATATTTCTTGACTGACGTATAAATTATTTTCCATTAATTGAAAGAACTGAAAGTTTCAAATCTGACATAGGCGACTAAATTTTTCGTTTAAAATTTGAAAATTATATTTATATTCCGAAAGTATTAATATTTAGGAATAATTTTAACACCATAATATTGTCCATAATTTTCTCTTTTCTTTAATACCATTGCTATTTTTGTATCTTCAAATGGCGAGCAGCAATTCACAGAAACATAGTTTCCAATACAAGTTTGCTATGTTCGGGTTTGAAACTTTCCACCCGGTATAAGCCGAAAAATTCACATGTAATTTGTGGAGACTTTAATGTAGACCTGCTGGGGAATAGTCGAAACCGAGGATTATTAGTGAACCTATCGATGGAATATGATATGAAGCCCCGTATACTCGAATCGACAAGGTTACCCAACAATGGAAGTACGTGCATCGATAATATTTTTACGGACATGGAAACTATTTCTGCTGCGGTTGTAGACTCCTATCTCCGATCACACCTACCAGTATGTGGAATTTCAATATGACGGACAGAAAAAATTACTGAAAAAATTAGAAGACTCTATACTGTTCAACGAAAAAAAAAACCGAACAAGATATTGCTGCTGCATTGGGACGATCTTTTAATGGACACAGCACCAAGTAACGAACTGTTTAACATTTTACAGCTGAAATTGATAGAATTGTTTGAAAACAATTTTCCGTTGAGAGTGGGCGGAATTACACAAAACAACCGAAATGGTTATCGAACGATCTTAAAGAAGTTTCCAATTTACTTAGCGAAATGCATGAAATTAATAAAACATTAAATAGCGCCCATTATAACGCTAAATACCAAGTATTGAAAATATTTTATAAAGAAACGGTCTCAGCTTCAAAAAGTCTCAACAATCAAAGATTACAGAACTCCAGTAATATTAATAAAGACTGCAGGAAGATCATAAATGAAAATAAGGGAAAATATACTACACAGAAAATATTAGAAATTAAAGATCCATTTGGGTCAAAAGTAGACGACACTCAGAAAACATGTGACTTGTTTAATGACTTCTTTGTGGATGTATCGGATAATCGTCCGAACCCTATATCGCAATGCACTGATATAAAAAGAATAAATAAAACAATGTTCATAAACCCTACAGATAATCAAGAAGTCATTAGTATAATTAACAAAGTGTGTAAGAAGAAGACTGCCGGAATCGATGGTCTCCTTGGAGATGTACTCTTGCTGATCAAGGAGGAAATTGCAGGGCCATTGACTCAAATTATTGTTACATCCGTCACGCAAACAGATCTATTTTTAGCATCCCTACGCCACCTTGCGTCACAGAACATGACCGGAAACTACTCGATAATTCTAGCATCTTCGGGCAATAGAGGGCCCTGCTATATAAGCCGTACGATCCGCCTAAAGTAGTTAGTTATGAAGATAGCCAGCGAAGGGTTCGTACCTCGAATAAATAGAAAGTACATTTTGTAAAAGTGTTATTTGTTAGACAAGCTCATTACTACTGTGTTGTTTATTGTGTAAATCGACAGCTTATAATTAAAGTGTTCTGAAATTAACGACTATAATTTGTGAACCCCCAAATTCGTAACATTATCAACAATAGCTTCTTCGAAGGTACGTACCCAACTGCATTGAAAGTCTCAAAGACTACACAAATTCACACAAAGGGACAGACAGATGATATTGCAGTAATATACAAATTATCGGCCAGTTGCAATACAAAATCAGCTGGCCAAAATATTCGAACGCTGTTTCAATTTGCGACTCACGGCATTTTTAGAAGATAATAAAATTTTATCAAACTGTCAAAATGGTTTTCGGAAAAACCACTCAACCGAAACAGCCCTGAGCGAAGCAGTGGAGCACATTCACCGAAACTTAAACAACAGAAAGCGGCCCCTGGGAATGTTCTTCGACATGGCCCAGGCCTTCGACTCGGTGGATCACACCTTATTGCTGCATAAACTCGAACAAATGGGAATTAGAGGTAACGCAAAAGATTGGATTCAATCATATTTACAAAACCGTACACAAATAGTCGAGTTAAATGGTAAAAATCGGAAAGACGTCTCGTCTGCAAAGGTGCACCACAAGGTTCCTGCTTATCGCCAACACTATTTAACTGCTTTATAAATGATCTACCGAATGAGGGCCCTGACATTAAGTCGATACTTTATGCTGACGATTATAACGTACTTATCACCGGAGAGTCGGACACCCATTGCCAAAAAAATGCTCAAGAATGCATCGCTAAAGTATATGATTGGTGTGAAAACAATGGAATTAAATTCAACATTTCCAAAACCATCGCAGTTGAGTTCTGCACAAAGAACTGTTCTGTGGATACATCCATTCTGCTGCGGGTTGAAGGGAATTCCATCGCTAACGTAGCAGCTGCGAAGTTTTTAGGACTCCATATCGACCAAAAACTAACCTGGTCAACATATATCGAGCACTTATTACCGAAAATAAGTTTCGCTACCTATATTAGTCGTAACATCAGATCAACTGTCACACTGGATGTACTAAAACTATTATATTACGGATTAATACAATCAAATATAACATACGGAATAATCTACTGGGGACATGCCTACGGAACATCCCGTATATTCGCTGCGTAAAAACGAGCATAACTTGAACTTATTCAAGAGAGAGCTGCAAACCGCTGTTTAAAACCCTAAAAATATTAACGTTTCCATCACTTTATATTTATGCCCTGCTAATTTACATAAAAACACAAAAGGTTTCATTACAAAAACGCTCAGATACATTCCTATAACACGAGAAGTAAAGAGGATCTAGAGACACACACCATTTTCGAGACTAACCATAGGACAACACAATCCGCAATACATTGGCACCAAACTTTACAACAAGCTGAAAACTGTAGACGACAAATTCGACAGCTGCACGCTTAGCATAGGGGACGATTCATTTCAAAATGGTGGAAATTCCTTCCCCTGTAAATAATAGGAGGAAAGAACTTATATTTTTTCATAATTTAGGCTCTAGTTTGACTTAAAAACGGATGTAATACGTTCCACAAAGCATAAGCTACGACGTGATCTATTTTTAAACTGAACTCTAAGTGTAGATTAGTTTAAAATAAATAAATAAATTAGTCGATGTCATACACACCAACAGAAAATATTACTTTAAGAAATAATCACACCATATCAGAAGAAATAAAATAGATCGCGTCGTAGGCAAATATATAAACTATAAGTAGTATCAATTATTTCAGTCTACGTTCAGTGGTTTTCAAGAAAATATCCATTTTCTGAAAAATTTGTAGAAAATATAGCTTAAATTAAAACCAACTGCAATGTTTTGCTGGTAAGGCAGATTCTGCTAAAAAATACATGAAATTCAGAGGTTCACTAGTGTTGCGGTAGATGGCTCTGAACATAAAAGTGAATTAGGAGGTGGAGGAAATTCCCAACCCAGGAGGGAAATACAATTTGAAGTTCTGTAATCTGTACGTGGTCTGTACCAACAATGATACCAAATCATTATAACTGCCGCGCGAGTCTAGCGTTCGTACCTTGACGTATTAGTTTATTTAAAATTAAATATATTATGAAATAACAATTACAACAAATGTTTTGTACTATATGTCGCCGCCAAAAAATCTCTTACACCTTCAAAATTAAGCAGCCGTAAGTAAGTTTGCTTTGTAAATAGGTATTTTGAGAATTTTGTCATGTTTCCAAACATACAGGTTAGAAACTGAGATTAAAATGATTACTATTTTACCTGGTATGAGTCAGACAGTATCATTTGTTCAGTAAATATTACGCCATTCCAAATATTTAACGTCACATAAATGTAATTTAATTTGAAATAGAATTGATATTATATTGATAAATATTAATATAATTTTCTTAAGACTTGACAAGACTCTTCAAAGTTGAGTGTTGGTGACAAGAGTATACAGGGTGGGCCAGTAGTGCATATTCGGTAGATAGCGCCTACATTAATGCAGAATTTTAAAATCTGTTTTCGCTATTACATACCTATGGTTTAGATGCACGATTTAAAATTAGTTACAATTATGCAGAATGTTCCGTATGGTTGTGCCAGACCAAAGTTATGTTTTTTTAAATGGAACATACTGTATATTATGGTATATTTCGATTAACCTCTAAGAGTAGATAAATTTATTATAAGGATATTACGTATCTAAACCTAATAGTTTCCGAGATTTCAATGTAAAAAAATGGTATTATTTGATGTTTTACAGATTAGATGTTTATTAAAATTAGGCATTTAAATCTTACAGTAACATTACATAACCTCAATGCAACAGAAAAAAAATTCCATCTGGAACATATTCCTTTAATTTCACATAGGGTGATTCATAACTCCGATGTTTATTTTACTCGATTACTTTAAATGGAACACCCTGTTTGCAAATTTTTCTTCCCACATATTATTTGTGCATAATAGTAATTTTATTCAAGCTATAATCATTCATACTACTGAGAATCGCTATTCGTCTTCTAACTCGTTTTCTGCGCAGATCAACTATAATAATAAGCTATAATCATTCACTACTGTTGTCAATCACTATTCGTCTTCTAAGTTACTCGTTTTCTGTCAGTCTGAATTTCAATTGTTTGACACTGACAAATTAAATCTCAAGACTAACTAAATACAACGAAAAGCAGGTGTACGCGATTTTTTTTGCAAGCCACAAACCATTTAATCATTTTGAATGGAAGCTTCCAAATCTTAAAATTGAAATGTTTAAAATGCCAAATCATATGCTTTCTGAAGTAGAAAAATGTTATTGCTTATGTTTATTTTACTTTTCTGTTAAATTCTATTACTTCGGTCCTAATAGTTATCTTACTTTTCTGCTGTATTAAAATATAACCAACAATCTGAGAACCGACACTTTTCAGTATGTCATTAGTGTCAAATTTAAAGAGAAACCCTGGTTGACAAAACTAAAATTTTGATAAAAACAGGCTACTTGACAAAAAATCGTGTGAAATGTTAAGGCTGCAATAGTACATTTAACGACACAAACATTGCTGGGTAGCTGTAATTATGAACTGTCACTTACGAACGACAAACAAATTAGCTTTTTTTAAAGATAAATTCATTTTCCATTTTTTGTCTTAGCTGTATGGCCAACATGAACCAATATTTTCAAAGTAAAATAATGACTGAACTTTAACAAAATTCTTAGGGCCGTTTTCATAATCAGACTAAAATTAAAGTTATTTTAACCTAAAAAAATACATTTGTTTCCCTATACTTAAAGTGACTTTAAATTAAAGCTTCCTTAAAGTCTGATTATGAAAATGGCCGTTAGAATTATTAAATTTACGTCAAAAAGTAGGAAAGGTTAATCACTCGTTAAAGTAGGAATTAAGTTGTCTGGAAACATTTCGATCAAGTTTTAGATATTGTTAAATAATCATACTATGTATCTATTTCAGGAATGTTTTAGTATTTTCCTCATGAAGCGAGCATCAATTTTTAGTCGTTGGTTGTAAAGGATTACTATTACTAATTCTAATACTATTACTAATTCACCAACACCGAAAGAAGAGCATTTCAGAGGAGTGCATTCATAATGCTGGCAATATTTGCGCTATTCCTGACATGCACACGAACACAAGAATCACTTTTTCGCCGAGCTCTTTGTGTGTCGCTAATGATTAACGCCACGTCAAACAATAGACAACATGACTATTCTTTTAAATTTTTACTTGAAAGTAGATAAAAATACCATAATTTAAATAAATTCGTTTTTTTAAAGTCGTTAAAAATAAGAGAAATTTGAATTGATTAAATTTCCGCCAAAACACACATTCTGACCGTGTGACGTCAATGTTCATAAGTTGTCAAATCGTAGTAAGTGAATACAAATACGAACACATAAAACATATTAAAATGAATAGTAAAACATCAATATTGTGCTGTACCATAATGTAAAAATACCTGTGCAAGAACTCCGAATAAATTATTTATAAAGATCTTACAAAATTTAGTGTTGCCAATCTTATTTTTCAGTGGCGGAAAGTTCCCGTTTCCACCACAAATTTCCCATCAACAAAGCAAAAAATATAATAATTTAAAGATATTTACTCCGTGATTGTTTAAATTAAAACTACATTTTTCGGCACATATAGTCAAAATCTCGAATAAAGAGTAATACGTCATTAATGATGCAAATTCATACCATCTTAAAACACTACAGAAACATGTAAAATGCCGCAAGCGAATGAGAAATAAGTTGGCAATAGATCGCCAATTACTTCCAAATTTCATTCTAGCAATTAAAAATTTTGCGCTTATTTTGCAAACATCCTCTATAACAGTTGCAACCAAAATTTAATTACATTACGCATAATTATGTCACCGTTACAATTTTCAACATAATTAAATAATAAAATAATATGTCCCCACTTTCTATCTATATTTTTCGTTTCCCCAATGACTATTCTATTGGAATCACAAACCAATTTAGTACTAATCAAATATTGTTTCAAGAAAATAATATAGTTACTTATTAATAAATTTATTTTATTTATATAGTAAATTGATATGATTCCGTTTGCTTTAAACTGTTCAAATCAATTTATTCTACCGATTTTGTGAATGGCGGGTATTTTCTTTGTTCCCCACAGCTCTTGTGCCATTAAATTCTGTTATGCTCGTCCCTACTTTGTAATTTAAGGCGACCGTACTGCAATACTAGTATTGCAGTACGGTCATCTACCCGGTAAAACTGTAAAGTCAATATTCTTCGTATGCAAAAGATGTCGCCACTTCCTAAACGATATTTACTTATGCAATCTGACAAGCAGAGAATCCAATCCCCACCAAATGAAACGCGCCCTTAAGGCTGTATCAGCTGTATGCTCGCTTACAGCTGAACTCGATTTCAAATGGGCGTATCACTATTTTTCGCATATATTTAGAAGAAACATACGTTCAACATGTGTTCCTGCATTTTTACACACAAACGAAAAGAACAGAGAACAGAATTACCACCTAAATGTTTTCTTTGTAATTTATGACTCTGCTGTCACTGATCTTTATTTTTGATTGGTTTACGTGTCAGTTTGACTCACCCACAAGAGAATATTCCGATAAGGCCTCATTCACATGGTTACCGCCCGCGGCCTCCTGCAAATTCTAAGGTCGAGCGCACACTCAGATGAGTAAAATTTTTTATGTAAAAGTGATGTAAATAAAAACGGCGACCTGATCTAACACAGAAACTATGTAAAACTCGGAAAATAAAACTACGTCTGTCGGAAAGTGAAAGTTTATCAGAATTGAAACGACACAAAAAAAACGCATAGCATGTTCCTCAGTAAATCAATAACGTCATTTTGTTGTTTCATTACCGTTATTATTATCCCTATAAAATTGTTTTTTTTGTTAATTTTACGTGGATTGCTTTTTTATCTAGACTACACTTCCGTGCACTAAAATTAGGCACAATGAAGTATTGCGGTTTAAAGTGGACGTAAAGAAAAAATATACATTATACGGAATAATTGTGCTTATGATTATTGGAATAGGAATTAATACTGTTCTAATGTACCGACGCTCATAGAGCAAGTTAATGCGTTAAAAAAGGACATTATTCATTGCCCTAAGCACGTAATCGGCGATCATTCTGATTGTGACGTTTATTTTTGCACCGGGTTCAAAGATAATGAAATTAATTCAGTTCCAGACTTAGTAGAATGTGGATGACTTCATGATATTTTTGCTTACTGCAATCATTTGACGCATAATGCACAGTTTACTTTTAAATATGAACATTAATGCAGCGGAGACGTACATTTCAATTGTTTCAAAATTTGTTGGTGGAAAAAGAGTTAACTTCTCTTTGAAAAATAGCTACGAAGTGAAGTGCCACGCTGCGAGCCTTTCTTAAAATTTCAGTGCGCAATATCACCACCGCATTTATAAGAGAATGATCGGGAAAAGTCCAGGCAAATATACCAAAGTATACAGTGTGCCCGGATACGTAGGGACAGCATGGGTAACTTCTGTCTTTGAAGAGATAGAGAGATGATTAAATACTAATTTTCTTGGCCTTTTTAAGAGAAAATTTATTTCTGAATGCAATGATGTAGCACACGATATGGAGACTTCTTCAAAATTTTGAAAAACCGAACTTATTCTTTTTACGAACAGAAATCGCTAGTGCCATAACCACAGAAATTTTGCTTTTTGTTTATCAAGTTATTCTGCAGTGGCACTGATCGATTGCAGCCAATGGTGAGCGAGCCATTAAAATTTTAAACCAATATCACATCAGCTAGGGGTATGATGTGCCAAAAAGATAAGAATTTCATCGGTCTAAAATTTTAATCGCTTGTACACGATTGTCCACGAACGATCAGTGGCACTGCAGCTTCATCTGCGTAGCCTTTTCTGGATACTGAGCTTCGTATATTTCACGAGTAAGTTCTACGTTCTTGTAGCACTTGGTATACGTATAGTCGCGATCAAGTGAATCGAGACCTATTTAAAGTTCTGCAATCCTTAAGGAGTGCTTACATTACATACATGTCTTCAATAAATTCAAAAACAAATCTTTACAAAACTGTCGACTTGTCGCATACAAATCCTGATGAATCTTTAGCACAAGTCTTCGACAAATACTAGCACAGGACATCGTTTACACTATGTGACCTGTTCGCTACATATCTAGTATTTAATAATAAAAAAAAGTATCGCTCGTGAAAGATGACAATCAATTTTTGTTTTTGGCCGCGGCAGCATAAATTACTATGCTCTTTTTGGATCACTCCATCGTCACAAACCATCAGATCGCTTAATAGTTTAAAACAGCTAACTATTCTGCACGTGCGTAAAGTACCTTTGTATGATCTGCGATCGCTGTGTTTTCCATTAATTTGGAATACAAATCTGTCTGGTAAAACATGTCGGATACATGTCAAATACATGAAAAATGTAATAGTAGTATGAGACAAATTTCAGATTCATTCCAGACTTGTCAAACAATATGTAGGACACATGTATAATACAAATATGTATGTAATGTAAACGCCCGTTTATTACCAACGTTAACAAGGGCCGGTTAGCTTGCAACAGTCTCGATAACAAAGTTTTGTGATCATGGCACTAGCGATTTCTATTCATAAAAAGAATAAGTTCTGTTTCCCAAAATTTTGAAGAAGTTTCCATATCATGTGATACATCATTGCATTTAGAAAAAAGTCTCTCTTAAAAGGGCTAACAAAATCACCAATTTAAAATTTTAAGGTTAGGTTAGATTATTGAAAATTTGTAAAAATGGGATTAGTTTTATTAAGTGCCCATAAAAGTACTTAAATTATCGTGCAAACTAGTTCAAACTGCATCTCAATATAATCAAGTTGGCCATGACAAGTAATATTTGAAAATGGATTCTTAATAAGCTCTCGAACCTGCACCTTTTTGTTAATTTAATCATCTTTCTATCCGGGCACACTGTATACGTCAAAATGGCGTAGGAGACGTTTTTACCGAAAATGCAGAGCACGACTATTTCTTGGGCAAGGCAGAAAAGAAAACAGGCAGCCAAAGCTGAGGGTGACTACGGACTAATAGAAGAGGTCCCTCTTAAAAACTTAGAAGAAAAGAAATCATCTTTAATGGACTACTTGAGCAGGACCCAGGTAGAGTTAGAATCGTTAGAGAGAAACACTGTTGGCCAAAACACCAAAGTGAAATGGCATAAAGAGCGAAGACTAACAGCAAAGAAATTTGGTATTGTCTGTAAAAAACGTCAAACAACTGATGCCAAAAAATTGGCGTAAAAATTAATTTCCTCTAATTTTTCGAAAGTATAGTTACAAATTGGTGCCGTAACCATGAAGAAATTGCGAGAAAACAATTTTCACAGGAATTTGGACATAAAGTTGAACGGCGGATTATTTATATCTAAAGAAATGCCGTATCTTGGAGCTAGTCCTGATGGACTAGTTGGTGAGCATGCTATAATTGAGATCAAGTGTCCCTATAAGTTAGCAAAGTTCAAAATAACTCCTCAGGAAGCAGCAAAGATGAAAGTTATGCCCTATTTCTTTTTGGATGGCAATACTGTGAAACTGAAGAAAACACATATCTACTATTATCAGATTCAAGGCCAGTTGGCTTTAACGAATAGTTGTATTCGTTGTATGGACACCTTTGGGAATGATATGTGAACAAGTAATGTTATTTACATAAACGTCAAGAAAGTTCTGAATTCATCATAATACATTATTTTTTTCTGAAATCTTATAAGACTATTTTTGTAATAGTTTCAACTTTTAAGCACACGAAAGCTATAATTTTGACAATAAAAATAAGTAAAACCGATTTGGTTTTGAAGACTAGTGTATAAAATAGAAATTATAGACGATTTTAGAAAAAATAACAAGCAATTTACATTTACAACACACCTGTAATACGTTTTCTTTTTCAAATTAAAAAAGATGACAATTTTTGGCATAACATGAAGCCGAAGTTAAAATATTTTCATTTAGAACATATGCTGCCTATACTGGCTTTAAAAGAAAATTAAAATAACGATCCTGATCGATCTGGACAGTTGAAACCTCTTTCTGATAATCTGGTGACAATTCTGAAATAGATCTGTATTTGAAATCTGCTCTGCAAGATTCCATATTATATAATGCCATATAATATCTAACTGTACTATGTCCACTAAAAAAAAATTGAGACAATTGTTGTGCATACATATTTGAGTTATTTTATTATAGCGTTTTCTGCTGGCTGCACCGGTATGCACTGAGTGTATCTCCATCTCGTTTTATTACATAAAGCTGAACCGAGTTGGAAATACACTCAGTGCGCACTAGTGCAGCCAGTGGAAAACGCTATTAGTTTGAATGCAATTTTAAACTTGTTTCTACAGAAACTTAAAAAACACGGAAATAAACAAACGGACGAATACATGATAGCAACAATAATTAACTCCTCGTATTTACAACAGAACGTATTACGTGTTCCAGATTCTTTTGGTGTGTAGTACAATATGATTCAAAATGGCCGCACTATTATCACCTGAATGTTAATATTAATAGGATCAAAAACAAGCTTTTAATTTTTTTTTTGAGATGGTTGACGAATGTTTAAAAATATCGTATAATGCAGATGCACTTACAAATTTGAAACCGTGGTTGTAGATTAGGTTACAGTTGATGAGATCTGAACCCTCGTATTCATCAAGTATTTATATTTTATTCAATTAGTTGTGTAGAAACAAAAATTATTTGACGCAGTTCCGTTTCACTATTTGGGTGAACTTGATATTCAAAATGTTACATCACCGACCCATTTTACTTATTGTTTATTCCTGTCTTATCACATAATATTAATTACATGCATTAACAGGCATTTTTAATGATGTCAAGGTAAATGTGTACACAAATAAATAACAAAATATTGAGCAAAATGTTGAACATTCCCTTTTTAAAACTAATTAAGTGCATGACTTCCAGATTTGCAGAAGTTTATTATGACAAAAATGTTTCTTTCAATGTACCGTAAAAAATTTACCAAAAAGCACGACTCTGAAAAGAGAAATCTTTGTAGAATTATTTTCTGGCAGCGCTCGGTAGCGTTCGTGTGTTTACGGTGCGTGTATTGTGTGTTTCACTCATACACGCACTGAAACGCATTCGCTCTCACTCATACTCTTCATCTGTCACTAAATCGGGAGAATGAATGTGCGAATTCCCCCCTCTTGTACTAGGCCCGAAGGCGGAGCTAGCGTGTATCACATACCACATTTGATTTCAGCGATTTCATTCCGAAAATTTCAAATTTGTTTCCCATTTCCTGACCTTATTTTTAAAAATAAAAAAAAAACTAAACGGTTTATTATTATTGAATACTGCGAAATTTCGGCTAAAGGCTTACATTTTCGAATTTTTTTAATTTTAATTTTTTTTAAGGCCTTTTTGGCAATTCTCGAAAAACGAGCCTTTAGCCGCCTAACAGAATCTATTTAAAAATTTTTCGCGAAAAATTGGTACGATTTTAATGAAAAACAAGCCCAGGAAATGGGAAAAACGATTTTGGGGCCGAGCAAACAGCCTTAAGCAAAAGGTAAAGGAATACCTCACTTGCAATTGTTTTTATACAATAGAAGAATTTCTTAATACATGAATCTGTTTATTGTATTGACGAAACATGAATTGTATGACTATCTATGTAGCGAATCATATATTCATAAAATAAAGTTATTATTATTATTATTATTATTATTATAACATATCATTGTTCACAAATTCATATAAAAAACGAGGAATAAAACGTTTCAAAATTTAAATGTAAATTATCATTTTGACGTGAATAGCTTACACCGCCACATCTAATGACGGCAATAGACGACCATAAATTTCATGTAATTTATGTCAAAATTTTGATAAACCGTAAATTTTAACAAGTGTACGATGAAAAAAAAACTTCCATGAATTTTCATACGTACCTAAGATTTGAAATTTTTGGAACTTCTATTTCGTAGCAATACTTGTTTAAATTTACGTTTTGTCAAAAATTTGACGTAAATTACATAAAATTTGTGATCGTTTATTGCCGGCATTACAATCTGTTTTTGACGTAAAATTGCGTCAGAACACACAGCTGTAAATAGGGCTGAAAGTTTCAGCCTGAAACATCTGTACAGGGGCGGCTGGAGGCATTCACTGCAATTAAAAACGATTTGCATGAAAGTACATGAAAGTATTTGCATTAAATTTATATTTATTTATATTCGTTTCAAAAAATATAATACGAAACTTTTGCGGGAATCATTATATCGCGTTCGCGCATACGAAGCGCTCACGCGGGAAAAATGTGTTCCCGCACTGGGTACGCAAATAACTATTTTCTTTAATTGGTGAGATTGAGGGCCAGTTGTACCACGGAGATTTTAAACCGACGTTCAACTGAACCAGGTTCAAAGTGAACAAAATAGCATTAAATTTTATTTATGAATGCATTAATTGCCATATGTCTTTAAGATTCAGAGCGAATCTGTTTATTTTGAACCTAGTTGAGTTGTACGTCAGTTTAAACCTCCTTGGTATGTACTAAGGTGCTCACCAAAAACGATACGACTCGGCACTTTGCTGACCCTTACGGCAATATACAGACACGAAGGTCTGAAACCGCTGTGAGAAGTAACTAACTGGTCGACTACGGTCAGGACTGGTACCTGCCGTCTGGAAACGATTGAGTTTATTTTGATCGAAAACTAAGAAATATTATGCACAGATTATTTAAGAATACTCATTACATTACTGTTAGAATGTTATAACTGAACTTTGTAAAGCTGCAGTTTCCGTAGGTATTTTGTTTTGTACTTGACGAGATCATTACTTTGCAATTTATGTATTTTGAGTTTAATAAACTGAAAACATATTTCATGCGGAAACGAAATTGGTGGATTTGCTTACACGTTTTTAGTGGCAGTAACAGTAGCGCTCACATCCAATTTTCTTTGAATTATGATTCCGTCATTTTTAAGAATAAAGAAGAACAAAATTAGCGCTTAAAAAAGCATATACATTTTGAAAATTAGTATATAAAATTGCATAAAATTTAGAAAAAAATATGTATAGAGAAACGAATGCATACACGTGCATGCAATAAGTGACTTCGTTTATAATATTATACCGGATATCTCTGAAATGAGTAAACAAGTTCTTGTTTGTCTGAAAAACGAAATGCTTTATACTCATAACAAAAGAACTTTGAATAATTAAGATTACATTTTGATATGATCGTGTTATATCGTATGTCATATTGAAAATGATTCAATGATTTGCTGATGGAAAAATGATTGTAGTAGATTCTTGTCTAATGAATTTGTTCAACAAATTCTTTTTCATTTTCTAACATTTTGAAAATTGTACACTCGTTCAACTTTTACTGCCACGTATATTGATAGCTTTGTCAACAGTGAAAAATTAATAAAGTTGTCAACTTGTTAAGGAAACGGTAAACAATTGTGTGATTTTCATGTTTTATAAAGATTGAATTGAATTTATTATAACGAATGTCTAAATAAAAAAAGTCGATACAAAAAAATATACATTTTCTTGTTAGATTGCCCTTGATAAATTGTTTCGTTTTTCTCGTAAACACGTTTTTCTTGATCCCTAACATTACAAATTATTGCACATTTTGCAAAAAGAAATTTATTCAATCCAGTGTTAAAAATTAAAAAAATTATATCAATTAAATAAATAGTAAATCAGATAATTGGCAGTCAATACATATCTACACTTTAAAAGCATGCAACAAATTATTAGTTGCTTGTAATAATGTTTGGTTACGTGGCAATTATCTGTTTTTAGAATGTAAGGAAAAAATTATTTTTTTCCTACAAATTAGAACAGAATGAATATTTAAGGCGATTTAGTTAATCAGTTCGGAGCGTTTGGTTCTCTATCTGTCTCACTCATACGTGCACTAAGTTTCCATATGCTCTCTCTCATTACTATACCTGTTGTGTTCCCAGCAAATTTATTTTCCAACACGAAATGAATTCGAGGAATTCATTTTACGATTGCAAAGAAGCTTAAGTCTCCCATGAGTAATCAATATTTCTTTAAAATAAAATATTTATTATAAATATTTCAAATTGACTAAAAATTAAGATTTACACCTTTCTGTTTGAAGAATCAAACAAATTGTTTAATAAGATTATTTTTAAGAAAAATATTATTTTTACTAAACACGGATTTCCTCCAGAAATCGCAAACTGTTGTCGAAATCTCATTAAGTATTCCCGTCGTATTCAAAAGAATTACGCTTAAGCAGGTAGTCTAATAATATTATTGCCGTCCCAAGTTTTAACCGAAGCAATAAAATTACACCGGACCAGATTCGAGTAACAATTTTAATGTCCGAGTTGGCCCCGCCCAATGTTCATAAGGGTGCAGTTTGCTTGCAGGAATATCGTTTTTGTTGAGCATCATAGTACATACAACTGGCTCTCAGGCCGTATGTATGAATATTATAGTAACCCCGTGCACATTAACTTGTGGCAAGCAGACGATTAGGTAGATGAATATGCTATGTCGAAAACTGTTGACATTATAACTATGAATTTACTAAAAATGTCAAGTAATGTTACAGATAATTGCGTTTCCAACACATTGTCAAATTACGGTCGACGTCGTCGCGACGGCATTGCCCCGTTCGAGAACTTTTGTTCGGTGGGTGACACGGAGGGCAAGCGTGTTAATTTTTAGTAATTTCATAGTTATAATGTCAACAGTATTAGACATGGCATATTCATCTACCTAATTCTTCTGTTATAAAATTACATGAAATTTTTAGAGTGTAACTTTGAATAAAAGTGAGAATTAAATTTCTTGTCATCGATATTAAAAGTGTCTTCACTTATTCTTAAATCATCTGAGATTTTTCGTATGACGACACCATCATAAAATTTAGCAACAATTGCTTTTATTCTTCCAATAAGCATGATAACTTTCAAGAACGGTTCAGTTCGTGAAAGAATACATGCACGTCATATACAATACTCCTCTGTATCAAATAACTGGGCCCTACTCTATTTTTTATTGATAAGCAGATTTTACAGTTTGGTATAATTTATTGCTTACCTTAACAGACGACAAAAAATTTCAAAGTTTACGGCAATCATTAGTAACTAGTTGCTATTTTAATAAAATAAAAAAAGAACACAAATAAACAACTAATAGGAGAACCACATTCTTTATAACTTCGGATCTACCGATTATCAAAAAAAAAATTACGCTACACGAATTTTTATGTATCGGAAATGCCTCATTAAATTAGATTGAAATATTAAGTATTGATTAACAAATTGCAGTTATCTGATACAGATGAGTATTGTATATCATGTGCAGGTATTCTTTCATGAGTTGAACTGTATTTATAAATTTTGATAGGTAAACGTCATTAATAAAAGTCCACTGTAACTGACAAAATATTTGCTTGTCTTAGTATTTTGTGGCCGCGACGATAGCTAAGCGTAACAGTGGTAATAATTTTGAAAAAAAAAAATACAAAATGAAAATTAAAAAAATAGAAAAACTTTGCAACATCAAATATTGATTTAATGACTGTATGCCTAATTGATGAACAAATTTCGTAACTATTTAATACTAATAATTTCTACCTCTGTGTAGCTGTAGGAAATAATTTAATCTAAAGCATTTTGTCAATTCATCTCTATTAAACAAAAAAGGAAGAAGAGAAAAAGGAATCTCGATCTCGATCGATGTGCTAGAATCACTTATAAAGCATTATAGATCTCATGGTGCGAGCTCTAATCTGATAGCTGGTTCAGTGCGGACGAATCTCGCAAAGAATAAGAGAAGGGCGCATGTCAGGACTGTGGAGTCTACGTCCTCCGCCCCTCTACATTCTACTAGTCGCCGACCTTGCGTGACTCGTGGGAAACGCTGCCCCCACTCCATTTCTGCAGACGATATGACAATCAGCTGTTGACCAGATTTCACTAATGACCGCCATTGATAAACAAATTTTTGAAGTCCTCCTTTGCCTAGTTAATCACCTGATTCGATAGCGCCTAGCTTCACATGCATTTTCAAATTTCCGGTAGCAGGCATTTACCGTTGTTGCTATACAGTATTAATTGAGAACGACCTAACAGGAAGAACTTCTCTTATAGCGTTTTCCACTGGTACATTCCGCGTGCCCCAGTGTACACTCTGCCGGAATTGTACGTTCCACTGGGGAGATGCGATTACACCTATGTACCGAGAACTGCCCAATCTGCTCCTTAGCGGTGTACACCAGTGTGCACTTTTCTACACGAGCTATATGAGGCGGTGGAGAGAGTGTAAAACAAATATGGCGGAAAAATTGGTTCGCTCTGCGTGCGTGCACACCGTTTGTAGATTCTGACATCATCTGTTCGCACACGGAGTGCACTGGAGTAACTCTAGTGTAGCCCAGTGGAAAACGCTATTCTGGGAACAGAAGAGAATTACATAGGTATTTACAGGTTATTTAGAAATTGTTTTCAATATTGTATTAGTGATGCTATTAATATTATACTTATATTCCCTGTCTGTTTATTTTTATATTGTATTCTTTTGAATCAGAAATTCTTAGGTCTTACACTTTCAAGAAAAAGTGCAGATCATTGTTTTTCTTTCTTGAAAATGAACAGATCAAGGAACCTCGAATAATATACTTTGCAATATTTTTTGTTTGTCTTGAAAAAAGTAAAGTAAAAAATACCTACATATTTCTAATTTTCTTAAACGTTCGTTTTGAAACATTACTGGTGTTTCTTCCTTAAATCGCGGTGATATTATCTGAAATTCCATATATAATATAGTAAAATAAGGATTTGTCTTCCGAAAAAATCCAACCTAGCTGAATATTTGTATACACCTTTATGTAGCCATTATAAATAACATTAAAAGTTCCATCGATATCATACTCGCTTCACGTGTAATTCAAGGTCAAACATCAAAAGAAATGGTTTTTCGCGATTATCTCGCTTCCTATTGGTCTGATAACAATTCGGGTTATTATAAGAATTGTATTTTAGACAATTCCCCACAAAAAAGTTCTTATACATGTTTACGTGCGATGAACCGTTTTCATGATATAAGGTCAAGAATAGTAAAATGCATTCATTTCCATACCATTTTTGAGGTAGAAAGCGAGGCGGCTTTTGTTTTATACCTTGTTTTAGATAAGAACAATCCATATTTCAAATTATTATCCTTCTTCGCCGCTGTCTTCCTCTGGTACTTCTTCCTCCTCCTCTTTTTCCTCATCTTTTGTTTTTCGGCATCATCAACTTTCTTGGATGTACTCGATAGTAAATAATCTAAAGAGCTTATTTCATCATCATCGTCACCTATTTATGTATTATTATTATTAGAAATGTTAGAAGAATCAGCCTCAGAAGTAGCATTGAGGCATGATGTTCCACGACAATGGTACTATAAAGCATGAAAATACCACTTTCCTGCGCCACAATCTTTCAATCAGCTGTAAAAAATTATGTTCAACAGTACATCCGATGCAGGCTTAATAACGTAATTATATTTTATAATATATTATTTTTCATTACCCGCCCCCACTGATGTGGATTTAATTCATGGTTTAACCAAATTTGTACTTAGTAGTATACTCAGTATAGATGTTGCGCAACTACAGCTGTGGAAGGTAGTAACGAAAATTTCACTGATGAATTAAATCTTGTAAATTTTGCGAAGCTCAATATCTGTAGTTATTAATAGAGACTTCTTAGACTGGAGCACCATAAATTGTTAGGAAAAAACGTATTCCGTGATCCACAATGACATTTGAGCGCCAATTTTCAATTTTGAATACTTCTTTTGGACAGAAATCATTTCAATCAATAACCCAGTTTTTCAATATTCCTTACGTTTTTAGGCAAAAAATTGCGATGAGGTAGTAGTACTGAACCCAGGGTCGGAAAAAAACTGTTTTTTTTTTAAAGAACAAAACTTCTGTTTTTTTTGTTTTAAACAGTTTTTTTTTTTATTTAAGACATGTTTAAAATTGACCCTAAATTAAACATGTTTTAAACAAAAAAAAAAACAGCTGTTTAAAACAACTTTTAAATGTTTAAATCGCCCTTACAACTTACATAAAAAGATATATACATTATTATTATTATTTGATATGTGTGTAAAAAGAAGAATTTATTAAAATTCGATCTCTAATTAAAAGAAAGATGAAAAGTTTGTAATGTTAGATTATGTACCCTTTTAAAAATAATGTATATACCTTGATAATAATTTAAATCATTTAAGGCAGAGCTTGATTTATTTAGGATCTACGCTCGCCGTGTATTAAATGTTTTTCAAAGAAAGTATTTGGTATCAACATACTCAGAAAAACATTCCCAATAAAAACTAAAATCAAATACAATCCAAAGAAATATTTTTTTTTTTCAAATTACTTGATCGCATTAGAACTGAAATACATGACTCGTGGCTTTCAATACAGGAAAACAAAAATTTCAAATATGTGAAAACATGTAGGATGTTCCATTTAAAATAACAAAGTAGATATTACTTCCAGTGAAACCAAAAGTCCAGTAGGTATATGTCTGAAATTTCAAACTAAATTTTTGTTTAATTCATAGTTTTCAAATTTTAAACAAACCTTAAAATTCTAGAAGGACGAATATACGGCCTTGGGACACACGGTAGAAATTCAATGAAGACAAATGAAACGATAACGTTATAAATAGTTTAAACAGCGACATCCTACGATCACTTTTTGACCTAAAATTGCATTATCATTGACAAATTCAAGACAGTTTGCTACATAATAACTCATTCCGGGTCCCATAGTATGAACAGGGAAGCGGAGGACTAAGTATGTTTCAAAACTTAATGTAATAATAAACGGTTAAATATTGAAAAGGTATTTTAAAATTTTACAACATAAGTATTATTCTAGCAATCAGTAATAATTAATGAACTGATTATAATCAATCTAATTCAATTCAAATTTAGTTCAAATCAGAGCTACAGTGTACTCATCACGTCATCAGCTAAGCCACGCATTATCTACAATTATTAAAACAATTGATATGAGAACAAAGTAAAGTTTAAAGTTAATCTGTCAGTGAATACAGACCCTAAGCAATTAACTTCTGGTTACACAGTATTACGTTGCAAAAATAAAACACATATATCAAAAGTGGTCTTTTTTAGCTTAAAACTAAAAAAATGAATTTAAAACGTTAATAAAAAAAACATGTTTAAAACTTAAAAATAAAGCACTTATATCAAAAGAGTTCTCTTTTAGCTTAAAATTACAAAAAAATGAAGTTAAAACATGTTTAAAAAAATGTTTAATAAAACATTTTGTTTAAAACAGGTGGTATGTTTTTAATTCGGTGTTTTAAACACAATGTTTTAAACAATTTGTTTTAAACTTTCCAACCCTGACTGAACCTGCTACGATAGTAAGATTTGAAACAATCCTGATGATGAACGATAAAAAATATTGACAATGAATGGAGAATTCCTAGGTACAAACTGACTCACCATAACAATGGAATGTCGGATAACTACATTCCAAGATATATTTTTAATAATTACAAGACTATCCATTATCTAGCGAACTGTTTACTGCGCCCTCTAGAGACAGTTTTGATATGTATTAATGTGTTTACATTCCAGTTCGTACGCCTTATGAGTTACGCTCCCGGTTTCATTCGCACCGCGATATAGAGTAAACGGTTCATCGTACGTAAAAATATACCGGGTGTCCCGGGCCATGTGCTTACCCTTCTAGAATCTTTATTTATTAATAGATTAACCTGAATTTTAGAGACAATAAATTAAAAAAAAAATGGAATTTTTCGACAGACCGCTAGTCGTCATAGGACTTTCCGACGTAGCACTGGCCACCGTACGGCTTCCGGTTTCGCCGGAAGTGATATCAACTTTCTTATTTTAAATGGAACACCCTATATATTTTTACAAATTTGAAATTTACGGATCATTATGAGTCCGAATACGTTTCAATTGTTAATTTTGGTTTCCATGACAACGAAAAAAAAATTTTTTTATTTCTCAATCTAGAAAGCTCTGAATCGCGTTTTTTCTATCTAATGAGAGCAAGTGTTTCGAAAAAAATCAGTCCTTTGATGGTATTTTGATTTTTAACATTTTTACAGTATTCGAAATTTTCATTGGGCCTGAACTCATTTTTCTCGATAGAACCTCATATGTTTCTTAGCTTACTTCAACGGAATATTTTCTTCTGAGCACGCTGATACCAAATACGTCATGTTTTCTTTGAAAATAATTTAAAATAGAGCATGTCTTATTGAAATTTTATACTCCCTTTATTTCAAACAACTTTCAAAGAAAACATGATGTATTTGGTATCAACGTACTCAGAAAGAAATTTTCTGTTAACTAAGAAACATATGAGTTTCTATTAAAAAAAATAAGTTACGACCTAATGAAAATTTCAAATGCTGTAAAAATGTTAAAAAACAAAATACAATCAAAGGAGTGATTTTCTCGAAACACTTATCGCATTAGATCGATGCGATTCATAGCTTTCTAGATTGAAAAATAAAGTTTTTTCTTCGTTGTCATGGAAATGACACGTGAAGCCGGCATGATATAGATGGGGACTTTTGGTATGTTATTTGTAATGGCTACATAAAGGAGTATACAAAAATTCAGGTAGGTTGGAAGCTACCGCATTTTTAAACTTATTTTACTTTCACGGTCCAAGGGAAGAATGGAAGAGGGGGCAATAAAATGAATAATTCATCCTCCACAAAATACGAGTAGTAAATTTCCAATTACATATCAGTCCAAATTCAGTTAATTTAATACGAGAATACATACAATAAAAATAACGCTAGACTGCGAAGGTTTTGTGGATGACATAAAATTAGGTGTATGTACTAGATTTGGTCTTCCTGAGTTCGAGAAAAATATAATAATTTTCTCATCACGCACCACTTTTCTTTTAAAAAACAATATTTCAAAATAGGTTTTTCAATCATAATTTTCGAGAAGACAACTGATAGTCACTTGTTTGCATATTTTCACTTGCCATTATTGACAGATTTGTGCTTAGGATTGCTTAAGTATTTATACGTTTCGTGCTATACGAAATATTAGTTTGTACTATACCGTGTATTCCTGTTTAAGCAAATATTGAGAAAAAAATGAATGATAAGGTAAATGTTACTAGAAAACGTTGTCCAAATGATTCTAACTGTTTTGCTACATTTGTGGCTGAACCAAAAAAAAAAACACCAAAATATCCAAAGTTCGTTATAACCGGTAAATAAAAACGAAGTATGTATTTAGTAGGGTTATAACCGAGAGTTCTCTAACGGATTCACTACAGCCGACCTTCACTGTACAGGGCTTTAATAGACAAACTACAATCGAACCTCCATAACTCTAATTTCAAGGGACCGAAAAATTAAGAGTTACAGAAATTTCCAGTTAAAGAAATAGATAGCAGTTACGTATAATGTGCAAGTACCATTACTAAATTTCGACTTACTAAAATATCAATATCAAAGAAAATATTTTTTAAAACTTTAACTGGACATATAAAATAGCGACATCTTACTATCGCTTTTTGACCTAACATTGCAGTAGGATAGACAAATTGAAGCGGGATTTGCTCCTAATGAGTCCCCATGCAAGGCGGCCATGCTTGCTGTCAAAGCATAATGAAAGATTTTAGAAAAATTTTGTGCAAATCGTTTTTGATTGCAGTGAGAACCTCGAGCAGCCTCTGGACAGCTGTTTCAGCCCTGCTTGGGGCTTCTTCAGCAGAAACGTAGCTCGACATTCCCACTGCAGACCAAAAACGACTTGCCCAATTTATTCGCAAATGCGATGTAAGAATGATGAACATATAAAATAGCGACATCTTACTATCGCTTTTTGACCTAACATTGCAGTAGGATAGACAAATTGAAGCGGGATTTGCTCCTAATGAGTCCCCATGCAAGGCGGCCATGCTTGCTGTCAAAGCATAATGAAAGATTTTAGAAAAATGTTGTGTAAATCGTTTTTGATTGCAGTGAGAACCTCGAGCAGCCTCTGGACAGCTGTTTCAGCCCTGCTTGGGGCTTCTTCAGCAGAAACGTAGCTCGACATTCCCACTGCAGACCAAAAACGACTTGCCCAATTTATTCGCAAATGCGATGTAAGAATTATGAACATATAAAATAGCGACATCTTACTATCGCTTTTTGACCTAACATTGCAGTAGGATAGACAAATTGAAGCGGGATTTGCTCCTAATGAGTCCCCATGCAAGGCGGCCATGCTTGCTGTCAAAGCATAATGAAAGATTTTAGAAAAATTTTGTGCAAATCGTTTTTGATTGCAGTGAGAACCTCGAGCAGCCTCTGGACAGCTGTTTCAGCCCTGCTTGGGGCTTCTTCAGCAGAAACGTAGCTCGACATTCCCACTGCAGACCAAAAACGACTTGCCCAATTTATTCGCAAATGCGATGTAAGAATTATGAACATATAAAATAGCGACATCTTACTATCGCTTTTTGACTTGCTTTGACAGCAAGCATGGCCGCCTTGCATGGGGGACTCATTAGGAGCAAATCCCGCTTCAATTTGTCTATCCTACTGCAATGTTAGGTCAAAAAGCGATAGTAAGATGTCGCTATTTTATATGTTCATAATTCTTACATCGCATTTGCGAATAAATTGGGCAAGTCGTTTTTGGTCTGCAGTGGGAATGTCGAGCTACGTTTCTGCTGAAGAAGCCCCAAGCAGGGCTGAAACAGCTGTCCAGAGGCTGCTCGAGGTTCTCACTGCAATCAAAAACGATTTGCACAAAATTTTTCTAAAATCTTTCATTATGCTTTGACAGCAAGCATGGCCGCCTTGCATGGGGACTCATTAGGAGCAAATCCCGCTTCAATTTGTCTATCCTACTGCAATGTTAGGTCAAAAAGCGATAGTAAGATGTCGCTATTTTATATGTTCATAATTCTTACATCGCATTTGCGAATAAATTGGGCAAGTCGTTTTTGGTCTGCAGTGGGAATGTCGAGCTACGTTTCTGCTGAAGAAGCCCCAAGCAGGGCTGAAACAGCTGTCCAGAGGCTGCTCGAGGTTCTCACTGCAATCAAAAACGATTTGCACAAAATTTTTCTAAAATCTTTCATTATGCTTTGACAGCAAGCATGGCCGCCTTGCATGGGGACTCATTAGGAGCAAATCCCGCTTCAATTTGTCTATCCTACTGCAATGTTAGGTCAAAAAGCGATAGTAAGATGTCGCTATTTTATATGTTCATAATTCTTACATCGCATTTGCGAATAAATTGGGCAAGTCGTTTTTGGTCTGCAGTGGGAATGTCGAGCTACGTTTCTGCTGAAGAAGCCCCAAGCAGGGCTGAAACAGCTGTCCAGAGGCTGCTCGAGGTTCTCACTGCAATCAAAAACGATTTGCACAAAATTTTTCTAAAATCTTTCATTATGCTTTGACAGCAAGCATGGCCGCCTTGCATGGGGACTCATTAGGAGCAAATCCCGCTTCAATTTGTCTATCCTACTGCAATGTTAGGTCAAAAAGCGATAGTAAGATGTCGCTATTTTATATGTTCATCATTCTTACATCGCATTTGCGAATAAATTGGGCAAGTCGTTTTTGGTCTGCAGTGGGAATGTCGAGCTACGTTTCTGCTGAAGAAGCCCCAAGCAGGGCTGAAACAGCTGTCCAGAGGCTGCTCGAGGTTCTCACTGCAATCAAAAACGATTTGCACAAAATTTTTCTAAAATCTTTCATTATGACAGCAAGCATGGCCGCCTTGCATGGGGACTCATTAGGAGCAAATCCCGCTTCAATTTGTCTATCCTACTGCAATGTTAGGTCAAAAAGCGATAGTAAGATGTCGCTATTTTATATGTTCATCATTCTTACATCGCATTTGCGAATAAATTGGGCAAGTCGTTTTTGGTCTGCAGTGGGAATGTCGAGCTACGTTTCTGCTGAAGAAGCCCCAAGCAGGGCTGAAACAGCTGTCCAGAGGCTGCTCGAGGTTCTCACTGCAATCAAAAACGATTTGCACAAAATTTTTTTAACTGGACAGTTTTAAAATTGGATAAAAATCGACTTCAATTAGTATAACAAAGTTGAATCTCATTTACAATCGTCACTTGTTTTTTTTTTTTTTTTAGTAAATTCTGGCGGTTCAGGTAAATCCCTAAAACGTTTGCAATTAACATTTTTTTATATGTCTGATAATAAAGTGTGCAAGTACCTTACAAAATATAAAAAAAAACTCTCCAGAAAGTTTAATTTTTTTTTTTTGGAATCCTGACGTGATAGAAAAAGACTAATAGCAAATTGTTTTTTGTAATATTGAAATCTTTGAAGAGCACATAGTCTTATCTTATCCGCAAAAAAAAAATTTTCGCAGGCTAATGTAATTATTTGAAAATAGAAAAAAATATGTCAGAAAAAAAATTCAAATTAGGAAATCCAAAAAGAGTGATATATTAAAATTCAGTCTTTTAAATAAATTAATTAAGGAGAGAAACACTAACAGGGGAACAGAAAAATTCTGTACATCCGGGTTTCTTTCCTTAATTAATTTATTAATTACACTGACAATATCCTTTTGTCTAATTTGTGAGTCTTTTAAAGAACGAACAATGAAGTCACTTAAAAAAAGACTATACAACGAGATGAAGACGACATGTTCTTTGCGTGATTTATATGCCTTTTAACACAATTTTACTTTCTACATGTACTTTTTGATTCTGCTTCAAATAGGGGTGGCAGAATTAAAGTTAAGCATTTCGTCTCCACGATCATCATCAGTTTTGATTTTTTAAATACAACGTATATCTTTTTATTATTCTATTCGATAGTGTTTTTGTTATGATTGTAATGGTAATCACTCTCAAATATTTCGTCTCTCCATGATCATCATCAGTTTTGAGTTTTTAAATACATCTTTTTAATATTCTATTCGATAGTATGTATTTGTTTTCTTGATTCTAATGGTATATCACACTTAATTGTTGATAATAATTTGAAGCTTAAATAATACAAACTTTTATATGAAAATTTTATTTAATACAATTAGTTACAATAATCTATTTGATACTAAAATTTTTTAAAATATTCAAATTATAAAAAAACTCATCTTAATTTTTATTAAAATTTGCGCAGATGTAAGTATTTGGTATTAAGTTGATCAGATTAAATAGTAGTACGAAAATTCCATTAACAAACCAAAAAAAAAACATATTCCACCATTTTTGAGTGTTTTTTGTCCGGCTAAAAAGTCGCGGTCAGTTAAAAAAATCACTATTACAAAAAACTGTCCTTATTTTTAAATATTTATTACATTATTTGATATTAAATGTTAGAATAAAACAAACACTTACTACGTCTCCTGAGAACTGAAGTTCTAGTACTACCAGCCAGTAGCAATAAGTTCTCATGAGGTTCACGCGATAGCAGCTAATCAATTTTTCAAGAATACCGTCTGCGTCTGTAGGTTTCCGAGAAAATTTCGCCTACTTCTTATGAGAAAATAGTTCGGAATTTCAAGAATTTTCAAGAACAGAGCCCCAGGTTTATTAGTTAGTGCTTAGAGTGAGATATCGATATTGCCAGAGCCTCTGCCGCGCCGGTCTCAATATTCGTTAGTGTTTACGTCTCGCTGATCATCTTCGTACAAGCATCTTGTGCTCCCTTCCTCCAACAAGTGTTTTGTTCACGCTGTCCTCGCAAAACCGTCTTGTGCTACCGTCCTTGAACAAGTGTCTTGTTCACGCCGTCCTCGTATAAGCGTCTTGTGCTATCGTCCTCGAACAAATGTCTTGTTTACGCCGTTCTCACACAAGCGTCTTATGCTACTTTCCTTGAACAAGTGTCTTGTTCACGTTATTCCCGCACAAGCGTCTTATGCTACCTATCCTTGAACAAGTGTCTTGTTCACGCCGACAACGTACAAACGTATTATGCTACTGTCCCCGAATCAGTGTCTGGTTCACGCCGTCCCAACGTAAGCGTCTTCTGCTGCTCGTATTTATCTCTGAACTTGTGTCTTGTTCATACCGTTTCGTGTTCGTGTTACCTACCTGAGGTCGAGAGCTTTTTTGAATTTACCTAGCGACCATAAGCTCATGAGTCGTTTTATTTCGCCGTGTGTAAAACCTCCATTTATAATCCCCTTACTAGTATAAATGATATGTTACATCTGGAATGTTGTCATCATTTATTTGAACAATCTGTTGTGGATACCCGCCTTCTTTTTATGAATCTAGACTCCGACGAGCTGACCTTAAGAAGCCGAGATACCAGACGAAGAAGAACAATGAAGTAACAAATTAAAGCCGTCTCTAATTAAAATTGTGATTAAAATAAACAAGGAACGACCCAACTTTGTGCCAATTTAATGTGTAAGAGAGTGATCTTTCACAGCAATGCTCATTCGTCACTATCTTATCCATGAAATTGGCATCAACCTGTATCATTTCTTGTTTATTTTACTAAAATATTAAAGGAGACTGTGGTTTAAGAGATAATTGAAATTAACCTCCCCCCACAATAATTTTTATATCCGTAGATACGTATTTCGGCAGCTAAGCTGCCATCTTCAGTACGTTAAAAATGGAAAATTTTATCTCGAGGAATCCTCTCCTTATGAAATATCATTTGCACAGGATATTTCATAAGGAGAGGATTCTCAGAGATAAAATTTTCCTAAAGTGCTCTTAACTTGCGGTATGTGGGTGTGATTTGCTTTCATCTGTAGGTTGTTTTTGGACGATTATCAAATAACAGGGAATTATACAGCGTGTAATCAAATAAGTTTCACATATTAAAACTGTAAGTTCTTTATCACTTAAGAAAGTGATTTCTGCAAATATGAATTTTATTGGTGAAAAATTAAAGAAATTATTTTATTGTGTTTCCATAAAGCTTTTAAAATGCGATCAAGCAATTGACCTTGAATTTTGCTGGAATTTTGTTTCATAACGTTGTTTTTCTGCCCGGCCGTCGAGCAAATCACACCCACACACCGCAAGTTAAGAGCACTTTAGGAAAATTTTATCTCGAGGAATCCTCTCCTTATGAAATATCATTTGCACAGGATATTTCATAAGGAGAGGATTCTCAGAGATAAAATTTTCCTAAAGTGCTCTTAACTTGCGGTATGTGGGTGTGATTTGCTTTCATCTGTAGGTTGTTTTTTGACGATTTATGCCTTATTTATATATTTTATTTTATTTTTCAGGATTTTTAGGATATTCGGACTCGTAATGCTCCGTAGATTTTAAATATGTAAAAATATATAGGGTGTTCCATTTAAAATAAGAAAGTTGATATAATTTCCGGCGAAACCGGAAGTCCTAGGACGACTATCAGTATGTCGAAAAATTCCAATTTTTGTTAAGTTTATCGTCTCCAAAATTCAGGTTAATCGATTAATAAATAAAGATTCCAGAAAGGTGAGCACATGGCGCGAGACACCCGGTATAGTTTATTTTTAGGTATCAAATAACAGGGAATTATATACTTATTTATTCGTTAGAATAAGAAGTTTTTTTCGGGTCTTTTTTATTTCCGCTTTTCCGTGTTGTTTGGTTAGCTCTTATTTGTAAGGTTTTCTGACAGTTAATTTTAGGTGTTCACATAATTTTTTTTCCCCGATTTATACCTAACATATAAATTTATTTTCAGGATTTTTAGGATCAAATAACAGGGAATTATATACTTATTTATTCGTTAGAATAAGAAGTTTTTTCGGGTCTTTGGACTAGTTATTTTCGCATTTCCGTGTTGTTCGGTTAGCTCTTATTTATAGGTTTTCTAACAGTTAATTTTAGGTGTTCACATATTTTTTTTTTCGATTTATACATAACATAAACTGGGTGTCCCGCGCTATGTGCTCACCTTTCTAGAATCTTTATTTATTAATCGATTAACCTGAATTTTGGAGACGATAAACTAAACAAAGAATCGAATTTTTCGACATACCGATAGTCGTCATAGGACTTTCGGTTTCGCCGGAAGTGATATCAACTTTCTTATTTTAAATGGAACACCCTATATTTTTACATATTTAAAATCTACGGAGCATTACAAGTCCGAGTACTATCAATTGTTAATTTTGGTTTCCATGACAACGAAAAAAGAACTTTTTTATTTTTCAATCTAGAAAGCTATGAATTGCATTTTTTCGATCTAATGCGATCAAGTGTTTCGAAAAAATCACTCCTTTGATGGTATCTTGATTTTTAACATTTTTACAGTATTTGAAATTTTTATTAGCTCTTAACTCACTTTTTTCGATAGAACCTCATATGTTTCTTAGCTTAGTTCAACTGAACATTTTTTTTTCTGAGTACGCTGATACCAAATACGTTATATTTTCTTTGAAAGTCATGTTTCTTAGCTTAGTTCAACTGAATATTTTTTTTCTGAGTACGCTGATACCAAATACATAATAAATAAATTGAAAGTCATTTGAAATGAAGGGAGTGTAAAATTTCAATAAGACATGCTCTATCTTATTTTCAAAGAAAATATGATGTATTTGGTATCAGCGTATTCAGAAAAAAATGTTCAGTTGAACTAAGCTAAGAAACATATGAGGTTCATCGAAAAAGAAGAGTTAAGAGCTAATGAAAATTTCAAATACTGTAAAAATGTAAAAAATCAAAATACCATTAAAGGAGTGATTTTCTCGAAACACTTGATCGCATCAGATCGAAAAAATGCGATTCATAGCTTTCTAGATAAAAGTTTTTTTTTCGTTGTCATGGAAACCAAAATTAACAATTGATACGTATTCGAACTCGTAATGATCCGTAGATTTTAAATATGTAAAAATATATAGGGCGTTTTATTTAAAATAAAAAAGTTGATATCACTTCCGGCGAAACCGGAAGTCCTATGACGACTGTCGGTATGTCGAAAAATTCCATTTTTTGTTTAATTTATTGTCTCCAAAATTCAGGTTAATCGTGTCCAAGCATCGCAGTCAACCGCGACATTATTGTGAATCATGCCGTCCTAACGAATGCATCATTATTTTGGCTTACCGATTGTTCACTATCAGCGAGGAGCGCTGCGCCGGCAAATATGAGGCGTGTACACAATCTATTTATAACATTGCACCGCTTCGTTGCAATAGTAAAGTTTTACACTTTTTTCTGTCTGCCATGTGGTAATAAATGCTTTACACTATCTAATTTTCCATTTGATTTTGTGCAGTGTGAAAACGAACATGCAGTTGGTACATCAAACTCCAAACTGATTTAGAATTGTGTAGGGACAAAGCTACTAGGTTTGTTCCTACATAGTTACGAAAACATGTGAATATGCTTGCGCAACAAATTTTGTATTGGAACTGTTTCAAAAATATTCGTTGGAACGTTTACAGAACTTGTAATACTTCTTTGTTGGTAGTTGGTAGCTTATTTGTACGGTTCTGATTTTGGAGGTTACGTTACGTATACTGTTCGTTTATAATCAGGTTCGGTAATGTATTAAAATGAGTAAGTTGTTAAATTTATAGGTGTATTTACTTAAATTTTACATTTCTCAAATTATTGCAGATCAGTTTGTTATTATTGACAAGAAATTACTGAAAATTAAAGATGAGTTATAACTAGACTGTGGAAGTTTAAGCAGTAAAATAATCGATTTTAGGCGACTAAAAAAAGGCTCATGTACTGGGTGGAATATGAAAACCTTTGATGCTGTAACGTTCTTATTTTTAATCCGATTTGAAGAAATGATACGTCAAACAAAATCGCTTTAAAAACATTTTAACCTGACCCGCAATAAATTTCTTTTTGAAGTCTATTTTTTGTCAGATCGCACCCAACTTATTTTTTTTTAAATTACACTATATATTTTTTCTGTGCTTTTTCTATTACAAATTTTGCTTCTGAATACATCTACATTAGAATCTATTTATTAAAAAAAAATTTATATTTTTTTATTTATTTTTATTTATTTATTTATTTATCGGCACTTGGTTGTAATTTGTTAGGAAAACGATTTCTGTAAAGTCTCAAGGCAGCTGCAGAATGGAACCAATTCTGACACCACTTTTATATCTTGGTGATTTACAATAATGGACGATGTTAAAAAATTAACTTTTTATTCCAGTTTTCAAATAAGCTACAATAAACTCATGACAGTTACTTTTTTCGATAAAACATTCATTTTTTTTTCCAAAACTATTTGATTTTTAAAGTACATAACACTTCTCCATTAAATGTTTAAAGTCTGCATTGTAGAATTCCTTTCCGTTATCTGTTTGTAGATTTTTCGGTATAGAATTTCGGCCTTCAGATAAAATCGACTGGAAAGCTTTGGTTACTTCTTTATTTACCTGTCTTACTTTTTAACGGTATTCCCCAAGCATATTTAGAAAATGCGTTGATCACTGCCAGAATGTATTTGTATTCTCTGTTTACATTTGAATAAGGAAACATTTCAATTAAGTCTCTTTGGAATTGATCCCTGAGACCTTTTATTAATACTCGATGTCTGCCAAAGGTTTTTCTTACTGGTTTGTGCAGTTCATCAACAAGATCGCGTTTCACATTCGAAGTCAGATTAGACATTTTCAGTTAGAACTCGTTTTCTTACGATGAATTCAACAAGTAATGGAACTGCACCAATTGAAGGTGTGCAAGTAAACGAGATTTGATCTCCCACGTTCAACGTTCTTCCAATTAAAGTATCAGTACTATTTATAGCGTTGATGGATACTGTAATGTTGGCAATAGTAGGTTGATGAATAAATACTTTTTTAACAACGCAAGTTTCTTGGATCGTATACGTCGTTCGGTGCCCTCTATTTGAAAGCAAATATTCACTTTCGGCGTTAAGCTGTTGACTCTGAAAGTCTAATAATGTTTCGTAAAGCAATGGTGTAGCAGAAATATGTTTTCTAACACCGTACTTGTAAATATGTCTGCCAAATTTATCAATCGTCATTGTTCACTGATCGACAAAGCTGTCCGTCGTCGCACTGGAGAATGCCCTCGGTGACGTCTTGTTAAATAAGTAACTGTTAGATAATAATTTTGGCTTCTTTCAATTCTCCGATAATAGATATGATCTCATTTGTATGTCCTGTATGACCTGCAGATTCTGACGCTTTCAGTAAACGTAATCGTTCTACTAGTTCATTAGGGTTATCCCAGTATTGATGCTGCATACACTTAGTGGGAATAAGCTTTTCTGCAAAGCTCCACTTGTTTTCCAGCTTCGCGCCCACCAAACGTTTGATGGTTTTCCTTGCAGTATTGGTTTTATAATATTCACATATTTATAACCTCTGCTCGCTGCGATTCGCCCTGAAGGCTCATGATTGGTTCTAAATGAATGAGTTTTTCTCAATATATCTCTATAATCGCGCACATCACCTTCCACATCAGTTTCAAACTGTGTAACATAGTGACGTGCTAACGGATGATATGGTTTCAAGGCGGCTTCTACCACTTCTAACACCGGTGATTCTAATCTAGATTGAAGTACTGATTTTCTTTTTTCTAGAAGTGTACGAGCATGAGTCTGAGATACGTCCAGAGGGGGGGGGGGGTACTGCTACCGGTTTCATATTCTTCTGCTTCTTCATAAGCAGATTTTGAAGGTTGAGACGTAGACTTTTCATGAGGGATGTCAGGAATTTCTTCATCTTCTAAGCTGGAAGGTTGTTTAATTTCACCTCTAAGTGGTGTTGAAGTACCCACATCATGGTTTTCTGGCCATACAATTCGTGATGCAGGATCGGATTTTAATTTATAACTCGGCCTTCTTCGTATGAAAGAAGAATCAGATCTTGATTTATAATTCGGTCTATAACTCAGTCTTTTTCGTATGAAAGAACACCTTGGCTCCCCTTTAAAACCTTTTTCACTGGCTACGTATGACTGTTGCTCCTCTTTTACAGGTAGTGCACCTCGAACAACATCTAACTTAGTGGCAATATCTCTCAGTGGATCTACAACAGGTGAATAAGTTGTCTGAAGATACTGTTTTGATCGTGCAATGTCATATTTAAATGTTTTTGATTTAGTACGCAAACTTTCGCGTGCAATAGCTAACTCAGCTTTAAGTTTATCACTCACGACGCGTCCGTTTCCCTTAACATCTTTAACAGTACTGAAGAACTGTGTAGTGGTTTCAAAGATGTATGTGCGTGTCGAATCCTTTGCGATATCTTCCTGCGTTGATGGAACAGTCAATATCGATTACTAAAAACCAAACGGTTCCTACCAACAAGCGTACCATGTATCACGAAACTGGTCCATGGTGAAATCTGCGTTAACATGGTCATCATAAATGTGCGCAAAGGATTGATAGGGTATTTTTCAGAAGGGTCACTATCCAACTAGGCGTGTAACATAAAAATATAAATTGCACTTCGACTGAAAAATTGTATGCAATAACATTATAATAAAAAATGTTGAACAGATAAAACAGCGACATCCTACGATCGCTTTTTGAACTGACATTGCAGTAGGATAGACAAATTGAACCGGATTTGCTCCTAATAAGTCCCCCATGCAAGACGGCCATGCTTGCTGTCAAAGCATAATGAAAGTTTAAAAAAAAAATTGTTGCAAATCGTTTTTGATTGCAGTGAAAACCTCGAGCAGCCTCTGTACAGCTGTTTCAGACCTGTTTGGAGCTTCATCAGCAGAGACGTAGCTCGACATTTCCCACTGCAGACCAAAAACGACGAATTTATTCGCAATTGCGATGTAATAGTGACGAACAGATAAAACAGCGACAGCGAATAACTGAAAGTTGTGCAGAATTAATTGAGCTTTCTAATTACGCTATTAAAGCTGCAGCTTATTCTGAGACTTTTGCTAGTAAAATTGATTTTTATTGGTAGCATTGCAGTAGGATAAACAAATAGAAGCGGATTTGCTCCTAATAAGTCCCCCATGCAAGGCGGCGATGCTTGCTGTCAAACCATAATGAAAATTTAAAAAATAATAATAATTGTTGCAATCAAAAACTATTTGCAACATTTTTTTTAAACTTTCATTATGCTTTAACAGCAAGCATGGCCGCCTTGCATGGGGGACTTAATAGGAGCAAATCCACTTCAATTTGTTTATCCTACTGCAATGTCAGGTCAAAAAGCAATCGTAAGATGTCGCTGTTTCATCTGTTCATCACTATTACATCACAATTGCGAATAAATTGGATAAGTTGTTTTTGGTGTACAGTGGGAATGTCAAACTACGTCTCTGCTGATGAAGCCCCAAACAGGACTGAAACAGCTGTACAGAGGCTGCCCGAGGTTTTCACTGAAATCAAAAAGGATTTGCAACAATTTTTTTTAATAAAAAATGTAGCGGTAATAAATAGAATCAGTTAAAATTATTAACGAGATTCAAAATTTTCCGTAAAAGTTTAAATGGCTATATAATAAAATAGTATATGAAAATTGCACATCGACTGAAAACTTGTATGCAATAATCAAACAGCGGAATCAAGAAAGTGAACTGCCTGAAACCAGTTTGAGACAGCGACAGTCCGACACGACGTGGGCGTCTAAATCGAAGCGTTAAATGTTCCACCGGCTTATACGTGATTTTTACTCAGTCAGTTGATCGTCACGTAACGTCATCGTCAGGGTAAAAATCGAATATAATTCCAGAAGTTAATAACAGCTTCTTGAATTTAGAAACACAATTTAGTTGATTTGAATTAAATAGAAGCACGACACGTCTCTGCAGCACACTCTCTCGTGCGCATCGTCTCCAAGCATCGCAGTCAACCGCGACCTTATTGTGAATCATGCCGTCCTAACGAATGCGTTATTACTTTGGCTTACCGATTGTTCACTATCGGCTAGACGCGCTGCGCTGGCAAATATGTTGAGGCGTGTACACAATCTATTTATAACATCGCACCGCTTCGTTGCAATAGTAAAGTTTTACACTTTTTTCTATCCGCCATCTGGCAATAACAATACAATAAAAAATGTAGCGGTTACATAAATAGAAAAAGTTAAAATTATTAATGAGATTCAAAATTTTCCCTAAAAGTTTAAATGGCTATTGTAGCGCGGGATATTTTAAAAGGGAAGGAAAAGCAAGCAGAACCGCGTTCATCACCGGATGCTGGTTGGGAGACCTAAAAAACCTTCTTCGGCAAAGGAAGTAGTCGAAATTAGTCAGCGGTCAGGAGAAGATCGCGTCGCGGCGGACAGCACTCATTTTCTTTTTTCTCTTCTCCTAATCGTTTTATTCTCCTGGATTACCCGGTGAATCGTTTAGTACTGTGATATATTTGTAAATAAATGTATATAGTGAACTGGTGTGGCTCTATTAGTTCTCGCTTGCCAGGAACACCACCCCCTCAGTGCTTTTACGACCTAGCACCCAACATTTGACCTGCATCCGGCGGATAAATGTTAAACTATATAATAAAATATAATAAAATATAATAAAATATAATAAAATATAATAAAATAGTATATGAAAATTGCACGTCCGCTCCATGTAAGCGTTGGCCAAAAATGCATTTTCGGAATATCATCCTACATGATACAAATTATTTGTATCGTAAAGTAGACAAATTGAAGATTTGTTTAACCAGATATTTTATGATTTGAAGCTTTAATAATTATGCTATGCACCCTCAAAGTTGACCGTTTCGTTACCGGTGAAGAATCCCGGCGCGCATGCTTCCATAATACAATAAAATATACCTATATTGCGCTAACTTTTTGCAACTTATTTCATATTACTAAAATGGCCACTCTTCCTACTATATGAAAATAAATTATTGATGTTTCAAGTGTATTCATTAATTCGCTCGAATTATTTGATTAAACACATTACTAAAATTTAAAAAAATAATTTCGAGTAAATTTTTAACTATTAGCAGGATTTATCCCAGTCAATTTAGCACATATGGAAGTTGGTTTAATTGTCTACAAAATGCAATAAAATTTATACTGTATTTCGATGCAATTCTATGTGAAAACGAGAAAAGTTCGAAGAGAGGTTGGATTACTGTTTTCTAACGCGGAACGTAATTTCCCGTTATTTACATTTTTAAACATTTATATGTGAGCAAATATTATTTAGGAGTTAAGAACAAATAGTTTTCTATGCTTTTTATTATGGATTTCACCTAGGGTTAACCGCAGACCGCTAACTTTTATTGAAATCAAAATAAGTTGTTTTCTCGGAAATTACGGTTGACCACAATTATTTTTATTTTTTTTATCAATATGTAAAATAACAATTATCCGCAATACCTACTTGGTGTCGAAAATATTTTCTGTTATTAAACAAGTACTGATAATTTTCTTGAGGTTTTATACATATAAAAGGCTTTGACGAAAACTGAAACTTTGCAAATCACTTTGTCGAAGCCAGTCGTGATATGTTGTTATATTGCAATCAAACACGTGAAAAATGAATTTGATAACCATCAATAAACAAGAATTATGTATTGTTTTCATGGAGCACGGAAAGTTGGAAGGACCAAGGACAAATTTCTGCTAAGAAATACTGATTGGATCACCAAAGATTTGACAGTGCAGTTTGATGAAGAAAATTTACCTTCTACATCTTCAGAAAGTAAACAAGGACGACCTTGTAAGGAATATAAATTTTTGGCGGAGAGAAGCAAACGTAGAAAAGCAATTAAACTATTTAGGGAATCTGGACTAGAGCAAATTCATCATTCTTATATACAAGGATTGCGGTCGCTTGGAGAATTTAAGCATTCTGCCGTGGTTGATAAGGTACGCTTTATATCGCCCGAAGATTTAAATACATTACATGAAAATTTAGTAGAAGAAAAAATATTTGTAGTACCTTATTTACACGACGAAGCTTTAGCTTTATTTCTGGATTTAGATTTAACAAAAAGTCAATACGAATACCTCAGAAGCTGCATGATAAGCAAAAGTCTCCCGTTATTCCAGTCTTATAAGCTAATATTGGAAGCTAAAAAAGCATTTTATTCGGATCATGTCGAGGTAACTGATATAAGTGTCAAAGTAAAATTACAAGCTCTTTTAAATCACACGGCTAAGAGATTATTAATGCTGCATTCTCTTAATCTAGACGAGGATACACAATTGATTTTATACAGTAAATGGGGAGTTGACGGCTCTTCTGGTCAAAGCGAATACAAGCAAATTTTGTCAGGCGAGAGTCAACTAATATCAGATTCAAATCTATTGATATCCTCACTTGTACTACTGAAGCTTATTAATGAAAAAAATAGCAATGTTGCATGGGAAAATCGTGTACCTTCTTATAGAGTTTGCAAAAGAAACTCCTGAGAAAACTAGAAGTGTAGTGGAGGAAACTGATTTACAAATTCTTGCATTAACATCTTCTTGCAATAGAACTCAACGAAAAATTGTATTCTGTAAAACACATTTTATATTTTACTATGATAGATGGAAAAGTGGTTTAAGTTTTAACAAATACACCATCAAGTGCCACGTGTAATGTTTGTTTAGCAAAACCTACAGAAATGAATTTTACACGTGGAAGGCCAGAACGAGAAGAAACATTCCGATTTGGACTCTCAACTCTGCATGAATTAGGTTTATGGAATTAATTCTTCATATATCATACAACTTATCATTCCAAAAATGGTCTGCTACTACAGAGGATAATAAGAAACAAAAATCGGTGAAAAAACAACTTGTGCATGAACGTTTCCGTAACGAATTTGGTTTGATTATAGACAAACCTCGGCGAATCAGCGGAAATAGTAATGACGGAAATACCGCAAGAAGATTCTTTCGAATTATGCTTGTGCATCTGAAATCACTGGAGTAGATGAAACATTGATTAAGAGATTTTATATAATACTGCAGACAATGTCAAGTGGTATGAAAATAAATGCAAAAAAGTTTTGAACAGATAAAATAGCGACATCTTACGATCGCTTTTTGACCTGACGTTGCAGTAGGATAGACAAATTGAAGCGGAATTTGCTCCCCATGCAAGGCGGCGGAAACAGCTGTACAGAGGCTGCTCGAGGTTTTCACTGCAATCAAAAACGATTTGCAACAAAATTGGTAGGATAGACAAAATTTTTCTGAAAACTTTCATTATGCTTTGACAGCAAGCATGGCCGCCTTGCATGGGGGACTTATTAGGAGCAAATCCTGCTTCAATTTGTCTATCCTACTGCAACGTCAGGTCAAAAAGCGATCGTAAGATGTCGTTATTTTATCTGTTCATCGCTTTTACATCGCATTTACGAATAAATTGGACAAGTCGTTTTTGCTTGCAGTGGGAATGTCGAGCTACGTCTCTGCTGAAGAAGCCCCAAGCAGGGCTGAGACAGCTGTACAGAGGCTGCTCGAGGTTTTCACTGCAATCAAAAACGATTTGCACAAATTTTTTTTGCAAAAAAGTTTGGTGAATATACACATACTACAGCTAATTTATACGTAAATACGTACAATTGGTACTATGTGCCCTCTTCCGTGCACAAGGTTCTTATGCATGGAGAGAGCATAATCAGGTATAACGCCATTCTGCCTCTCGGACAGCTGTCTGAAGATGCTCAAGAATCTCGAAACAAAGATTATAAGAAATTCAGACTACATCATTCTAGAAAATGTTCCAGATCAGCTACAAACGAAGACGTCTTTCATCATTTACTCTGTACATCTGATCCCTTTATAACAAGCATTAGAAAGCAATCTTCACAGAAACACATAGATCTCGATGATGAAGCATTAGCTTTACTGGAAGATTAAAATTATTCCTTCTCATTTTCCATAAGCCTCATAACCTTTTTTCATTATGTTTTAGTGCACATTTTGATTTTTTTATTGTAAAAATCATTACTATAATTATTATATTACTATTTGATATTCTTTTGCATTAGTTTTAATAAGAATTTGCGTCTCCTGTTCACGACAATTGCCAATAATTAGGTTTCTGTAGATCTTTATTTTTTTTTAAATAAATTACTCAAGTTTCTGTGGTTTTCATTGCTCATATGAAACTTTAACCTTTTTTCATTAAGAATACAAAATTTGATAACTATACAGGGTGTAATCAAATTAGTTTCACATATTAATACCGTAAGTTCCTCATCATGTAAGAGAATTAATACTGCAACTACCAAAAGTCTACCACAAAAATAAAAAAAAAATACCTAGTGGAGGAGTATTGACTCTTTTGTTTGAGAACTTTTGGTCGGCCGTGCATAAAAACAACGTTATAAAACAAAATTCCAGCAAAATTCAAGGTCAATTGCTTGATCGCATTTTAAAAGCTTCATGTGAACACAATAAAATAGAATCACCGACCCACTAAAGACGACAGTTCAAATTGACAACCTCTGGGCCGTAGCCCGCGTGTACAATATTATTAAAGGAGAACAATTTAAATCTGCTTGAATTGATCAGAATTAAATCTGTTTCATTAGATAATCGACAATAATTAGATCTTGCTATCCTGGTCTTTGTAAACCAATAGTACACATGATTTACAGTGCTAATTTCGCTTATTAAAATGATTAAAAAAAATATTAGTCGCTTTGATTGATTGTCGCTTTGTTAATTATTTCCACCAACGAATACGTTTCTTCGTAGTTCGAGTTCGATGACGCTTTATTGTTTTGGTTCCACAAAATAATAAAAGCGATGACTGCGCTCAATAATGATTTTCCGAAATGCAGAAAGAAAAGATATTCTTAAAAGTTTTGCGCAATACAGAAATAACAATGCAGTTTATTGACAACCAGCAAATAAAGTACACGATGAATACGTATGAATTAGTAAAATAATTTTAGAAAATGGAATTTCTAATTTTTATTTATTTTTACAGTTTTGTGAGCAGAAAACTATTAACAATTACGTGAAAATTGAGAAAATTGATTAATTTAATAAGCAACCCGATGGATATTTATAATTCTATTCCGTTATGGAATTACATAAGCGAAGATTTTAACCCAGTGCCCTTCAGTTCGATGACGCTTTATTGTTTTACGACGTTTTATGATGCGCTTGTAGAAACTGATACACGGCCAGTCAGAGGTTTTCAAACAAAAAGTTTCCGGGCTCTGGGAGGGTTTTAATTTCATTAATTTTTCACCAATAAAATTCATATTTGCAGAAATCACTTTCTTAAGTGATAAAGAACTTACAGTTTTAATATGTGAAACTTATTTGATTACAGGCTGTATATCAATAAATAGTGAAGTTACAGATTTTTGGCCAGCGACACTGCATTTGGCACCATAGTGCGGCGGCGGCGCTGGTCGTGGTGCTACGGGTGCCACTTGGTATTTGATTCGTGGGCGTATATGATGGAGGTGGGTCATTGAGTAAAGCGAAATTTATTTAATAGAAATGAAAGTAACTCCCCGACATCTGGAAGTTTTTAAACTCTATGGAGCTGAACATCTGTAAATTGAAAATGTACAAGTATATATAAAAATTAATGTCGAAATTTTAATGTACCTTTTCCAGCTAATCCAATTAGGATCGAAGAACCATTAGAAAAAAAATTGCCACGGTTATAAATGCCCAATCACCTAAAAGCATTTAAATCTGTGGCCATATCACGCAACAAGTTTTGAATTTGTTGTACACGGTCATCATCAAAACTTTTTTCACCCTCGTTGCACCATTTCACAATGTCAGGAGCAATTTTATTCCAACATTCCTGACCAGCTTTTACAATAATATTCACTAAATTGGTTATATCAGGATTTTTAGGTGAGAAAACAGGTGAGGAAGGAAGAGACGGTGGCGAAATATTCTACTCCTGTCACATCGTTATGAAGCGCTTCCCCCCGAATTAATCGTGCAGGAGACGGTAAGTTGTGTAAAACCGTCTCACAGTGAGATTCAGATGCTGCACTACGAGACGGTCCTGCATAATTTCTTACTTCCTGCACATAAGACACAATTTGCTTGCCGGGAATAATTTCATCTGAAATTTCTGGAGGTGATTGCGTTAAATTTGAAACAGAATTTGGAATTAAATTTGAAACTAATTCAGTTGGAGGCACATCAAAATGAGAAATTACGTTAATTTTATTATTAACGTTAGTGATAGGGGTAGAGGTAGTAGACTGTGATAATTGAGATACCCTCATCGACGAATCGAATATCTCAATTATTTCGGAATTAAATGATGACTTTAGGGGAATATTATCTGTAAGAACTCGAGGTCTTGGCTGAATCTGCAACCTGGAAGTCAGGTATAAAGATCGTTGCTTAGTGAACAGTATTTGATTTTGAGGTGAGTGCGTATACAATGAGACAGTTCGTCGATTAACTTTCATATCATTCATACTGTTACGCCGTGAGCTCGGGTGGTCAGATAGCGTGCCTCCGTCCGATTAATCCTAGAGGGTCCCGAAAGGCCTAGAATTCTCTGGCAGGTACCTGAATAGTGCCTCGATACGTTTTCTGGAGTATGTGGGCTTGCCTATATAATAGGAGGATTGTCAAGCGAGGGCTAGTTCTTATCTAGTAAGCGAAGAATGCGAGGTATCATGAAGCCATAAGTGGCGACGTAATAGAAGTGCAATTTGTTATTTATTTATAACTTAGTGTTTTTAGAGTATTTTTAGTGTATTCTGTTTATTAAAACGGTTGCGTTTTAATAAAGTGTTTAAGAATAGTCGACGAGTTTTATTTGCGAACCCCGAAATCGTAACAATACGTTGACACTTCAACTTCAAAGACTCTTCCCCAGGCAAATACGATCTTTTGCGGGAACAACCTGCTTTGACTTGAGTGACAGTTGAACGATTAATTTCTACTTGGGGGTGAACAGTTTCAACCACTTGCTTTGTGGCTGATGGTAAAATACGATTCACCCTCTCTGAGAAATAAAAAGGTCAAACATGTCACCCTTTGTATTCAGTGCCGCACTTGTGACCGGGTCATCTAGCTGCGTCATGACTTCATCGTCACGACGCATCTTTTTAGCCTCGCTATCTAAATGCAGCAAGAATTCATCGTCAAACTAGTTAAACGGCTCCCCCTTGGCAGACGCGTCTACATTATTGTCTGTAGCTACGTTTGTCAAAGCCATCGGAACAGATACTCGAGAGATGTCTTGTGATTTTTTTAAATCTGAATTTTGTCCACCACCTTGCATCACTGTTGGTAAATATAAAGAAAATACGTTTTACACTCACTGTGATTGTTTACTACAAAATAATTATATCTGAAAGAAACTCAGAACTAAATTAAAAAATAACTCATCACACATACAAACATTGTAGAGAGCAAATATTATAAATCAATATTATAAATGAATATTATAAAAGCACCTGTCAATAGAGAAGATCAACTTGCTGTGGAACACAGAGCACTAAAGTGACTACAGGTAAATAGGCTCTCGCTTTTATACCGAAAATTTGAAAGTGTGAAAGGATGTGAGAAATTTGTTCACCTAGAAAGGAGGTGAGACAACATCTGGCCGGCACAGAAACTATGTTACGAAATTGACCGAGAAAGGTCAGACCACATCTGGCCGGTACAGAAACTATGTCGCCGAAAGTAGGTCACGGAAACTAGGTCACTGCGTTGCTCCGCTGGGTAACCCTCACCCTAGGCCACCCCTGCTGACACCCTCTGCTGCCACCCCCAGCCTCCCGCCCCCGGCACCTGGAGAGGAAGGGCGGGGGGCGGGTAAAGGGGTGACGGTGAGGGGGTCGTAATTAAGGGTTGATGGTGGAATCGGTTACAGATTTCAGTATTTGAATAGCAGTAGATTAGAATAGGTTTCTACAGTTTTAGAAAGATTCTAACACAAATTTCTGTATTTGAATAGGAATAGGTGAAAATAGATTTCTACAGATTTCTCTATTTAGATAGGAATAGCCGAAGATGTTAAACAGATTTCTGTAGTAGAATAGGAATAGTTGGGAATAGGTTTATACACTTCTGCAAGGAAGGTAAAGCAGATTTCTGTATTTCAATAGGAGTAGCGTGGTAATAGATGTCTGTAATGCAGTAGTACTTGTGAACGAGTAAAACTTATTTCGTAAATTTGTGTAGTTATCGACGAAGTCCCGATCCTCATGACTCTGTATTTCAATAGGAGTAGTCAGGTGAATATACCGGATGTCCCGCGCCATGTGCTCACCTTTCTAGAATCTTTATTTATTAATCGATTAACCTGAATTTTAGAGACGATAAACTAAAAAAAAATGGAATTTTTTGACATATTGATAGTCCTCATAGGACTTCCGGTTTTGCCGGAAGTGATATCAACTTTTTTATTTTAAATGGAACACCCTATATATTTTTACATATTTAAAATCTACGGATCATTACGAGTCTGAATACGTATCAATTGTTAATTTTGGTTTCCATGACAACGAGACAAAACTTTATTTTTCAAACTAGAAAGCTATAAATCGCATTTTTTCGATCTAATGCGATCAAGTGTTTCGAAAAAATCACTCGTTTGATGGTATTTTGATTTTTAACATTTTTACAGTATTTGAATTTTTCATTAGCTCTTAACTCATTTATTTCGATAGAACCTCATGTGTTTCTTAGCTTAGTTCAACAGAACATTTTTTTCTGAGTACGCTGATACCAAATACGTCATATTTTCTTTGAAAGTCATTTGAAATAAAGGGAGTGTAAAATTTCAATAAGACATGCTCTATTTTAAATTATTTTCAAAGAAAATATGACGTATTTGATATCAGCGTATTCAGAAAAAAATGTTCTGTTGAGCTAAGCTAAGAAACACATGAGGTTCTATCGAAATAAATGAGTTAAGAGCTAATGAAAAATTCAAATACTGTAAAAATGTTGAAAATCAAAATACCACCAAAGGAGTGATTTTTTCGAAACACTTCATCGGATTAGATCGAAAAAATACGATTCATAGCTTTCTAGATTGAAAAATAAAAAAGTTTTTTTTTACGTTGTCATGGAAACCAAAATTAACAATTGATTCGTATTCGGACTCGTAATGATCCGTAGATTTTAAATATGTAAAAATATATAGGGTGTTCCATTTAAAATAAGAAAGTTGATATCATTTCCGGCGAAACCGGAAGTCCTATGACGACTATCAGTATGTCGGAAAATTCCATTTTTTGTTTAGTTTATTGTCTCCAAAAAGTTAATCGATTAGTAAATAAAGATTCTAGAAGGGTGAGCACATGGCGCGGGACACCCGGTATTTCTGTAATGCAGTAGTATCCGTGTCTGAGTAATACTTATTTCGTAAATTTGTGTATTTATCGGAAAAGTCCAGATCCTCATGGTATTTTACGTTACATTTTCTTTAGAATTTATTATAAAGTGAGACAGACTACCTATGAATGCTTACTAACTAATTTCAAATTCTACATATATCATTTTATACCAAAAAGTCCGTAACCACACGAACTCCAGATCAGCGGCCCTAACTTTTTGAGATAGGTATGATTTTGGGAAATAGATCAAATCCTTGTCTTCTATACCACTAAACGAACCATCTTTTTCCTACTCATCAATTATTTCACCCACTTTATCTACGGTGTGCTTTATAATTTGTTTGCAGAACAGATGGCACAACAAATCCATCGCGAAGATGAACTTTTCTTACACTAACTACGGTGTCGAAGTTCCCTCATAATATACATCGCAAATATTTCTTGAAAAACTCGTTCTTCTTACTTTGTTTGAACAAATCTACGTAAAGCATACACGTTGGTCACGGCACACATACAATTTCTTTTTAAATGAAACGGACACCCAGGTTCCGATTTTTACAATATTGGCATGTTTCCGTAAATTTCGTTTAAGTCCATTACGGGTATCACACATTTACTTCCCGAGAGAATTCCGCGCAGAAACCGTATCTTCTCCATCCCTTTCACGTAAAGAACTTTGGCTGTACACCACAAAAAAGCGATGATCGTGTCAAATTCTGATAAGGGGACGAATCCGATATTCCAATTAATGCAATGGTGGTTGTTCATTAACCAGTTTGCAACATTTTGGTACTTCCTGGGGACCAATGACAAGCTCGTGGGCGGTTGAAATATATAATGACTCAACTTGTGTTCACTGCCAAAAGAAGCCAACTCTTTTGGTATAAACTGATTGTCTTCCATTTTAAAACCTTGAATGTCGACAATAATAAACTCCTTCATGGTTTAGTTGCTGTTACTTTCTATTCAATTACTTTTATAATTTAATGATTTAACTGATGCTGCTTCTTAAGAAATCAAATTACTTTTAACTTATACCCTCTCTGTTAATGATCAGAAAGCATTTCAACATTTACATCAACTGACGCACGATTTTTGAGAGAGGTGAATAAGAGAATGCTTTGTCGTGCAGAATTCAACAGTAAGCGATAGTATCGGCCGTCACATTTTCTTTAGTGGTGAATTCAATTCTTATTTCTACTACGCTTTTATGTAAAGCGTCTTTTTGAAACACACAGTTAACCCCAACCATCGGACACGCGGCCCATTCTTTCGGAGTGAACCAAGGTTGGCTGCTTCCGTGATGGTAATAATTTTCTTGAAATCTTGAATACATATCATAGACAACGGCATATTTATTATATGAAAAATTAATATCTAAATTATCGTACGGATACCTCTCACCGTTCAGAAATACTGTCAAGGATTTCAAGTTAATGTCGTCGAACATGCTCATGTTCATAGCGGCAACGCCCTTTTTCTTGGTTTGAAAAGCGATGATTATATATCTTGGCGTCTCTAACTGTGGGGCCGTTTTAACCGTCCACAAGTGGTTTGTCGTTGTTGGAAGCGATGGATATTCGTGCAATTCCCAATTTCGGAACGGAATTTGTATCGCTGTATCTCTGTCGGTTAGTCTCGTTAATGCCAATTGTTCTCGTAAGCCTACTGACACGTGAGGCATTTTCCATACTATTTTATCTATTGTTAGTTTGACCTTTTCGACTGGATTGGTTTGAGTAATCGCGTCCATGTCGTCGTTCGCTCTGATCAACACCAATTCCTGTTTCGTGTTCATCATGATCTTTTTATAATATTCGGCAAAGCCCAACAATGTTTTTAAAGGTACGCTTGTCATGAAGTTTCCCTCATCCAACACGTTGCTTACTCCTTTCCGATGCCATCCTGCATTTTCCAGTTTCATTGTTTTGTTTGGAGTGAACGAGAAATATCCTTTAATTGTCGAAGTTATACCGACGTTTCTAACCGAATCCACCTGTACCCCGTTGAGAAGATATCTGATCTCGCTAAACATGTAAGCTACTGAATTGGTTATCAACTGTGCCGTTGCGCTATGCTTAGTATTATCGCTCGCTAAGCGAAGCCTTCCCTCTACATACAAATCGCTTTCACATGGTAGGGTGAAGTTGTTAATTTCCGGAACTGTTATTCTGATTTTGTCGTTGTTATCGAAAGACATTGCCCCGAATGGCAAGTGTGAATGGTACTTCACACTAGTTATTGATGTGTCAATTTTAATTTTATCCGTCTCTCCCAAAATATCCATTGGAATAGTTGATTGACTTACGTGTAAGTACGATGCTCACCCTTTCACGGTCAGCACGTTTCTATGGTACAATTCTCTCTGTGAGCAGCTTTTAGAAATCTATTCCTTTTTTCTTTTTCTACATTAACACTTTAAAACCTAAACTCTCTAAAAATAGTCGATTTTCTCTCGTCAACTTAAATGTTTTCTTTTGATAATGATCTAGTACTGGGTATTTTCGTGGCTTAAATAAAACGTTACGTCTTACTCCGTTCTAGTTTTTTTGGCTTGCCGCTTTCGTAAATAATCATCATGTAAATTTTCTTAGATGAAGTCTTATTGTGAGCAACTCGTTTTTAAAATTAACCAGACGATCTTCTTGATTCAACAATCGGATGACTATTCTAGATATCACCCTCGCGGTCACTGGTAGATAAATAGCTTCCAGAGATTCTATTATCTTAAATCCGGGGGGTACGTTCGGAAAAAAATGATACAAGACGTGACCGGGTTGTCCGTTATTGTAGGTTCCACCGGTCAAGTTACACTCTATTCTTATTTCTATTTATATCTACCGGGAAATCGCCCACATGAGTTACATTTTCTTGCAACACTCTCGGTTTGAAGCCTTACATTTTTCCTAACGTATTTGATTTTTTAAAATAGAGTTTAACCATGCTTTTAAGGTGTTATTATTTCCTCGAATGACTATATTTTCCAGTATATTGTTACGTTGGAAAAAGTTTTGCAAATATTGGTTGATATCGTCGAGCTCGTACGTTCCTGTAGGTATTTTGATGATCTTCCAACCGGAACTCTTGCTTTCATAAAATAGCAAATTATTGGTTGCGTCTATGTTAGGTATTGCATTGAACGTTTCGAAATTTAATATACACATTTCGTACGTCGCATCATCCCGGAGATAAATTGGCAGATTAAAATCGCAAGTCAGAACCGATTCATTATCCGCCAGGGTAAACGTGTACGAAATATTACGTAGTTTTTGACGTCTGTTATAATTGTACGTGACAGCTCCTAACCCGTTCGAAAAAGGATATTTCTCTATTTCCACTGGAGGTCGTAAGTCTCCGTAACTATCAAAATACTTTATTGCACTGTTCCTTTTGTAATATGCTACCCAATGCGTTCCTTTGCCGAACTGGCTATCTAAATTTACGATACCGCTTTCACACTTCCTTATCATTTTTGGTTATGTGTCTCTCATAAACACATCCAGAAATCGTGGTAATTTCAATACTTTAGCGTACTTCACTATGTCAATGTTAGTCAACGGATGACGAGGCACATTTAGTGCCTCGTCATCCGTTGACGTTTTTGAGTTGGATGGTAAATACAAGCCACAACCTCTTTTATATGATGAACAGATAAAATAGCAACATCCTACGATCGCTTTTTGACCTGACATTGCAGTAGGATAAACAAATTGAAGCGGATTTGCTCCTATTAAGTCCCCATGCAAGGCGGCCATGCTTGCTATCAAAGCATAATGAAAGTTAAAAAAAAATGTTGTTATCCTAATGCAAATAGTTTTTGATTGCAACTGTAAGAAATATTATTTTTACTCAAATGATTTAAGATCCGAACGTGCGAGGCGATGCTGCGCTATCGAAAACTGTTTATTAAAACAAACAAAATTGTAACTTTTCGATGACTAACCGACGTCTTAGAAAGAAATACGAGATCAGCGGTAATACATTAATGCGGCCTAAGCAAAATAAGCAAAGGACCGAAAGCTGAATATTCGAAACGCATTATAAAGTCGTCTATTGACTTGTGTGTGTTGTGCCAGAGGGTCGTGAGGTCGTGATAGTGCTTGATTTCTGCAGGCCAAAGTAAAGGTGAGTTTTCTCACAGAGCATTCTTGTTATTCTTGTTATTCTTGTTATTCTTGATATTTTTATTATTTTTGTTATTCATGCTATTTTCGTAAAAGGCAGATCTGGAGCATGCTTTAGTTGAGCTTGATTTTGAATTAGATAATAAGCTAGTCGTCCTAGTCGGAAAGCGGCGTGACGTGGGGGATTCGCACGGCGGAGTTGACCGCAGGCGCTAGACGACCCGGGGGTTGTAGAAATATAACCGCAGGCGCTAGTGACCCGGGGGTTGTCAAAATAAGGGCACGGGGGAGCCGTTGGACGGTTTCGCATGCACCTTCTCCGTTCGCGGGGGATCCGCGCGCACGAGCGCACCTGGATACCAAGGACATAGCAATTTTCGGGTGAACCGAACTTATTTGTTTAGCTGATTTTGGGTGAACCAATGGTACTAGATTGAGCATTAAATTACGTAACCTGATATTTGCAATAATCGTGGATGACCAGAATGCTCAGGTTGCTTTTCTTTTACAGGTAAAATCCCGTCTAATCAAACCACGAAATAGGAACACCTCGCCGACGACGTCGCCCCTCCGTTCGACCGTAAATAATCCTGATTGAATTCTATCAATACTTGATAAAAAAAAATAATAATAATAATAAATAAATAAGTAAAAGGCTGAATTCTACAATTTGGTTGAATTTGCTAAAATTTTCAAAAGATAGGTTATACAACAATTATTATTTTTTTTTAAACTTTCATTATGTTTTGACACCAAGCATGGCCGCCTTGCATGGGAACTTATTAGAAGCAAATCCGCTTCAATTTGTTTCTGCTATCAATAAAAATCAATTTTACTCGCAAAAGTCTCAGAATAAGCTGCATCTTTAATAGCGTCATTAGAAAGCTCAATTAATTCTGCACAACTTTCATTTTAGACTTATTATCGTATCACCGTTAATAAGGGAGAGCAAAGAGTTGAATTATCTACTTTAAAATATATCAAAAAAATTTGTTGCAAATCATTTTTGATTGCAGTGAAAACCTCGAGCAGCCTCTGTACAGCTGTTTCAGCCCTGTTTGGGGCTTCATCAGCAGAGACGTAGCTTGACATTCCCACTGCACACCAAAAACGACTTATCCAATTTATTCGCAATTGTGATGTAATAGTAATATCAGGTCAAAAATCGATCGTAGGATGTTGCTGTTTTATCTATTCATCACTATTACATCGCAATTGCGAATACATTGGACAACTCGTTTTTGGTTTGCAGTGGGAATGTCGAGCTACGTCTCTGCTGATGAATCCCCAAACAGGGCTGAAACAGTTGTACAGAGGCTGCTCGAGGTTCTCACTGCAATCGGAAACGATTTGCAACAATTTTTTTAAAACTCTTATACGGTTTAATATACAAACCACATTCTACAGCTTTTGTTTCCATAGCACAATTATGTCTCTCCGCCTCCTTCAATTGTTCTTTTGCAGATTTTGCATCATTCACAGCCTTCGCAATTGCGGCTGCTCCTCCATCCAGCGATCCTAATGCCCCCAAAGCTGCGAAAAACGGAACTAAAGATAGAAAACCACCGCTTTTGGGAATTGGTATCATTCTTTGATGTGGTGATCTTATTCTTTTGTGATGTTTCTTTAAAGCTGTTCTGGTTATTTTGATGTTGTCTAAGAGATTATTTTTACTACCGCGTGAAATTGCATGTCGCGCTTACCTAGCGACTGCTGCAAAATATATTTTACCACCGCGTTTTTAGACGCTTCCTGGTGTGTCTTAATGCCTCCCATTCTGAGCTTCGTTTTCGTGCCCATTAACGCTGCTACAGACAAAGCTGCCGTTTTTTCTCCTATTCCTGCTTCTTTGTTGTTCACTCTTTCCACTGCGGTCTGGTAGAGTTTCCTATCAGCCTCGTAAAGTTTTTCTAACTCGTTGGTTAATGAATACGAAATGGCGTGTAGTTTACAGGCTTCGTCTAATGCGTTCACACCTGTGCAACCTCTTTTCAGTTGAAGTTCCAGTTTTGTACCTGGTCCGTATTAGTTATAACCTAGTATATGTAATTCTATTGGGAGCTTATTGATTAAAGAGTTAAGTAAGCCACAACCTTTTCGGCTTTATTTTACCCTTATAAATACCATCACTCTTGATGCGATATTGCATTTATATCTTTCTATATCTTCTTCAGCGGGTGACATCAACTCTATACTACTTGAACATCCTTTCACCTTATCCTTATATAATTCAATAGTCATGTCAAATCTTTTTAATATGTATACTAAAACAAAATTAAACAATATATGTTTTCAAATTTCTTTATTAGTAATATAATAACATGTTCACATAAATTATTTCGTTAAGTGTTACTAATTAGCACCTTCTAACATTTATTCTATGACAGGTTTATGCATACTTACATTATCTTATTAGTTCCGTACATAACTAATTCGTTTGTAATTGCACCCTTTCCTGAAACCACGTTATTCAAAAATCATTTAATATTTGTTTCTATATCCCCTTCCAACGTACTTAAACACGGAATCACATCAACGTAAAAGGATTTATAATGTATTTGTTTTAAAACCTCTAAACGATATGAAATAATTTAGCGATAATAAGTTAGCGAGCGAAGGATTCGTACCTCGAATAAATAGAAAATATATTTTGTAAACGTGTTATCTGATAGACAAACTCATTACAATTGCGTTGTTAATTGTGGTAAGCCGCAGCTTATAATTAAAGTGTTCTGAAATTTAACGACTATAAATTGTGAATTCCAAATTCGTAACAATAATCAGATATTTTAGAAAAATTTTGTGCAAATCGTTCTTGATTGCAGTGAAAACCTCGAGCAGCCTCTGGACAGCTGTTTCAGAAGAAGCCCCAAGCAGGGCTGAAACAGCTGTCCAGAGGCTGCTCGATGTTTTCACTGCAATCAAGAACGATTTGCACAAAATTTTTCTAAAAACTTTCATTATGCTTTGACAGCAATCATGGCCGCCTTGCATGGGGGACTTATTAGGAGCAAATCCCGCTTCAATTTGTCTATCCTACTGCAATGTCAGGTCAAAAAGCGATAGTAAGATGTCGCTATTTTATCTGTTCATCATTCTTACATCGCAATTGCGAATAAACTGGGCAAGTCGTTTTTGGTCTGCAGTGGGAATGTCGAGCTACGTCTCTGCTGAAGAAGCCCCAAGCAGGGCTGAAACAGCTGTCCAGAGGCTGCTCGAGGTTTTCACTGCAATCAAGAATGATTTGCACAAAATTTTTCTAAAAACTTTCATTATGCTTTGACAGCAAGCATGGCCGCCTTGCATGGGGGACTTATTAGGAGCAAATCCCGCTTCAATTTATCTATCCTACTGCAATGTCAGGTCAAAAAGCGATAGTAAGATGTCGCTATTGTATCTGTTCAATAATCAGATAAGTAACTAGTGCAGACAACTTGAGGATTCTTGTAGTCTTCCTGAAAATGTACAGTGAACACGTGTATGCATACGCAGTCAAATATGCGCAACACAAAAAAATACAAAAATATAATATATCTCAAAATAATCAAGTCACGAAAATCAAATTTAGTAATAATATTGGAGCTCCATTTTATTTCCAGGTAAGACTAAAAGTACCAGGACTTTCATCTGCAGTTAGTCCCCCTGCCCAGAGCTCTGCCCAGAGAACAAAGTACCAGAAATTTCACCTGCAGTGTTCTGTACCAGAACAAAGTACCAGGATTTTCAACTGCAATGTTCTGTCCCTTACCACACCTTTCGTTGCTCATCATAATATCGTATCCAGGGCTTCATATTTTTCAACCCTGCAATAACCTTATAGGGTTATATATTTACTCATGAACGAGTGGCGCTAGATATGGCGGTCACCCCGCATCTGTCATTTTCCAACACTTTACTGACCCTAACCGGTCCTCTCTAACACGGCAATAGTTTTTGGCTGCTTCCGTTCATACCTTCATATTTATGTCCCATTGTTGTTAGGCAGTTTTTATTACCTAATTATACCTTCCAACTTTACCATTTCACCGTGAGAGTGTTACATCGTTTAAGTGATGAGAGGTTCCGTAGGTACCTACAAAATGTTTTTTTTTTTTAAATGAACCTGATCGCTTATGCGGTGAGACACCCCAAACGTTAAAAGCGCATTTTTCAAGGAACTGATAACAAATAAAAGTACCAGTGTCTTTTACGGGATGTAATTAGATAAACTTCGGGAAAGCATCAGTTATGATAAAACCTAAGAATTGCTGGTTTTGGGTTTAAGAAAAGTGATTATTCTGATCAAAATGAATTATACAGAACAATATTGGCGTTTTTGGGAATGGGATGCAAGGATTCACGCCGTTTACCTGAATTTGTTTCTGTCACACAGTTTTTAACGTATTTTGCTATGAAACGCTTCATACGGTAAACCAATAAATACAAGTTTACACATTGTGAATAGCCTGCATTTTTGGAAAAACTGTAAATATTACTTGATTTAAAATATCGAATTATAATCATTTCAGTAAAAATTTGTCCTATAAATATTTCTACATTCATGACATTTCGTGGTCACTGAAAAATCTCTTAATTTGCTGACATCATCAATCTCATTGTGATCACGTACAATTGATTTAGGTTTAATAATTGCGTCACCCAGATTAGTTATAATAACAGGAACTTAAATTGGTTTACTTTCAGGTTCTAACGTGTTAGCCGCACTTTCTGAAATGAGAAGACTGGCTGCCGAAATCGACAAAGCACTTCATTTATTTATTTTTAATAAGAAATATTTAGTGTAACATTGTCTTTATTTCCGATAAAATTTATATATTTTTTTTTTATTCCAACGCACGCAAAATAATTTTTTTTTAGTTATTTTCTGTTTGAGCAATACGTGTATGCAGGTGCCCTGTACGATTCGGAAACAATAACATATAAAGTGTATGACATCGTCGTGTTTAACAGTTAAAGTCGTCCTGGTTGTTTGTTTTGTTAAATTTCTGTTGAAATCAATAAATCGTAAACAAATGGCAAGGACGTATGGACCCGTAGTATGAGCCGTAGAGGCCGTAAATTTTTGTTTGCATATCGTCAATATTAAATAAAAGGCCACTGTGCGAAGTACATATTCATAAAGAGATTCATTCGATTGTGGTTTACAGGATATGAGTTTCTGCAATTATCTCTATATATCGCGTTTGGGATGACAATTTTTCTGAAGCCTAGCATTTCATTCTTCCTACGTTAAGAAACACATTGGGAGTCCCCTAAACCATACCTTAGCGGTACCCTTCAATTTTTCAATGCTAAATGAGAAATTGTGTCATTCCACCCATGTATCAGGGCGAATTCTAACAGAGTTTAACCAATCATTCGCGTCATGTTTTACAGAGTTGAACTCAGAAATAATATTCATGGCCAAAGAAAGGTTACTTACGCCAAATATCTTTGTCGACCAACCTATCAATTCCCCGATTACCATCGCAGTGCCAAATTACGAAACGCAATCAGCAAAAGCAGTCGAAAGGGTTTCTTTCCTTTCTTGCGACCAACTCCTATCATCACCCTGGAGTTGCTGTCACCCCCAAGGATTCGCTCCGGGGTGTCAAACAAAAACGCTGACATCGTTCACTCGTTCGGCCATACAATTCAACCATGGCGTGACCATGCAGATTCATTGCGGCTCGATATCGTTCCCATTTTTCTCGCCCGTCAGATGTTTATGGCGTTATTCCCTTATTCTGCAGTCGATACATCGCAATAAATACGACTCACAAAGCACGGGGCACAATCTCACTTCTGATGTTAGAAAATCACATAAAGTTATACAAAATAATTGGTTTATTGGTACAATAATCTTTTACTAGATTTAGAAAACAATTAGGTATTACTAAGATGTCCTGTAAGTTGCTGAGTCTTGACTTGACTATTGACTGCTTGTATCTATATCTGCACTTGCTGATGCTATCTGCTGTTTCAACATCTGCCTCCACCCACATACTGGTACTTCCCCGGTTACCAAATCTTATCTCAAATACGCTGTTGTTCAATGGTGGCCACACAGGTTTCTAACAAGTAGTAACCGGATTTTCTTTAATAAATTGCAAAAAAAAATCCGTTAATCTTTAAAGGGCAACCAGAGGTACGACTCCTTCGAAGAGTAATATCGCCATTTCTAAAATTAGTAAATTCACATTGGACATGTCTTATCTTAAGAGACTCTTTATCTTCTTCTTCAGAAATATTCTAGGCCACTTGTGCAGCCGTGTTTTCCTTCTTAAATTCGTATAACAACAGTTCAAGAATTCTTCGTTTCTGGTTATTCTTTATAATTACACACAATTAAGTACGGGTTAACAGTAGCGTAGTATAGTGTTTAGAGAAATATATTCTTCAATTTGCAAACAAAAAAATTATACTCGTTACCTTCGAAATAAGAATTAGTTAATAAAAAGAAAAACGAAATCTTTTTCCGAACAACCTAATACTTCCAAATTTGGATATTGTGTAAGAAAATAATCTTCGGCACTTCGGCAGTATCACCATGTTTACAATTTTTATAAAATACGGTAATAATGCGGACGCAGCAGGCTGGCCCGGTCGTTCGATGAAGTCATTGTCGCTAGATGACGAGCGACGCTGCAATGTATTAAAAAATCTTTGCTTTCATGCATCTAGAATGTGTATCATTAACTGGTGTTTTTACCTAAAAATATAGTTTTTGTTTATTTGGCTTATCAGACAATCGACAGATTTGTTTTTTTAAGTTCTTATTAGCAACTTTTACCAATTATTAAAAATACGTTTAATGAATTTTAGAGAACAATAATTGAACCGTATTGATGATTGGTTTAATAGCGAATAATCTATGAAGACGTTTCATTTCCTTTTATGCAATGGGCCCCCGTGACTTCATCGAACGTGCCGATAATGTAAACTCCAGCGTAGCTCTTGCGGAGTCGACAATATTTTATTTCTGTTTCAGTATTGATTAGATTTTTACTGAAGGCAAAGTTACTTTCACATCAGCGAATCGATTTAATACCATTGTATGTTTTTAGAGAGTTATCACAATGAATGAAAGGAAATTGTTAGAAAAGGCATTCGTCAGTGTAAATTAAATTATTAACGAAACTACTTAGCCAGTTAGACGGGATCTGAAGTCATAATTAAGAAACTGAAAAATGGATTTCATGAAGACCAAGGAAGGACTTACAAACTGTGATTAAATGAAATACACAATACGGTGATTGCAGTTTAAAAATACCGAAAATGCGCGATTCGAAGTGCGTCTTAACGGTGAGCCAAGAATTGCATTCCAGCGGCTATTCTGAAGGCACATTAAGTACGTCAAGTTTAGGTCCACTCATAGATAATAAGGTGTAGAGAAAACACTTTGGCGGTATGCCTTTGGCATTTTCCGGTCAAGCAAACAGTGGGCGACTCGTCTTGTGGCTTTAAGCGGCGGGCATGATTTCTATTTACCTGACCGATTCTCCAACTCTGTGTGATATTTCTTGTCGTAGCTCTTATTCTTTTCATCGCGGTATTTTCGGGCACTCTTTCTCTGTTAAGCCGTCTTTGAGTTGTTATGAATGAATGACTTCCAGGAATAGTACAGTACACTCAAAATAATTTACTATGTACTTGGTAAAAATGTTTGCTTGGAATTCTTTATGTAAGTAGGTGACTTGAGCTTTAACAGGCGTTTAAGTTAAATTTCTTGATTATTATATACGTCGACGGGTATATGCTCAGCCTAAAATGTGTATTTCTTGTTATTATTGTTTTATTGTCTTAACAATTAAATATTAGCTTAATCTGCTGTCAAAACAGTTAACAAACAAATCTTTTGATATTAGTTTATTTGAAGTACGCATACTTTTAATTTGAAACATCTTATGTGTATACTTTTTAAGTTATTGAATTTTAAATCAGGAGTCTCAGTATGCAATATGGTATACCTACAGCTTCGGGAGAAAAAAAAATTATGGTCCAAATGATGAAGAGGAATTCAAAGAAAATATTTTTAAATATCTTAACCGCAAGGGGGGCAATCAACATGCTCAACAATAAAATTTAAAAATTAATTTTACTAACAAAAGTCTCAGAATAAGCTGCAGTTTTGATAGCGTCATTGAGAAGGTGAATTAATTCTGTACAATTTTGGTTTTAAGACTTATTATCGAATCGCCGTTAATAATATCAATTATTATAATTAATAAAAATGAGGGAAACAGTTGAATTATTTACTTTAAAAATTATCATAATTTCTGTACTGTTTGAAATTAACGAACTTCGACTCATTTGAAAGGAAAATTTCGACTGATTTAAAGCATTTATTCAATCACTCCGGTTAATTTATTATGAAGTAGGTATTTGCAAAGGTAATAGTTTTTTACAGTTCTAAAAAATAAATGGAAAGGTGTGTTTTTTGCAATAATAACAAAAGCTACAAAATGGTGAACAATATGGTGAAAACCCGAAATGATTATCTTTTTTCATTCTGAAGTTACTATCAAATACTCCCGTGTATATTAATTGATGATATTAGCGGAAATAGGGAGTTCAAACAAATGCTATCGAGTAATACTCTTGATTTTAAAGCTAAATAATGCATATAAAAGTTTTGAAAGATCGATAATATTTCGAAAATATTTTAGGTGCAGACCTTCAATCATTGTTGATTACCATAAAGTTCAATGTGCTTTCCGTCATTTAACATTTTATAGTTCATTGCATATAGTGTCTGTGTTTTTCTCATTTATGTGTTTGATTGCTGTCTTGTTCTTTTATTTAATTATTATTCTCTCAAAAACAATTATATGCATTTAAGCAGATTAGTGTCTTTATTTATCTCACAATGAAAAGTATTACACAATAGTATTTGTTTGAATTGTTAGATCCGCTTTATCATCAGTTATTAGACTTATTTTTACCATATTCTTCTGACTGAATGCTTTGTAATTACTGTAAAAGAAATACACCTTTTCATTTTATTTTATTTTTTAGAAAACTGGGAAAAATTAATCCTTTTGCAAATAGCGCCCTCTAACTACTTTATAACGAAGTAGCCGGAGTCACTGAATACAAATTTTAATTCTCTTTCAAATGAACCGTTAATGTTCGTTAATTTCTGATAAAGACTACAGAGGTTATGATATTTTTTAAAGTAAATGATTCAAAAATAATTAAAAGGGAAGAGAAGGGTTTGGTTCGACAAGTAATGTATAAGATGGTACTACAAGAGAGAAATAAAGCTGTAATGAAGTGGTTAAGGCAAAGAACGAATGAAAATATACGGGAGTACGAAGAGTCAAGGAGAAGATCCAAACAATTATGCAGACAGAAGAAGAGGACATATCTGGAAGCAAGACTGGAAAAAATTGAACAAGATTACGCAAGTAAGGAACTGAGAAATTTCTGTCAGGAAGCGAGGAAAAACTGTGAAGACACAAAACCCAGCGCTATTGCGTATTTAAAGAAAAAGGACGTGGAAATGATAGGAAATGCGTAAGAAAAGCTTAAAATATTTAAGAAATATTTTGAGGAGTTAATTAGGGATAATAACGTACCGGAGGAATGGGTAGTAGTGGAAGTTGATGAGATAGTGGAAGACAGGAGTCGACCTGAAGTAGAGAAACCAGCCCAGGAGGAGATAATGAGAGAAATAAAGAAATTAAAAAATAAGAAAGGTACCGGAGAAAATGAAATACCAGCGAAAATGTATAATTGGTGAGGGGAGAGGGGAGAGGCTCCAGCAGAAGATAACCAACCTGATCACCAACGTGTGGAAAAATGAAAATGCCAGTGCCATGGCATAATGCTATTGTTTGTCTCATTTATAAAGCCGGCAATACATGTTCCAATAATTTCACGTAAAAATTCATATAAACATGTGTGTATAAATTCATGAATTGTAATTCGCAATACACGTTTCAATAATATTAATAAAAAGATGTTCCGCTAAATAGTAATTTAGAATGTTAATGTTGGTGAAAATGATAACTCATTAATGCTTCTAACTTCAAGTTATTTTCTTTGAATAGCTGGGAATGTTGGATTATGTTATCAAAGGTATAATCCAAACAGAGAGCACTTGGTTATCAATTATTAAACTATCTTGAAGCTAAAATTATTTATAAACATGTACCCAGATAAACTAGCAGAAGTCGTTAGTCATTCATCTGAGTCAACAGCCAACAGCAACAATCAAAGTCACTAGAATTTACTAAAATTTCACGTCAAAAACCTTGAGAAATAGAACTTGCTCTGTGTTGTCAATTTTACATGTATAAATTCATGTAATTCTTTTTGCTCGCTATACACGTTGAAAAATAGGTTTTGTCATAAATTACATGTAAATTTCATGCAATTTATGATCGTCTATTGCGGGCTTAAGAAGGGTGATAAGGTGCAAATGTGAAAATTAGCGGGGAATATCACTCTTGGATAGTGTCCGACCGAAACCGATTTTTTTCGCCGAAACCGAAACCGAATTTCGGCCAATGTCTCAGTTTCGGCCGAAACCGAAACCGAATCTTATTCGAAGGAATTCTCTTAGATGGAAGGGTAACAAAAGTGTCGACGGAAACAAAAGTGTGAGGCAAGTGCACCCTCTCTCAACAGTGTTGTTTAACTTTGTTCTAGAGGCAATTCTGGGGGAAAGTGGTATTGAAACGGGTGGGCTAATTTACCAAAAAAAGACATCAAATAGTTGCTTAAGCAGACGATTTGGCAATAATTACTAGATCAAGGAAGGAGTTAAAAACAGTATTTGGTAAATTGGAAGGCACGGCAAGAACTTATGGGATTATAGTAAATGAAAAGAAAACGAAGTACACGGCAAAATATAGGAAGAGAAACACTTGTTAGCATAAAGGTGGAAGGAAGGAAATACGATTTCGAGAAAGCGAATAGCTTCGAATACTTGGGAGTAACTTTAACAAATATCATTGATGATAATTTGGAAATTCAATCACGAATTACAAAGGGTCGTAAAGCAGTAGGCGCATTCAGAAATATATTTAAAGTCAAAGGAAATCTAGAGCAGCTAAATTAAGATTGCACAAAACGATAGTACGACCGACCATCTCTAACGTACTTAAGTGAATTATGGACAATGATAAAACAGATGGAGGTAAAATTGGGAAAGGAAGGTTTTAAGGAAAATACTAGGAGGAGTGAGAACAGAGGACAGCGAGTGGAGGAGAAGGACTAATAGAGAGGTACAGGAAATCTATGATATCCCCCCCCCCCGTGGCGGCGTTCATAAAAGCCCATAGAGTACGATGGCTGGGATAAGTCAGTCGTATGCCGTAAGACAGACATGCTAGGAGGGTACTAGGAGAAGGCATAGGTGGGAAGAAGAAGAGAGGACGCCCAAGAGAGGTGGCTGGAAGCGGTGATGGCAGATGTGAGAAGAATAGGAGCAGAAGACTGGAGAAAAAGGGCAAAAGACAGAGTCAAATGGAGAAGTATTGTTAGTAAAGTTAAGTAATTTAGTAAAATTAAAAACTGTGGAAGGTAGAATGAAATGACAGATTTAGTTGGAGAAGTTTTGTTTAGGATATTTAAAGTTTAGTAAAAGAGAGAAAGGAAAAAGAGAATGAAGTTTGAAATGTAAAATGAAATGTAGCTAAAGCTAAACTAAGCCATGGGCCCTAAATGGCTTATAGTGCTGTAATATATACCGAATGTCTCAAGATGAGCGGCGACTGGCGGTATAAAGCAAACCGTAATACCTACAGCTTCAGGAGGAAAAAAAATATAGTCAAAGCGTCAACAAAGTTTTACTAAGCCACTACACAATATTTTTTTTATTGTCCGCATAGAGTTATGTAGAAATTATTATTGATATCCTTGCAGATAGTGCTATTTCGAAATGAAAGATCAATCAGATTTTGAAAATATTTTATATGGAAACCGTCAATCATTGTTGATTATAATGTATTTCATAAATGTTCAAAGTGCTTTCCGTCATTTACCATTTTATTGAGAATATGAAACAAATAAAAAAGCTTTTTAAAAACGATTTAAAAGAGTAATTTATTGACTTACTTGACGTTTCGCACATATAATTATTTGTAAAAAATTTTCATTATGCCTTGACAGCAAGCATGGCCGTCTTGCAAGGGGGACTTATTAGGAGCAAATCCACTTCAATTTGTCTATCCTACTGCAATGTCAGGTCAAAAAGCGATCGTAAGATGTCGCTATTTTATCTGTTCATCATATAAAAGAGGTTGTGGCTTGTATTATAATTATTTGCTTTATCAAAAGTGAATAACGGAAATATTAGCCTACTATTTTTTTAAAAATTAATTGTGAAGAGATTGTTAGTGGTAAAAAAAATTATCAGTAAAGATATAACTTGTAAATCAATAATATCATTACTGATGCGGCCAGGCCCGTCTTAACATACACTACAGAATTTACTGCAAGAGTTAGGGAAATCCTGGTAAAACCTAACTAGAGTATGCAAATAAATTGTAACAAAAATTACAATTCTAACAATAATAAACCAATAAAATAACAATATAGTTTTTCTAATAAATAAACAGGGAAGTTTTCAATTATTATGTCTCATTTAATGAACTTAGAAAACTGCAAAATATATCGTTCAAATGTGCTAAATCTGTTCTTTTATTAGTTGAATTATTACACAATTTTATTTTACACATTTCAATAAATCTACGTTTAAACGTGTTAGACTCCTGATAAAGAATTTTAGAATTTTCAAAATCAAAAATATGTTTAGTTAAAAGTGAATGTTTTACTAACATTGAATGACTTGATTTTGGATATAATATTTATGCTGATCTAACCTTTTTTTTTTTAATTTTGTCTAGTTTCACCTATATAAGCTGAGTTATAACTTTGACAATTTACCTGATAAACTACATTTGGAGTTTGAAATTTAGGTGTTTTTGTTTTTAAATCAGTAAAAATAATGTTAAAATTATCAGAAGATTTACTAGCTAAATGGAAATGAAATCTTTTGAAAAAATGTGTAAGACCGGCCGCAAAATTATCAAAACATTTTCTTTTCATTATTATAAAAACATATTAATGCGTATACTTAAATATAATTAATCAAACGCTCACCCTTTCCTTCGGCTGCTGGGAACCTTCCGCCACCGTCATCGCCCAATGACACATTGCGTTCATGCAACAATAACATGTGTTTACAATCATAGGTCAAGAGTCAACAGTAATTTACTCACCGGGGACCCCCGGTCCCCAAGGCCACAACGGTCTGCACTTGCTCCACCGACCCTTAAGGTCTATTTATAGCTCACACTCGTGCCTCTACCATATTTCTTAATGGTACCAACCTTGGGCCTTCCCAAACTCATTTCTGTTGCTCTCTCATATGTTCCAATTCTCTAAAATATTATTTCCACAAGCACACTCTACATGCACCGCAGATAGCCTCACTTAGGTACATGCAAACACGCTCCACCCCACGTCTTGGTACTATCCGACCCGTAGATTCTCTACCACCAATCTACTCTTCCACCAGGTGGTGTGGCATCTCACCACCGGCCTCCACCTGGCACGTAAGGCTGGTGACAATTTCTCGGGGCCGCCCGCTACATCGGGTCCCCTTGGGATCACCTTGGACCGTGAACAGTACGTCGTTCACTCTCGGCTGCGTTTTTAAACCCTGTTAGTACGATCCCCCTTCGGGGATGGCTACTCATGCAATGATGTCCCCAACGTCCCAGACGTCTCAGACATCCCGCAACCACCCCCGCCAACATAGTCCAACTAGTCAGCGGTCAAGTGATGTAGCACCTGCCACGCCTTGCCGAGCCTAAACCCAGAGGAATCGCTCATTCATACCAAGCAAGAAGTAGATCAAGCTAATTCTCTACATATCATGCAATTTGCTATAATATACAACTTATCTCTAAAGCGTACTGCATCTCTCCGGTGTGGTGCACAATATTTCCTAAACACACCCTGTATGTACGGACCCTGTATATAATACACGCCGACTACAATCGTACGCAAACATCGCATACCCCGAGCCGCGAACCGCGAGATTGGCCAATAACGCGCTTGCCGTGTAATAATAATTATTCCGCACGTTTTATGTATTATTAATTATTAATACCCCAAATACTTATTAGCGTGTGCATCGTTTAACAGCATATCAACCACTGCCCCGGCCCTTGGACGAAGCTATGTCGCCCCGACCGATTTTGTTTATTGTTTACGTTTCTCAAGTGCCATCTCGCATTCCAACTGTCTGAGCTTATATTCGATGCATTTTAGGCGAAACTGTAATTTCTTAAATTATAGATCCTTTATATTTTTTTTACTTAATAAAAATATATCTAACATTCGGCCAACCTGAAGGTTCCGCGTCCTCGCGGTGTTTGTTGATCAACATGGTACATCATCTTCCCCATTTCCATTTCTGATTGATTTTTGCACACCTTCAACGAATATTTAGGGTTTCACGTGTACATATTCACAATATGGTGGTAGGGTTTTCTTCCACTGCCTTCTGAGGCAGGCATATCCACTACCTGATATGAATGTTTAGCGAAACTGCCATGGGGATACTGTTCTTGGGTAATAATTTTGGGTTTCAAAAGATTTTGACTATAAAAACTATGTCCAAAGTTGTAGTTTCTAGTCATCTTTAGAATGATTGGGTTGAGTCGTTCAACTTGTTCATTTGGTCCAGGAATTGACACTGTACCTGTTGTTTCTTGAGAGATGTCCCTGTGATGGTTGCCGTACAGAATACAAAATGAAATTAGTCGTTTGGAAATTAGTTTGCAGATAATGGTCGGTTCTTCGAAAACAGACTTTGATTAGCTTTTCATTATCTTCTTGGACGAAAAACCATCTTGTACTGTTACCACTTGCTGGCGCATACCTTTTAGTACCATCCACGGTAAACCTTGATGTTTTTTCGGCATACATTTCAGTTTCCTGGTATTTTCTATTCTTCACACTTCTGTTTTCTTTTCTAGACTGTTACAGTTAGTTTGTTTAGAATTTCTTTAACTCGCTCTGAATTCTTCTTTTTTTTTGGTCAGTTGATTGATTGATAGATCTCAATTTTCTGGTTCACGCAGGCTGCTTCTAATTTTACCAAACCTATTAGTAATCAGCTGCACTTGAGATCTTGCCGAATATTTCAATAAAATTCATGTATCTTCTGAGCCCTATCCGAATATTTGAGTATTGTAGCTGTGCCTTCCTTTTAGATTTTCCTTAGGTGACGCAATCTTCAAAACGTTACTGCCTGTACTACCTTGAATTTTATTCCTAAAAGATAGATCTAATACACTTAACATTTTCAACTACTGCCAGGGATTTTCAAGTCATATGAATGGTAGTTTTCCTAAAGGGAGAAATGTTTTTCTGTTGGATTTGTGGATTGGATGCAATTCATCCCTCACTTCTTGTAATAGTAGGTACATTGGTCTCTCAGATTTTTTTTTTTTTTGCCCCACCGTGGAATCCGATTTTGGCTGTTGGAGCACATGTTGCTAAAAGAGACCCAACTAGTGGTAAACTTTTTATTTCGTCGAAAGCCTCATTCTATTCAATTTTTCCAAGTCCACGGTTAGTCTTTTCGATTCAAGGCTGAATGCAAATTAGTAATTACTGTTAATCCCAAAAATAGTCTTATAGGATGCAGAGAATATCTTTTAAATCTTGCCATTTTATCCGAAGTGAAGAAAGCTGTGATGATTCCATCCAAAATGAAGAAAGCTGTGATGTGCATCTTTCCTTCGTCCATTGGTATTTGCTATGTAACTTCTCTTTCATCATTGGTATCCGATGGGTTCTAGAAAAGAAGTCGGGACGTGTAGCTAATGACATTCGTCCATCTGTTTATCAAAGTGGCGGTAGCAATTAACGATCCTTTACGGTGATATTAATTTTCCGATAGTTGATGTGCATTCATCGTCCTTCTTATGGTTGAGTACAATTGGCAGTGACCATGAGGGTCTTGGTACAGGAATATCTTTTTAAAAGGTCGCCTGTTACTATTCTGACAGTTTACTTTTGATCTCATAAATGACTGATAGTTGTGTACCCCTTTCCATTAATTCAAATTGCATAAGTGATTGGTGGTTGACAGTATCCATATGCACTGATTTGATATATATTTTTTTAATTCATCTGTGAGAAGGCAAAACATCTTCTGTAAATTTGGAAACCACAAGTTGATCTTTATCATCAGGTAAAAGGTAAAAGGCTAAAAGGTCCAATTGAGTTATTATGCATTGGCTGTCCAGTAACAATTTTCAATTGCATAACTTGGAACTCGGACTTCTGACGTTCTTGAGGATAACTTGATGTAATTTTTCCAAAGACGATATTTATATATTTAAATTTTTTAATTTTTATTACTTTCTTTTCTTATTATTATTTTTTTATTTTGCTAATAAGTCAAAGCGCATCAATCAGCGATTGAAAAGAAACACTTTTAACCTTCATTGAAAAAAAAATTCGCCTGCGAGTATTTCAATTTCATCGACCGATATGTTGTCCATTTCATTACCAGGTGTCAATTTATTTTCTTTTAATTTGAGTACAAGTGTACGGTAGTTTATTCCTAAATTAAATGGAATATCATTTGTCTATTCATTTATTTTTAACAACCTTAAAGTATAATTTTTAGAATTTATTTGTTTTAAGGATTTCTATTAATTGTGCATCTCAATTGTCATTTGCAACGACGAGCGTTTTCATTTGTTTTTCTAGTGCTTGTTCTTGTTGTTTATTATTACTATTATTTTTTTTAAATTTCGGTTAATTTATTATTGTTATTATTATTTTTTTTAATTCGCCTATAAATAATTTTACTTCTTCAGAATTATTTATTTATTTCAAATTGTTCAAAATTTACTTTCAACCAATTTGTACCAAATTTGAAACCTATTACTGCTACTAATACTAAGTAGTAATACTTCACGGCAGTTTTCTAAAAACAACTTCTAGATAGTATTTTTCTTTTATTTAAAGGAACAATAACATGAAATATATTCCCACTCTCTCTTTGTCGGATCTTATTTCAATCACCATGTATATAGAGCAGTGCAGAATTTAATTCCAAAATTACGATATGTTGCCAAATTCATTACCTGACAGTCTACAAAAATATCACACTGCTCTACTAATCTTTATTCATACCAAATATACACAATCTTCAACAACACCATTTACAAATTCAACTTTTTTCATATACCGAGTGACCTTCCAAATCCAACACCCAGAATGCTGCCAAATTGTTCGCGCGCCGCAAAATCACAACTAACCAGATGCCAAACTCAGAAAAAATCAATCGATATAATTATTATTATGATGCAAAATGATATGGTTTTTGCGAAGTCGAACTGATGTTTTATTTATTTATTTTTTTAATTTATTTGGTCTTCCTTAAATATTACCTTTGACTGTTTTTTCAATCTAAATACAATTCCATTTTACTGTACTTAAATTTGGGCGGTCCCAGTAGCCATTAAACAAATGTTTCAAATGTTTGTTTTTATTATTCAACCAGTGAGCAACAATGTTTGTATATTTCTATTGGGAGAAATCAGATTGTACCCCACACCTGACTTGTAAGACCGGCCGCAAAATTATCAAAACATTTTCTTTTCATTATTATAAAAACATATTAATGCGTATACTTAAATATAATTAATCAAACGCTCACCCTTTCCTTCGGCTGCTGGGAACCTTCCGCCACCGTCATCGCCCAATGACACATTGCGTTCATGCAACAATAACATGTGTTTACAATCATAGGTCAAGAGTCAACAGTAATTTACTCACCGGGGACCCCCGGTCCCCAAGGCCACAACGGTCTGCACTTGCTCCACCGACCCTTAAGGTCTATTTATAGCTCACACTCGTGCCTCTACCATATTTCTTAATGGTACCAACCTTGGGCCTTCCCAAACTCATTTCTGTTGCTCTCTCATATGTTCCAATTCTCTAAAATATTATTTCCACAAGCACACTCTACATGCACCGCAGATAGCCTCACTTAGGTACATGCAAACACGCTCCACCCCACGTCTTGGTACTATCCGACCCGTAGATTCTCTACCACCAATCTACTCTTCCACCAGGTGGTGTGGCATCTCACCACCGGCCTCCACCTGGCACGTAAGGCTGGTGACAATTTCTCGGGGCCGCCCGCTACATCGGGTCCCCTTGGGATCACCTTGGACCGTGAACAGTACGTCGTTCACTCTCGGCTGCGTTTTTAAACCCTGTTAGTACGATCCCCCTTCGGGGATGGCTACTCATGCAATGATGTCCCCAACGTCCCAGACGTCTCAGACATCCCGCAACCACCCCCGCCAACATAGTCCAACTAGTCAGCGGTCAAGTGATGTAGCACCTGCCACGCCTTGCCGAGCCTAAACCCAGAGGAATCGCTCATTCATACCAAGCAAGAAGTAGATCAAGCTAATTCTCTACATATCATGCAATTTGCTATAATATACAACTTATCTCTCAAGCGTACTGCATCTCTCCGGTGTGGCGCACAATATTTCCTAAACACACCCTGTATGTACGGACCCTGTATATAATACACGCCGACTACAATCGTACGCAAACATCGCATACCCCGAGCCGCGAACCGCGAGATTGGCCAATAACGCGCTTGCCGTGTAATAATAATTATTCCGCACGTTTTATGTATTATTAATTATTAATACCCCAAATACTTATTAGCGTGTGCATCGTTTAACAGCATATCAACCACTGCCCCGGCCCTTGGACGAAGCTATGTCGCCCCGACCGATTTTGTTTATTGTTTACGTTTCTCAAGTGCCATCTCGCATTCCAACCGTCTGAGCTTATATTCGATGCATTTTAGGCGAAACTGTAATTTCTTAAATTATAGATCCTTTATATTTTTTTTACTTAATAAAAATATATCTAACAAATGTTTATGAGAATCATCTTCGTCTCGTGGCACAAATGCACCTTGGTTCCGCGTTTATTTTCTTAGGAGCTTCGTACTTCATGTAAAGATTCTATGAACGTTTAAAGTGGAACAATTCATATAAATAAGTTCCAGATCATCTGCAGCTAAAATCCTCGGACAGGTAAACCTATTTTCATTAGCGCGAAATTTTTTTTAAAGTTATCTTTTTTTCCACCCCCACCCTTTTCCGCAATGACGTCATTGACATTTTTTTTTAATTCAAGCTTCCACGCCTATTGAATCATGAATGACACCAAACTTTGATCAATTCTTACTTGCTATCTCAGTTACTTCTGTTTATTGTGATGATAGTATTCATATTACAACAAACAAAACACAAATGGAGATAGTTTAAACTTCACTCAGCTGGGAAACCTAAATTTGCTGAAATTTTCCTATACACAAAACATAAACCTTCTATTTTGAGCTGTTGTTCAGCTCGATTTAATATTTGTAAATGCCCAGAATGGTTAATCCCAAAAGGGATGTGCGGTGGACTGTGCAAAACAAAGAAAGCAAGCAAGCAAGGCGAAACACTGACATACTTTTCCTATTTTTTTCGTTATTTCTCTTGGTGTGAAATCGGCCTAAGACGTCACTTTGAATACTTTTTTTGTAAAATGTTATATTGTAATGCAGTTTAAAGACTTATTTCAACACATTCACGTGTACTAGCAGTTACATTTCATCCATATTATCAAAGTTTTCAAAACCTATAATATTCGTATAAAAAATCCGAATGCAAGGAATAAAGACATGTATTTTACATACAGAAGACCTGATAAGCAAATATTTTAATTTTTCAGCACTATATTCATTCTGTTTCGCAAAAAAAATCCACGTACATATTATCACAAACGTTAACACAAAACAAAATTACCATTGTCACATTATTTGCCGACTGTGAGAAAAACGTCGGTGAATACTAAAAAAAGGGAAAAAGTAATTCAGTATCTGGTTTGTATTATTTTTTTAAACAATGGACGTATTTCCTATTAATTCGTGATTTAATCTCTACAAAATATGAAACAATACAAATATCGGCGTTTCCGTTTAGGCAACCCGAACCAATCGTTTATCTATCGAGACGAGAAGCTCTTGTCAAAAACATAAAAGGGACAATTTTTAATAATGTGTACCCATGCAGAAGGACAAACAACAAAAATTAAAATTAATTAAAACATGTTATACGCTGCCATTCCTAAAACGTATATTGAAATGAATGGATTAAAGAAGCAGAACAATGAACGATCTGGGCCCGTGTGACAATACAACTGATGCACGAACCGGTTAATAATCATTTCTTTCAACGCCTTAGTTGAAATAAACGATAAAAAGTATCATCAAGTAAATTTAACAGTTCTTGATAATTGTTCTTCCGTGGAACCTCCATTTTTTGTGTGTATCTTTCGTAATTAATATCTCGGGTACCGTCAGTGCGAATGCCAAATTATGCATATTGGTGAAATCAGAATCAACCCGAATCTGCTAGAAAATTGGGGGCGTGCCATTAAAAAAAAATGTCGATGACGTCATTTCGCAAAGGAGTGGGGGTGGAAAAAAAGATGACTAAAAAAATATTCGCGCTAATGAAAACAGGTTTACCTGTCTGAGGATTTCGACCGCGGATGATCTGGTACTCATTTATATGAATTGTTCCACACTAAAAGTTCACAGTGTATAAGGTAATGATATGTATTTATTTCCTGATTTTTTTTTGTGAATTGTTAGATATATTAACATTTTTTTTAAATGCTTTAAACGATTATTTATTACTGAGTCAATAAGCTTCTCAGGTAAGAATTTTGAATAAGAATTTTTTTAATTAAATTAAAATTTTCAGTTATAAATAATTTGTCTGAAAGTAATACTGCACGGTCAGTTAAACTAATAATAGTTGAAGTTTTGTGACTTTTTGGTTGATAGGAATTAAAGTTAATACATCTACCTGACCATGTAGGTTTGTGATACCAATTTGTTATTAAATTACTATTTTGTCTGAATATTTCTATCTAAAAAGCTTATGGAATTATTATTTTCTTTTTCTACAGTAAACTGTAACCTATTATGAAAAAAATTAAATTTATTTAAAATATAATCGACTTTATCACGCAGTAAAATTATAAATTATATTTTAAATATATTTAATTCTTTTCATAATAGGTTACAATTTACTGTGCTCCTGATTAGATACTTTGTAATCACTGTAGAACAAATACGCCTTTTCTTTTAATTTTTTTTTTTTTGGGAAACTGGGAAACAAAGTAGCTGGAGTCGTTGAATAGAAACTTTAAATCAACTTAAAATTTCCTTCCAAATAAGCACAAGTTCGTTAATTTCTAATAAAGACTACAGAAGTTACGATATTTTTTAAAATAAATAATTCAACTGTTTTCTCCACCCTTACTAATGGTTACTAATACCTTACTAATGGTGATACGATAATAAGTCTAAAATAAAAGTTGTGCACAATTGATTCAAGTTTCTAATGGCGCTATCAAAGCTACACCTTATTCTGAGACACTTGTTAGTAAAATTAATTTTTATTGTTAATTTTTGGGTAGTTCTTGCTCGTGAGAATTGCAGAGAATATGAAACAAATAAAAAAAGCTCTTTAAAAGGATCTAAAAGAGTAATTTATTGACTTACTTGACGTTTCGCAAATATAATTATTTGCTTTATCAAAAGTGCACCCCCTTCTGGTCAACTTACGTAGTTAAAATATTTTCTTTGAATTTCTTTTGGTCACTTTCACTATAATTTCTTTTCTCCTGAAACTGTGGGTATTACGGTTTGCTACATATCGCCGGTCGCCGCCTATATCGAGACACCCGGTATTAGTAAATTATATAAAGTATTTGAAAATTGATACATTAGCTGTAAGCAGCACTGTATTTTATGTCATTTTAGTATGAAAATTGGATAACTCAATAAAGTATTCACTTGTATTAATTTAATACCCAATAAGTATCTGTCGTTTATAAAAAAATATACACTTCAAGTAAAAAAAGTTTAAAGTAAGCCAATCGCTCAATTAATTTGTGTTATTTAAAATTATACTTTTGTGTAAAACTTTAGTGCCGCTTGATTGTGTCATATCTTGAATATGTAGAAACACTGCCAAGTTCTATTGATTAAATAGCGAAATGTGTGTTACATTAAATGCAACGCAGTCATATCTGAATAAATATTTATAATTCCGGGGCATTTAAAGACCTTCGGACGTTTAAAGTACGCCTCGATATGGCAATCATTTTGCTGTTTCTGGCGAGACCTTTAATTCCACGGCTCATGCATGTCTGTTTTTCTTATTCTTCTTACCTCTTTGTTTTGTAACCGTGTAAACTCACTTCTTTAGTCAGTTTAACGAATTTTTCAGCATACTTTGCTATATTAATTAACTAAATAGGTTAAATGAAGCTATGTGAATACGAAAAGCGGCTAAATCATCCATTTAGATTTTGTTAAGGTTTTGTTTTTATTAATAAATCAAACTTAAATGGACGATTTATAAATCATCACCAACTACTAAACGGAACATGTAACATAAATGATGGTTTGTGAATACCACCGATAGTCCTTCAAAGATACAAAATTGATGTTGATTTTGTATTAATCAGATTTTAATGTAATTTTATGTTTTTATTAATGAAAAAAGTAGATAAGCGCTTGTTAAATTTTCCTTGTTAATAAACATAATTAATATTAAGTAATAAAGCAGAAAAAGTCATTGGAAATGTTATCTTTATCTTAGAAGTAAGATCGGCAACCCGATCAACCACCAACATCGGTGTACCAAAAATTCGATGTCATTATTATTAGCACAGTCTGATAAACTTAGACAACTCCTCTGTTTCTCTTTTACATTGTACCAATAATTTTAAAGATAACTTTTTCCTTGAACAATTTGAAATCTACAGATGTTTCCAAAACCCACTCCAAAAATCTCTTTGTCTCGATGACCAATCTGAGTCTTTAAAATTGATTTTTATGAACCGCGTAATTTTGTAACTCTATACACTTGTCGGCTTTTCTGAACGCGACCTTTCAACCTTTAAAATTCACTGTTTTATCGACCAACCTTCCGGTTTCGTTTGCCCACGTGCAACAGCGTTTTCTTACTAAACTTGCTTAAACAACTTCAAAATGTTAACTTGACACACGATGTCCTTTCATTAATATGTAACCGCTTATATTTTTAGTTCCTTTATTTTTTGGTAATTTAACATCACTTCTTTGTAACACATTGTTCATCCTTCTTTTCTAGCCTGAAGATGGCCTTTAATTTTTAACTATGGTCGAAACATATATATATATATATATATATATATATATATATATATATATATATAACAGTTGTTAAAAATTTTTAACGAAGATAAACGGCTGATTGTTGGGCGTTGTTTTTATAAGAAGAACTCCTTTTAACTTCTGTCAATATTTCGCAATGTATTTATTGCTTCATCAGGACAAAACTGTAAATGATATAACATGAGCAACGTGCTACAAAAGTTAGGTTAAGTACTTACTTATAGAGTAATTAAAGCTAGCCATAAAAGGTAAATTTTGAAGCGATGTGCAAACATTACAACCAGAAAAAATATTTTCTTGTGTAACAACGATTACATAATAAAACACATTAAAATTCAATTAAAAACAAGTTAAAATATAAAAATGTTTGACTTAAGGCATTGTAACGGAAAAGTAAGATGGCCGACAGTAGGATAGGTAACATAAGGGAAAGAAGTAGTAATTGCCAACCGAGCGGAAAGGAACCAAATCAAAATTTAAAATTTAGAAGATTTTGATAAATATTGTTCAATTGGTTAGTATCAGTTTTAAAATTGACAGTAGTATTATTGTTACTTTGAATATGAGACATTTCAAGAAAAGTTCTAAATTTGTAATTAGTTTCTTGTTCTAGGATTTTAATATCTATGAAATTGAAATTATGGTCGTTATCGTTACTGTGGATAGCCAAAGCGCAGGATCTCTTTCCTATTCTGCAATCACTCTTGTGTTGTATTACTCTATTTTTTAAATGTTGGCTAGTTTGGCCTATGTAAATGAGGTTACAATCGTTGCAAGAAATTTGATAAACAACACCAGAGGTGAGCAGAGTAGGAATAGCATCCTTGCATTTCGTAAAAAGTTTACTGATATTTAAAGGGTTGTAACGTGCAATTTTTACATTATCTTGTTTGAGAATATTTATAACTTTGGGGGTAATGGGTTTGATGAAAGCAAGTTTTTTATAAATTATGGGAATAGCTGTTTGAATGGGTAATTCAGCAGTGACACCTGGATTAGGATGGGAGAAAATTAATTTTTTTAAAAGTGATAATGGATAGCCGTTTTTAATGAAGATATCGACCAATTTGTTTAAAGTCTTTTTGAGAAAAGATTCGTGACTGATTAAAGTGATACGGTTTTTCATAGCTAACACGGTATTAATTTTTTGTTTTAAGGGGTGACTGTCATGGAAATTGATAAATCTCCCAGAAAAAGTTGGTTTATTATACCAATCTAAAATGGCACTATTACCAGAAGTTCTTATGAGTTTAGTATCTAAAAAAGGGACGCTATTATCCTTTCCAGTTTCTAAAGTGAATTGAATACGGTATTAAAATTATTAAAAATAGTTAAAATGTCATCATGTTTATTATAGGGTATAGCAGTGATTAAATCGTCGACATATTTATAAAAAAAGGACCTTTTCCAATACCCTTTTTTTATAAATATGTCGACGATTTAATCACTGCCATACCCTATAATAAACATGATGACATTTTAACTATTTTTAATAATTTTAATACCGTATTCAATTCACTTTAGAAACTGGAAAGGATAATAGCGTCCCTTTTTTAGATACTAAACTCATAAGAACTTCTGGTAATAGTGTCATTTTAGATTGGTATAATAAACCAACTTTTTCTGGGAGATTTATCAATTTTCATGACAGTCACCCCTTAAAACAAAAAATTAATACCGTGTTAGTAAGTACGGCGATACTTCCCTTCCAATATATATATATACGACGTCCCCCGTAATTGAGCGTCCGTATACGGACGCCCGATTGTATCCCTTGCAAAAAGATTTTTGGGGACTCCTATGACCTTCACCTGTCGTTTGGCAAAATTTTTCTGGACGTCCGAATGATGATCAAATGGAAGCAGTCGTATATTTTTAGTTCAAGCGTATATGTCAACTGGTGGCGCTAGTGTCATTTTTACTTAAGGGCAATAGAGCGTCCAGTAAATTTGTCAACACTGTAATCCTGACTGTAATCCTATTTAAACGAGCTTCTGTGTTTCCCGCTCGAAAAAAATTCGTAGTCGGTTGTTTATCTGTTCTTGTTTCTGAGATCCAACGTCTACTTGATTTTTCATAAACAACAACCGGCTGATTTTTTTCCTCTATTTAATAGTTCGTTTAATTCTTTACACGACCACATAAAATATTTATCTATTGCATAAGAAAATTTCTAGGAAATAATGTTTGAATGAAAAAGTTTACGCTGATATTTAGTATTTGTTTTCATATTTTTAAGGCAATTTTTATTAAAATTTTCTTTAGTTCTATCTTCAAAACAGCCCATAATCTTGTGGTTTTAACGTTTTTTTGTTAAAACTAGAATTTTTGTCGAATATCAAACAATAACCATTTTTCCTAACTTTTTCATCCAAACGTTTTTTTCTCGAAAATTTTCTTATGTAATAGATAATTATTTTTATGTGGTCGTTTAGAAAATTAAACGAACTATTAAATAAAGGAATAAAATCAGCAAGTTGTCATTAAAAAGAAATCAAGTAGGCGTTGGATCTCAGAAACAAGAGCAGATAAACAATTGAAACAAATTGGTAAAGTAGGTTTTATTGACTCTAAATCACATACCAAATTTCAAGTAGATACGTCAAACAGTTTTCGAAATATTAAGCCGGTTCCATACTTTTGCCCTTCCCTGTATACGGTTATTCAGAAATATCTCCCGATATTTTCAAGGTGACTAGAGCAGGCCTAATCATGCGAGGGGAATATGTCGGGGTATATTCTCCTTCTACCATCGCACAGGCAGTACCGGTTCCCGCTTGACGCTCAGTCGCTTCAATTTCAACAATCAACGATATACAAAACCTATGTAGATAATATTCTTTATGGAAAATGTAGTGACGAGCAATATTATATCGTTTTACGCTCAACAGTTTACCGCAAATAATACATTCTGCATTACCTGTACTGTTTATAAAACACAGGTATTTAAATTCATAATTTTGGTTCATGTTTGTATTCACGAGAGCCACACGTTTTATAACTTCTATTGGTACACGATCGGCTGGCAAGCTGTCTCATTCTTATTGACCTTTCATTGATTCCTATCGAATAGTGGGGGATACTATATCCTCGCTCTTCTCGTATTTTATGCCCAGGCCTGGACTAGAACATCAAAAAATAAGGTCACCTGAAGAAGTTAACAATAAGAAATTGATAAATTTTAGGTTTTAACATTATGTAATAGGTGCATGCGAACTTTTAAACCTGAATTACTCCAAAACTGAGTTGAATCTGAATCTTTTTTGTGCCAAATAATCTAAAGAATATTTCTTTCACAAATTTTTTAACGAAATATGTAAACTAAAAAGGATGGAGGATCTGATAAATATGTTGTTAACGCGCAGTTCGGTGCCTTATATCTGTGATTAAAATGTTAGTTTGATAAGTTAAAGGATCCAAAAAATATTGCCTAAATTTTTCACCCTTCTTTCAGGGGTTATAAGTCCCTTATTCAACTTATAACCCCTGAAAAAGGGGTGAAAAATTAGAGAGCGGCGAGGTGTAACTTCTTTATTGGACATCACGTCGCGATTCAGAAATGTCTCCCGATATTTTCACGGTGAATAGAATATAAAAAAAAATAAGGTCACCTTTTTATATAATATTTTTTCCAAAGTCCCTTATTCAACTTTGGAAAAAATATTATATGAAAAGGTGACCTTATTTTTTTGATGTTCTATTCACCGTGGAAATATCGGGAGACATTTCTGAATCGCGATGTATGTAAGTCACGTGATGTCCAATACAGAAGTTACACCGCGCCGCCCCTACACCGATAAAACAAAATTTTTACTCGGATTGTCTTTTCAGTTGCTTCCTAAAAGTCACCTGCAAAATATTGAAGTGGCAGAGTCTCTAATAAAAAAGTAACGTAGTCCGTTTTGCCTTTTTATGTGGCCCTTTTAAACAATATTTAAAATGTGTAAAGGTGCAAACATGCCGAAGAAGCCACGTTTTCACCCTCGATACTTATGTCGCGCTTGATACCTCGATATAAAGAAATGGAACTTTGCATTTCGAAGACGAATAGCAGTCCATATCTTCGACGTGCACGATTCCATTTAAAACTATTCATTTGTTTCACATCGAGGTGATATTGCGGTATCGAGCACGACCTAAATATCAAGGGTGAACAGCGAGGGCTCTTCGGCTTGTTGGTAACCTAAGTGGTTAACGGTAAAGTTCACTATAAACACACATACACTAATCCCTACGATTTATTGCTGGAAAATATTGCTAGAGTAAGTCCGCTTAAAGAAGCAGTAAACGAAATTATCTTTATTATTCAGATTGTTTAGACGAATTTGTCTTCCGGTAATATTACGCGAATAAAACCATTTTCACAGCAAAAAGTGATTTTTTGTTTGCTTGAATTCTTATTTAGTTATATAATTTTATACTGAATGACTTTCTTTTAGCAATTTTGCAAAATGAACACATTGTTACCGTGCCAACGCGTTAACTCGGTCACCCAAATTCGAATTTCTTCCCGAAAACCCGATTGACCAATCAGAACGCTCGCTCGGTACGGAATACAGATACGACATCCCATTGGTGGACACCGAAAAGTGTAAATACAAGTTCGGAAATTGCATCGAGAGAGTCGCAGCTCGCTTGCTAACCGAGGCTGCTCTGCCCAACGCAAGACTTTCACCGCTAGAAATCATTAGATTACCGCTAATTTCCCCGTTACACCGCTCATCCTTCCCGAATAAGTCCTCCCGCTTCCTTGAGGTTCACTCCCGTCGTTATTGTTAAGTTTTCTTGAAGTAAATATACTACCAGTTCGAATTTATCTCTCTCATTTATACATCAACCACAAAAATTCCTGAACATCCATTAATTTTCCCCAAAAACGTTATTCGACCATCCGATCCGGTAACAATTTGGCTCCCAAGCGTGGTGCCAGGACGTGAGGACACATCCACGAATTCACGAAGAGTCTCTACGGACGAAGCACAGAAGCTACTTTGACCTTCGCCGTGAGTAAATGGGGAATCTTCGAGAAGGTGGCAGCCGCCATTCCAGCAACAGAAAGAATTGCGACCATTTGTCGAATGGCTAAAGATGAAGTCCGACTGCCGCTCAGTGTACCGCTGCCAACTTCATTCACCGAGCTGAAGGATCGATGCCGACAAATCGATTTTGCACAACCGCCAATGAGGCAAGGTACACGACGATCAGCAACGGATAACTCAGCGCCACGGCAGAACCAGCCGCCAAAATGCCGATATTGTCCTGGTAATCACTTCCATCGGGACTGTCCAATTGCCCAAGCAAGTCGCAATCAGATCGATCGGAAAACTAGGTCGTCCCCGGGATCAAGCAAGTCTCGGAACCCCGGGAGAAAAACAAAAACCCATAACCAACTATCACCATCGAGGACCAGCAATCAATACCGCAGCGACTAAGAGGAGTCACGCCCAACTACCACGAATCCAAGCAACCATTGATGGTAAGACGGTTAACGCCTTGCTCGATATAGCCGCCAGCCACAACTTCGTCAGTGCAGGGCTAGTTACCAAAATCGAGCCAAGACAATTCAAGACAGCTGATCTCGCGAGCATCGATGCTAAGCTACGACTCCGAGGATCGACTATCATTCCGATGCAACTGAAGGGTATCGACGTCACCGCAGACTTCCTTGTCAGCGAAGGACTCCGCGAGGAAGTTATACTCGGTTATCCATGGTTCCTCCAACAGGCTGTATCTATGGACTTTAACAGAAGATGTATATATTTCGGAACGGGTAAAAGAGCCACAGCACACTGGGTAACGCCGAGAAAGCCACATCAACGAAGTCAGCCGAATCTTGACTCCGCAACCGAGCATCTAGGAAGCAAACAGGAAGAATTCATTCAAGGGAATTCTGAAGCAATTCGTCGAGGTATTTGATGAGAACGGACCAAGGACAACCACCAACACAGCTGTCCATACAATCCATCTGAATGACACCACGCCGGTGTTCCAACGGCCATATCGATACAGCGACGCCAAAAAGAAAGTCATCGCCGAGGAGGTGGAAGCCATGTTGGCCAATGGAATAATCGAGCCGGCGACAGCACCTTGGAGCTCCCCTATCGTCTTAGTTACTAAGAAAGACGGAAGGCCCCGCTTCTGCGTCGATTATCGACGACTGAAACAAAAGACTAGAAGTGAACCAACTGCGGTGCCCATCATCCCCGACGTGCTGCGAGATCTGGGTAAGGCGCGCATATTCAGTACCCTCGATTTGAGAACCGGATACTGGCAAATTCCGATGGATCCGGCTTCTAAAGCAATGACAGCTTTCACGACACCGGATGGAGCTTCATATTGTTTCCGAGTCAAGCCGTTCGGATTGAAGAATCCCCCGGCGACGTTCCAGAGGATGATGTCCCAAGAGGTTCTCGCTGGCTACCTACGAGATTTCTGTATCGTATATTTAAACGATATAATAATATACAGCGATACTTGGGAAGACCATTGTCGACATGCGTATTACGTTCTGGAAAGGCTCCAGTAGCATAACTTGAAGTGCAACATCCAAAAGTGCCAATTCGAAACGCCTTCCATTGCCTATTTGGGTCACGTGATTACCGAGGACAGAAATGGACCCCAACCAGAACATTTGGAGAAAATCCAGGCAGCTGACAGACCGAAGAATCGGAGAGAACCACGAGGATACCTAGGGCTCTGCAACTGGTTACGTGATTACATTCCGAGGTTTGCTGAGATCAGCGCTCCACTCACTAAACTGCTTTCCTCCAAGAAAAAGTGGCGATGAGATGAAGAGCAGGAGCGAGCATTCCTGGAGGTTGGAAAACAGTTTCGGACCCCTTTAACCTTGAAGAGACCACTTCCCGGTTTGCGATTCATTCTACAGACGGATGCCAGCGCCGTGGGGATTGCTGCAGTACTTTACCAGAATGTGGACGGGATGAAAAGAATCATTTCCTATGCCAGTTACTGATTAAATCCGACCGAACGACGGTATCATGGTAACGAGCAAGAGTGCTTGACGATAGTGTGGGCCTTTCGCCATTACCGCCCCTATCTGGAAGGAGCACCATTCACCATACGAACCGACAGTCAAGCACTCACGTCTCCTGCTCCAAGAATTTGATTTCGAAATCGAACATTGTCCAGGCAGAGTAAATGAATTACCTGACTACTTATCGAGGCATCCGAGCGGCGAAGCTGAAGTTAACTTCGAGCGAATGCTACCACCAGATCCAACGCCAGCTCCGGAGAACGTAGCAGTCCAGCCTGCTCTCCTCCAAACGGAAACCTTGACGTTAGCTGATGAGGTTCAACAGGCTCAGCGTGCGGATCCGGAGGTACAAAACCTAAAGAACATCTGGCAGAGAATCGACGCTGGAGAGCAAGAGGCATATGAAAACTACCGGCCCTTCTATCGTTTGTACGAGGTAGAGGACGGACTCCTATACTTCAAACCTGGGGGCAGACGACGCTTGCTAGTACCCCTTGCCCTAAAGGAGCGGGTAATGTACGCATACCACGATGAACTCACAAAAATCCATCCTGGACGTGACGAAACTGTGAGAGCGCTAACACAGTTCTACCATTGGTCGAACGTACGCACCGACATCGAGAAGTACGTGAAGAGCTGCTTGGTGTGCGCAAGTTATAAACGGGGGAACGTCGTCTTCGCGGCACCGCTCAAACCAAGACAACCCAAAGAACCATGGGACACCATATCGGTAGATATCATGGGACCGTATCCTGAGACAGCCACGGGGATGAGATTCATATTGGTTGCCACAGACACCTTCACAAGATGGGTTGAGGCGTTTGCTCTTCCCAAGACAGACGCTGGCGCAATCATCAGAACCTTAGAAGACGAAGTTTTTAGTAGATTTGGCTATCCGAGAGCTGTTCTTACAGATAACGGCCCGCAGTTTATCGGAAAGCAGTGGGAAGCCGCCTGTCGTCGCTGGAAAGCAAGTCTTTACACGACACCAGTGTACCATCCAAAAGCGAATCCAGTAGAGAGACGAAATCAGGAGCTGAAAAAGGGCTTACGAATCCTCCTCCGAGAAGGGTCACAACGACTCTGGGATACTCAGTTACCTGCAGTGCTGTTCGCCCTTCGTTCAAGAGCCAACGCCGCCACTGGATGTACGCCTGGCAAGGCAATGTTCGGCCACGATATCCAGCGCCCAGGCGAATGGAGGTTAGAAGTGGAAGATCCATCTGAGCGACGAATGACACGAGAGGAAAGGAACGAGGAAATCAGGTGACGTCAAACACGGTATCAGAGGAGATACGGTGGACCGAGCTCCGCTGTACCAAATTGGGCAGAACGTTCTTGTAAAAGCTCCTGTCCAAATTAAGAAGCGGCGGGAGAACGTACCCGGAATGTCCGCCCAGTGGATGGGACCATACGCCATCCGGGACTTGCTTCAGGGAGCTGTCTACCTAGTGAACCAGGAGCATAAAACTCATTTCTATCCAAAAGTACTGCGTTAGAAAGGCAACTAATATTTTCAGATGATTTTCAGTTTCTCAGTGAATCGTTAATGTGAAACACATGTTCGTCAGGACACAAATGTTACGGTAAGTAGCTACTTTAACTTGAAGGCTTCCGCGGCCGTCGTCCGCTGTTGAATTCCTGGCTTCCGCTTGGAACTGCATCTCTTGTCGAATTTCTTCTACTGCCGACGTTTCGTTTTATATTGCAGAAGAACTTCCTCAGGGCTACTGCTGCTGCTGCTGCTGGTGGTGGTCTTGCTGCTGCTTCTTGTAAGTCGTTGATACTCAGTTGGTATGTCCGCAGTCGTGGTATTTATAGTGGCCGATGGCAGCAGCGGGGTGGAACGGTGGGCGGGGATTGGTTTGTTAGTGCGTGACAAGCCATTAATGAGATGTTTCCATGTATTGTGAAGGTAGAAGCCATTATCGCGGTTCAGGTTATTGGAGTGTTGGAAAATTTCTATAGATTCATGGATTTTACTGTTAAAGAAATGAGACGAGCGGGCTAGGAGTTTTGAACCCGCATCGACCACTATAAATACCACGACAGCGGACATACCAACTCTGTATCAACGACTTAGAAGAAACAGCAGTAAGACCATCAGCAGCAGCCCTGAGGAAGTTCTTCTGTTATGGAGAACGAAACGTCGGGAATAGAAGAAATCCGAAAAGAGACGCGGTTCCAACCGGAAGCCAGGAATTCAACGGTAAGTAGCTAGTTATAGATTAAGCTCGGAAATTTCAAGTTTTCTAATGACAGTCTCTTTCTGGAAATAAATGATCACCCTAAAGACAACTTTTTTTTTTAGAGACAACTTCAATTATAAGATTACAAAATTTTGTTGCAAATCATTTTTTATTACAGAGGATCTCTCGAACATCCTCTGTATAGCTGTCTCAATCCTATTTGGGTCCTCGCTAGCAGAAGCAATGTCAGGTTAGAAAACGATCGCAGGATGTCGCTAATATTAAGTTGATAATATTCCCAGAAAAACTATCTTTTTTGTTCACATTATTTACCCGAAATTTTGCCTTAATGTAAAGCGAATAATCTGAATGAATCTGTTTAGTTATTTCTTTTTATTCTGAATGGCTTTCTTATAGCAATACTGAAAAATAGTGAGAGCATTTTTCTCCATTAGAATGAAAAATGTATTTTTCACAGTGTTTATTTTGCAAAATTGCCAAAAGAAAGTCATTCAGTATAAAATTATATAACTAAATAAAAATTCAAGTAGACAAAAACAAAAAATCACTTTTTGTTGTGAAAATTGTTTTATTCGCGTTATATTACCGTAAGATAAATTCATCTAAACAATGTGAACAAAAAAGATAATTTAGTTTACTGCTTCTTTAAGCGGAGTTACTCTAGCAATATTTTCCAGCAATAAATTATAGGGATTGGTGTATGTGTGTTTATAGTGAACTTCACCGTTAACCACTTAGGGTACCAACAAGCCGAAGAGCCCTCGCTGTTCACCCTTGATATTTAGGTCGTGCTCGATACCGCAATATCATCTCGATGTAAAACAAATGAATAGTTTTAAATGGAATCGTGCACGTCGAAGATATGGACTGCTATTCGTCTTCGAAATGCAAAGTTCCATTTGTTTTATATCGAGGTATCAAGCGCGACCTAAATATCGAGAGTGAACAACGCGGCTTCTTCGGCATATTTGCACCTTTACACATTATAAATATTGTGTAAAGGGACCACATAAAAAGGCAAAACGGACTACGTAACTATTTTATTAGAGACTCTGCCACTTCAATACTTTGCAGGTAACTTTTAGGAAGCAACTGAAAAGACAATCCGAGCAAAAAATTGTTTTAAAAAGTAGTTTTGTAGGGGTAGCTTTAATATTTTAGTCCTAACTTTTCAGTTTACACATTTTGTCAAAAATTTGTGAAAGAAATATTCTTTATATTATTTGGCACAAAAAACGTTCAGATTCAACTCAATTTTGGAGTAATTGAGGTTTAAAAGTTCGCATGCACCTATTACATAATGTTGAAACATAAAATTTATCAATTTCTTATTGTTCACTTTGTATAAAAAGGTGACCTTATTTTTTGATGTTCTATCACCCTGAAAATATCGGGAGATATTTCTAAACGACCGTATACAGGGAAGGGCAAAAGTATGGAACCGGCTTAATATTTGGAAAAATGTTTGACGTATCTACTTGAAATTTGGTATGTGATTTAGAGTCAATAAAACCTATATTATCAATTTGTTTCAATTTATCTGCTCTTGTTTCTGAGATCCAACGCTTACTTGATTTTTTTTTAAATGACAACCTGCTGATTTCTTTCCTGTATTTAATAGCTCTTTTAATTCTCTAAACGACTGCATAAAAATATTTATCTATTACATAAGAATATTTTCGAGAAAATAACGTTTGATGAAAAAGTTAAGAAAAATGGTTTATTGTTTGATATTCGACAAAAATATTAGTTTTAACAAAAAAACTAGAAAACCACAAGATTATGGGTTGTTCTTAAGATAGAACTAAAGCAAACTTCAATAAAAGTTGCTTTAAAAACATGAAAACAAATACGGGGAAGGACAAAAGTATGGAACCGGCTTATTATTTCGAAAACTGTTTGACGTATCTATTTAAAATTTGGCGTGTGATTCAGGGTCAATAAGACTTCAGACATCATCAATTTATTTCAATTGTCTATCGGCTCTTATTTCTGAGATCCAAGGCCTACTTGTTTTTTTTTTCTTAAATGACAACCTGCTTATTTTTTTCCTTTAATAGTTCGTTTAATTTTCTAAACGACCATATAAAAATAATTATCAATTACATAAGAAAATTTTCGAGAAAAAAACGTTTGAATGAAAAAGTTAGGAAAAATAGTTTATTGTTTGATATTCGACAAAAATTCTAGTTTTAACAAAAAAAATGTAAAACCACAAGATTATAGGCTGTTTTTAAGATAGAACTAAAGAAAAATTTAATAAAAATTGCCTTAAAAACAAGAAAACAAATACATACTAAATATCAGCGTAAACCATATTTTCTAACTTTTTCATTCAAACATTATTTCCTAGAAATTTTCTTATGCGATAGATAAATATTTTTATGTGGTGGTGTAAAGAATTAAACGAATTATTAAATAGAGGAAAAAAATTCAGCAGTTTTTATTTAAGAAAAATCAAATACGCGTTGGATCTCAGAAACAAGAGCAGATAAACAATTGAAATAAATTGGTAATGTATCCTATTGACTCTGAATCACATACCAAATTTCAAATAGATACGTCAAAGTTTTCGGTTCCATACTTTTGCCCTACCCTGTATAAATCTATACAGTGTCAATTATCCTAAAGCAATTATTATTCCTAGTTTAAAAACGTGCTACTATACTATTAAACCAATAAACATACTTCATTTTTCTCGTTTTCGTTACATTTGTAATGTCGGTGATAACGGAAGATTGCACCACCACCTTTCATTCTTTTTAGCGGAATTTGCGACTGTAAAAGCATACTAAAAAATGTTACGTAGCGTGTACAGTTGTAACGTAACATATTTTATAAAAAGTAAATTTTACTTACGTATTCTTCAGGAAAATAATGACCACTCTCGTCCATGTTGTCTATCAAACCCAACCGACTACGAATTTTTTTCGAGCGGGAATCACAGAAGCATGTTTAAATAGGATTACAGTGTTGACAAATTTACTGGACGCTCTATTGCACTTAAGTGAAAGTTGTATACCTGCAGTTCTATATACGAAAATGATACTAGCGCCACCAGTAGATATACGCTTGAACTAAAAATGTACGACTGCTTCCATTTGATCATCATTCGGAAGTCCAGAAAAATTTTGCCAAACGACAGGTAGAGGTCATAGGAGTCCCCAAAAATCTTTTTGCATGGGATACAATCGGGCGTCCGTATACGGACGCTCAATTACGGGGGACGCCCAAATAATGGCTAATTGACAATATAGAGACGCCCAAATGATAGCGGGATGTATATATATATATGTAGCACCTTTTTCACTATTAAATATCTGTGAAGCAGATCTGTGTTTTTTCGTCAATTCATAAATAAATTTGTCGGTGTCTACACTTGCGGAGAAAAACCGCCTCGTTCCTTTTTTGTATTGTAATTTATTTTTAGCTATTTATCAATGCACATGACATTGGTTATAACCTCCGAACTTCAGTACACACTATGATTCAGAAATATCTCACGATATTTGCGGGGTGAGTAGAACATCGAAAAAAAGTCATCTTTTTATATATTTTTTTTCCAAAAGTGAATAATAAGGGAGTTATAAGCCCTGAAAGAAGGATGAAAAATATTGCTTTTTGGTAATATCTTCAATCAGGAGAAAAAATGCTATCGAATAGAACAATAAAAAAACATAAGTTGTATTTAAGAAATCGAAACTGATGATGGTCGTGGAAAGACGAAACGTTTGACTTCAATTCTGTTACTCCTATTCGAAGCAGAATCATAAAGTGCGTGTAGAAAGTTAAATCAGAATTTCAAAATTATGTATAATAAAAGAGATAAAGAGAGAAAAAGAAAATCGTTTTTTTACATTTTTATTAGTATCTCAAGAAGAAATAAGAAAAAAAATGATTCTCTCAACGGATACGAATTAGGCATTAATTCGTGCAACTTTTCTTCTATTTAACCGAATTTGTATCTCTTAAGCCCGCAATAGACGATCATAAATTGCATGAAATTTACATGTAATATATGACAAAACCTATTTTTCAACGTGTATAGCGAGCAAAAAGAATTACATGAATTTATACATGTAAAATTGACAACAAAGAGCAAGTTCTATTTCTCAAGGTTTCTAAGGTGAAATTTTAGTAAATTCTAGTGACTTTCATTATTGCTGTTGGCTGTTGACTCAGATGAATAAATAACGACTTCAGCTAGTTTATGTGGGTATATGTTTATAAATAATTTTAGCTTGAAGATAGTTTAATCATTGATAACCAAGTGCTCTCCTTTTGGATGATACCCTTGATAACATAATCCAACATTCCCAGCTATTTAAAGAAAATATCTTGAAGTTAGAAGCATTAATGAGTTACCATTTTAATCAACCTTAACATTCTAAATTACTATTTAATGCAACATCTTTTTCTTAATATAATTGAAACGTTTATTGCGAATTACAATTCATGAATTTATACACACATGTTTACATGAATTTTTTTGTGAAATTATTGGAACATGTATTGCCGGCTTAACGGTTTAGGAGATCCGTTCAGTGCACACTCAATTTGAAACAACCGGTATATCCACATATACTAGCTGAAGTCGTTATTCATTCATCTGAGTCAACAGCCAACAGCAACAATCAAAGCCACTAGAATTTACTAAAATTTCACGTCAAAAATCTTGAGAAATAGAATTTGCTCTTTGTTGTCAATTTTACATGTATAAATTCATGTAATTCTTTTTGCTCGGCTATACACGTTGAAAAATAGGTTTTGTCATAAATTTCATGCAATTTATGATCGTCTATTGCGGGCTTTATTTGTTATTTTCGTGTCGGACAAAATTTGTGATGCGATTTGCGTGACGACCTTCTCAAGTCTACGAATATTAAATCTTTGTTTATGATGCCACTTACGACGCTTGTGCCCCGTTTTAATTGTGTATCGCGCAATAAATAACTTTGGGCACTAAAAAGCAATTTTGTGTGTTCCATTCTCGTTAGATTTAGCTCGTCTTCGGAAATCAAGGAAACCAACAACGCTGTTTATTTGAATTGAAGTTGAAGATGACAATTTGCTGCAATATTTACGATCCAAAAAATTTTCCTTTCATTGTAATCTACATACATACATAATTTATACTTTACATAATTTAGATAAATAAACGTAAATATGGAACCCTGGAATTATTATAAATCCCTTCGTAATTTGACCATAAATGCCGTACGTCGAGAGAAGAAAGTTTTTTGAAGCACTTGCTAGAGAATAGTACTTCTAAAGAACTTTGGAAAAATCTGAAACATTTTAATTTGGGGCGTAAGGTAATTTCAGATATTCCTTTACCTTTGCAAGATCCTTATCAATTTAATGATTATTTCATAAAATCTATCCCTCAAAATATTTCGCCCAATGATGATTAGTGCTGTAAAAGTAATGAAAAAATTTGTACTCGTATGTATTCGTTACTTTAGATTTCGTTGCCCGTTACAAAGTATTCGTTACTCGTTACTTTCGTTACAATGTGTAACGGATCATCTTACACAAATGTATAGGATGCCGTAATGAGAAAAGTTTTGAAATATTTCGCACAATTGACAAATGAATACTGCTTCTTTATTTTTTCATATAATAAGTAATATAAGTAAATTTTAAGAATTAAAAAAAATATAGCATTTTACACCTTCCTTGTCTTAATAACGAGTAACAGGTTCATATTTTGTTTGACAACTTGACTATATTGATGCAAACATTCTTAGAATATAATTATTTTATTCTTAATTACAATTATTTTATAACTTAAATTGAATCAATAAGAATAAGTAACCATTTAAAAAATAAGTTTTATTTAAAATAAATTAATACTTTCTTATAAAAAATAAATCGATAATCTCCTGCAAAAATGAACTAATAATTTCCTATAAAAAATAAACCTAGAATTTCCTACGAGAAATAAATCAATTTCGTATAAAAAAATAAATCAATAATTTCCAATAAAAAAACAAATTTCAAATAATAATTTCTTTACAATAAATAAATAAAATTTTTATAACAAATATATAAACAATAATTTCTTTATAACAAATAAATAAATATTATTTTTTTTATAATAAATAAATATCAAAATGTGGTTAAACTTTCCTTTCTGATAATTAAAGAAATCTTTGATTTATATTTAGAAACAATATTTTCTCCATACGTTTTGGTTTTAGTGAAGTACGTTTGTCAGATAGTATTTGACCTGATTTGGAAAAGATTCTCTCCGACGGTACCGATGTAGCCATAACACAAATATTTTTTTGCTAAATCAGCAATATTTGGATAAACTACTCTACGTGTGTGCCACCAGTTCAATGGATTTTTTTCCTTGAAACTTGCTTTTCTTCTACGTATTGGCGGATTGTCAAGACTCTGGTGGTAGTAGCTGATGTATTGGAATTTGATTTTAGATCAAAACTTATCCAAATGGAATCTTCTTCAAGTATAGGTGAATTTGGTTCTTTTTCTTGGTTTTCTGATGTGCATGTAATGGAGATATTGTGTAATTCAGTTTGTAAAGAACTTTTAGCATACTCATAAGAAACATCGTCAATAAAAGCTTGCCTTTTGAACCTTGGATCCAAAAGAGCTGCCTTTGACAACAATGGATCTCGCGACCTGTTTCTGAACCTGCTGTTGAATTCAGCAATTAGTTTATCAAGTAGATTTTTTGATAAATTGCTGGTTAAAGTCCTACGTAAATTGGTTAACATTTGTAAGACGCTATTATTGGCCGCCAAAACTTTTGAAATAGTTACTTCATTTTCAAATGACATTTCTTCCGTAAGTTGTTTAAATGGTTTTAAAATTTTTATAATTTCTGGAAGAACCTGCCATTCGCTATCTGATAAATTTTGCACAGGATTGTGCAATAAACCCAGTGCAGCTTCTATAGGTTCTTGCAAATTAGCTACTCTTTCTATCATATCTAAGGTACTATTCCAACGGGTTATAACATCAATTTTGAGTTTCAGTGCTTTTTGTGTTGGTCTTAGTTGCTCCTGCACACTAAAAAGTTTCTTTTTAGCCAAAGGGCTCCTATGGAAATGTTCGACAATAGATTTGATTTTCTTGATAATGTCCTGTATGACTTCAAGACCGGCACGCACTATTAAATTTAGAGTATGAGCAATACATGACATATGCCCCCATCCCGACAATCTTCTTGCTGCTTTCATGTTTGCTGCGTTGTCTGTTACGCAGACAAAGATTTTTTCATTTATTTCCCATTCAGTGGTGATATCAATCAATTTTTGTTTTATATATTCAGCAGTACGTCGCTCGTGACATTCAAAACAGCCTAAGAGTGCTGAACGCAATTCCCAAACATCGGCCAAAATGTAATGCGCAGTGACTGCTAAATACGAAGTTGTTGCGCATGAGGTCCACCCATCCGTCGTTAATGATACATATGAGGTGCGACGTAATTCATTTCAATTCAATTTTTCTTTGGCCAATATATACTGAGTATCAAGCAAATTATTACTTAATAAAAATTTTGACGGCATTTTATAATTGGGTTCAAGATAATTTAATAAACCCTTAAAACCTGAATTCTCTACTACAGAAAATGGCTGGAGATCTTTAATAATCAGTTTCAGGATTAAATCACTATTTTTTCCCCGTGCGACATTTATAGGTTTCCTTATAAACGTCGAAACGTCTGTTTGTTTTAGTTTTTTTAACGGCGGGCCTTCTTCTTCTATATTTTCTTGCAAACTATTAAGTTGGGTTGGGTTGCATGGTCTTTCTAACGAAGGGCCTTCTCTGACGGATTGTGCGACGCTTCCAGCACTTTCTTGCAAACTATTAAGTTGCCTTGAAGACGAAGTCGGTAACGTAGGCGATAGTGGTAAGGATAAGGAAGAATTAGAGGATGTTGGAAGGAATGTAGCGTCATAAGATAGGCGGTGTTTGTTTATTAAATGTTTTTTCAAATTGGTTGTTGAACCACCTTTTACTGAATAGGAAGATTGACACACGTCACACATGGCTTTATTTTCTGATACTTCAGTAAAAAAACTCCAAAGTTTACTCGTTTTTCTTTCCATAATTGCACTAATAAAAAAGGAAATTAATGTAGTCAGGCAATTGGTCAGAATCAATGCAATTGAAGTGCTAAACACTTAAAGTGTGTAAATATTTTAATTTGTATTCAAGAAGTCGAATCAAAACAAGGAATATTTTAAATTTTAATAGAATTATTAATAAACGTATTTGTCTAAATAAATTTTTAATAAAACGAAAATTACATTATCTACGCTTGCTGTTAAAATTCCGTTTTATGAACTGTTTTGAGTTGAACAAAGCACACTACAACGTTCGCTATAGAGAAGAAATAATTTTGTTTATTATCAGCTTTGAGACCACTTCGAATGTTGCTGTATTGCATCGAACTTGTACACCCCCTAACTTCGCACGTTCAAAGGCGCGGAGCGCCTTCTCTATTTATAGAAATTATCATTCGCATTACAGTCCAAGCTGTAAATTTTTGGACTAATTTATCACAACTCTGTTTATTATAAAATACTAAAAATACAATTGCTACTTACTAAAAATGCCTACGTAAGCTGTAGAGGCACATACGAGATAAGTAATTTATAACTGAAAATACGTATTGATCGGGAGCTCGCATTCTTTCGTACCTCTTTCGTATCAAATCGTGCGCTTTGGTCATACGAGTAACGAAATATTTTAACAAGTAACGAATCGGTACTTCGAGTCTCATGTTATACCCGTTACTCAGTAACGAATACATACGGTTTGCAACAGCACTAATGATGATGTGCAATTTTATTCTAAAAATTTTAAATTCAATTTTAATCATAAGTTTTCCTTTTCTTTAGTTAATACAGATGTCATAGTTAAAATTTTACATGGTATTAAATCTTTGGCTACTGGCTAATGTGAATATGTTAAAACTCTGTTGTCTTCTACCTTACATTATTCGTATAGTTAATTCTTGTTTACTTCTCAGTTATTTTTCTATTTCCTGGAAGCATGCTATTGTGGTACCTATTGCTAAAGTACTACAACCCACTAATTTCAATCATTACAGACCTGTCAGTATATTACCTACACTTTCTAAAACTCTAGAAAAAATAATTAACATGCAATTGCGCGATCACTGTAACAAACTAGATATTTTGCCTATTTGTCAGTGTGGATTTAGACCATCACATAGTTGCGCTATTGCTTTGCTTGACGTTACTGACGATATACTAACTGCTGCTGACAAAAAACTGGACGCGCGTTTTTGTACTCTTAGATTACAGTAAAGCGTTTGACACGCTAAATCATGATGTCTTACTTGCAATCTTGCATTTCATTGGGCTGTCGGATTCTTGTATTTCCTTCTTTAAAAGTTATTTAAATAACCGATTGCAAGTGACTTGTGTTGCTTCTCAGATTTCTTTGCCCTCTGTTATAACACACGGCATACCACAGGGTTCTATTTTAGGATCACTACTTTATGCCATATACCTTGTAACTTTGAAAATTACATTAACAATTGTAAATATCATACGTACGCTGATGATACCCAGCTATTGTTTTCTTTTTTCCGCACTGATTGCATTTCCGCTGCTGCTGCTTGTTTAGCAAAGTCTTATCTCCCACTGACTTGCCACTTAGTATTGATAACACGCCATTACAATTTATAAACGAAGCTAAAGATTTAGGGTTAATCAGTGGCGGTTTCTCCATTAGGTCATTTGGTCAATGACCTCCCAAAGAATTTTTGTGTTATGCTAGAATTTTGTATTAGCTGTAGTAATTTATCGTTTCCATTCTACTCCACAACTTTTTGTTCGTATTCGTCAATTTTCATATTTTGCGCGCGATTTCCGCCGAAACAAATCCCATTCATACTTCAAGCACCAGCCGAGCAAGGCGAATTTGCCCGGGTCAGCGCTAGACACCGCCCCCGTTGTGTTAAACAGAACCGAATCGTAAATGCAAACTGCAATGAGTAAGAGAAAACAAATATATGGAAATTTTACATGTGTTGAAGAAAGATAATGCAGGTCCTAGTCCTCGTGTACGGTCAACAGCCGGGCAAAGGGTAGAAGCTTAACTATTCGCACCATCTGTAGTTGCCACATGGTAAAGCGTTAGCTGTAAAATAGAAATCAGCACCGCATGTGCTGCTTATTGTCCAATATGTTATTTACATACATATGTCTAGTGACTACTGTTCGGTGATTTTTTACGTTTCAAATTATGGGCGTTTAGTTGTGTTTTTAAATGAGATCTTGTTATGTATGTACCACACTGCAATGTCAAAGATGTTCCTAGCCTAGATAAGTACGTACTGTTCAATTTAATTAAAGCTATTCACTAATTTTGGTCAATTATTGTAGACTTGCATTTCTGCCAAGTGGTGTGGTAGTTGGAATCAAGAGAAAGTTTGTGTACACTGTTTGGATTTTAAATTCCAATTATGTCGGTTTCGATAGTTCAAAGAATAAAAGAACTTAAAGCTAGCAACAGTTTAAATTTTGAAAGACGTTTGGATTTTAAAGAAAGTGGTCGTCCTCGTCCACAACTGCAAATCAGACAAACTAGCAAAGACAAAAACAAAGAGGTGCATCGCAATTTCCGGATGTGTATGTACGATCTAGCGGAATGGATTTGTGGATGTGAAGTGAGTAATGCATTTTACTGTTACGTGTGCTTGATTTTTTCTGATGATTCGCTGTGGTGTAAACACGGGGTTACCGATTTGAAACATTTAAAAGAAAAAATTAAAAAACATTCTGTATCAGCAGACCACATGAAAAGTTCAGTGGATTATGCTACAGTCGGGCGTGTTGATATTCGATCACAACTGGACGGTGCATATAGGCAATCTGTAAAAGATTTTAACGAAAATGTGTCAAAAAATAGATACATTTTGTGTAAATTAATAGACTGTGTTAAATTTTGCGGTGCATTCGAGTTAGCGCTGCGAGGGCACGACGAGACTCTGACGTCTGAAAACCCAGGTGTATTTCGGGGACTGGTAGACTTCATTTCGGAGCTGGACTCGATTTTTAAAGAATATTTAGAGAAGACTACCGTTTTCAAGGGTACATCCAAAACCACACAAAATGAATTACTTGAGTCGATGCTAGCGGTCGCCCAAGAAAAAATTAAAATTGAAATTAAATTAGCGGATTTTGTCGCTATACAAGTAGACGAAACTACCGATAGCTCGAATAAAACTCAAATGGTTTTTGTAATACGTTATGTATTAAGAGGTATTGTTCATGAAAGGTTTTTAAAGTTTGTAAATCCTCTAGGTACTACTGCTGAAATCCTGACACAAGTAATACTTAAAGAATTGGAAAACTTAGGAATAAATCAAACACCAGAAAAATTAATTGCACAAAGCTATGATGGAGCCTCTACTATGAGTGGCAGGTTAGGAGGTGTGCAAACAAAAATTAAGCAACAATATCCGACCGCAAATTTCATACATTGTTATGCACATCAACTAAATTTAATTCTGCAGAAAGCGGCAAGCCAAGATAGAAACATTAAAATATTTTTCGCTAATTTGCAACATTTTCAACATTTTTTAGTCGATCTCCGAAACGAACAGCAGTTCTTGCTGAATTTGTTAAAGTTCGTTTACCTAGAGCTGCACCGACAAGGTGGTATTTTAACACACGTTGTGTGGAAACAGTATTTTTATATCAACATGACATCCTAGCTTGTTTAGAGAAAATAATTGCTACTGAAGAAGACTCTAACACCATTAACCAGGCCGTTGGTTTAAAAACTTTTTTACAAAGCGAAGATTTTTTATATTGGCTGAACTTTTTTCATCTGATAATGCCTAATTGTGAGATTCTCTTTAATCAACTTCAGAAACGTAGAATTGATGTGATATCAGTTAAAAACTGGATAGCCTCTTTCAAAACGTCAATAGAAAACTTAAGAAATAAAATTTTGAACGAAGCACCTTTGCAAGTATCTGAAACGTCCGCAGTCAGCGCCAGAACTAAAAGACAGAGAAACGAAAATTCTAAACGTCGTATGTCTCTGGAAGTGTGTGATATAATAGTTTCTGAAATTAGTAACCGTTTCAGCTTTAGTGACCACTTAATAATAGCGCAACTTTTTTTCAATGAACAGTTTGAAGAGTATAAAACAAAATTTCCAACCCATATTTTAAAACTGGTTAAAGCATCATTTCCTTTTATTAATAACTTAAAATTAAAAACTGAACTAGACGTAATTTATGAGCGCCCTGATTTTCGTGAAAGTGCTGGAGCTATTGCAATTCTCCAACTATTTATTAATAACAATCTTTGCGATACATTTTCGGAAAGTGTTAAGTAATTAAATATACTGTGTACGTTGCCCATGACAACAGTCGAGAGTGAACGGTGCTTTTCTACATTGAAGAGGATTAAAACATTTTTGCGCAACACCATGGGACAAGAAAGATTGTCCGCGTTGGCCATGCTAAGCATAGACAAGTCCTTCATTAAGAATATTGAAAATTTCAATGAACTTGTTATTGACCACTTTGCAAGTAGTAAGGACAGAAGAATAAACCTGCAGTTCAAAACTGTTTAAGTACGTAACCATGTACACACAATTCCTTTTTAGTTAATACCTTTTTGTTCTGTTTTTTGTGTTTTTGTTTGTTTTTGAGTAATTCTGTAATTCATTATTTTTGTAGTTAGTATATTCTCACATCGTATTTTACGGATATTTTCTTATATCGTACTTCCTCCTGTTACACATTAGTTTGCATGTTTCTTATAGTGTTTAATAGGTAATATTTTATTTGGGTACTGGTATGGTGGATGGTTTGTTCCATCTGTATTAATAACTATCATTCTAAATTAACTGTATCACTCAGTCTTTTGTGTTTATAATTGACCAAATGACCCCCCTGTAAATTTGACCACCAGCCGCCACTGGGGTTAATACACGTACTTGATGATAAATTAAGGTTCAATAGTCATATTTCCATGTGCATACGAAAAGTTTATTCCAGTTTAAAGTTATTATTTAACAAACGCCATTTTTTAACTCGGAAATTGAAAATTATGTTATGTGACAGCATTATTCTTTCACACTTTAATCGTTGCGATGTTGTACACGGTCCTTGTTTTCACGCTGTTACGCGTAATAGAATTCAACTTGTGCAGAATTCATGTCTCAGACTTATCCATGTCATTAGAAAATATGAGAGAGTTTTTCATATACTAGCATACACAGGCTGGTTAAACATGTCAAATAGGAGATTTCTTCATTTCTCTTGTTTATTTATAAAATGATTTAGAGATATGTCCTACTTATTTATAAAAAATATCTTTTAGATCTGATGTCCATCACTTAAACATACCGTAATGTAGTGGTGTTTTTTCATTTAATATTATTTTCTCTATTTCATGGTTCACCTGATTCACATATTTTTGTGGATAATTGGATAATTTTTACAGTTAAAACTTAAAGATTCGTCTACTTCTAACTTATGAATGTATCTTTTTGCGATTGTTGTGAAATTTTCTTCTAATATTCCTCTCAGAACATCTTCCTCTTCTTTCCCACATTTAAGATTTAATTTCCTTAAATCTTCCTTCTTTTGGATTTGGAGTTTATTACGAATTTCTATATTATTTAGAATTTTCTCCTTCTCCTCACTTGAATCTTCTTCTGACTCAATCCATTTTATGGTTTTCCCCTATACTTCAATTAATCTTTCTTCAACATTTATTTTTATATTTAGTTTATTCAAAGAGTCATTTCCAAGATACATTTATTTCCTAATCCGCTGACTATCACAAATTCCATGTCTACTTTTGTTTCTAATATTTCCATTGTTATTAAGATTCTGTCGGTAACCATTAACTTTTTCTTTGCAGCAGTTAATAAATTAATTGTCTTTCAAATTATGTTTATTCACAATACTTTTATCGATAAAAGATATTTCAGCTGCAGTGTCTATTAATGCACAAAAGTTAATATTATTTATTTTAATATTTATATTTTGTAACACGCAGCTGCCATCTAGTGGCTGATTGCTTAATCTAGGCGATCTCATTTCAGTTTAGGGGGAGTACAAAAACAACCAACAGTATAATTCGTATGTTGCTAGACGTTAGACATTCTTTTGTTTACTAAACTCTTTTGTTTAAGAATTATTATTTTCTATGTTTTCTGAAGTGTAGTGATTTAAGTTTGTTAATGTATGTTCTTTAATATATGGTAGAAAATATCCTACGAGTTATTTATCAAAGCTAGCCGAAACAAAGGGCTCGTTTTTTACTCGGAATTAGTTTATCCGTTGTAGCTGTTTTGTGTTGTCGTAACTCTTCTTGGACCGGGCTGGTTTCTTAGCGGAATGCTAACGGTCCACCGTTACTTGTAGCGAAAAAATGAAACACTCACGTCACAGTTCACTAAAACTATTTATTTAATAGTAATGATACAATTACTTAAAACTACCGTAAAAAGAACACGAAACCGACACGAGTTGTTTGCGATATGTTACTTGTAACTGTTGATTATTACAATGTTGCTGATGTTACTGAGCCATAGTTATGGCCACTGAATGATGAGTTAAAATAACTGCCTTATTGCTTTTCGTCCGACAATTTTAAAGGAAAAATGCCGGGTTAAGATAGTGGGGTGGATACTAGGGGGAAGAAAATTCATTGGGCTCAAATGGGGGTGTAAAATTCTGATTGGTTATGAGCAATTAGGTAGGCAGGGTTTGATGGACATTGGATGATAATCATCTATGTCCAGAGAAACTTTAATGCATTGCAGTTTTGAGAAAGAGAAAATTGACGTTTCGCGAGAAGGGGCTTAGGATTCAAAAGGGGATTAAAACCTACAATTACTCCGGCGATAGAAACGATTATGTCTGCGGGAGATTTGTGAACCTTGCATTGATAACCATAAAATGTAAGAGATTTCCTAGCCAGGAACAATGAATCAAGTCGGGGCAAGCAAATAGGTAAACACATTAATAAAATTAGAAAAGGCCCGCATTTAAAATAATTTACATATCCAAAGTAAGGGATAATTGCACAGTGAAACCTAAGCAAGCTTCTGAGAAAGGTTGAGGTGAGGATTTTCCTAGCATTAGTTTCTGAACGCAAATATCTACAATAAGAATAAATGATGTGATTTAAAATTATGAACTTATCCTAAACTAAAATGTATGTAAAATAAGCGTTTGTGACTACGTAACAAACATGGCGCCCCCTTGAAAGGATCCGCTTTCAACACCTAATGTTCTGTTGTCAAGTCCACAGGTAGAACACACAGCCTGTTAATTGCTCGCTTTAGGCTGTCCTTGGAGGTCTTCACGGTGGCGACTCGAACGATGCCGTCCTCACCAGGATGCAGTTGCTCTATGCGTCCTGTTACCCACATGAACGGAGGAACGTTGTCTTCCCTTTTGATCACCAACTGTCCTGGTTGAAGCTTGAATTCCTGTTGTCCCTTCCATTTTGTCCTTTGCTGAAGTTGGCAGAGGTATTCTCGCGACCACCTCTTCCAGAAATGTTGTTTCATCTGCTCTAAGTGCTGCCAGCGTGACAAACGGTTAAGTTTCAAACATGTAAGGTCAGGTTCTACAGTAGCTGTTACAGAGTCCCCAATTAGGAAATGGCCAGGGCAAAGGGAGGACATATCATTTGGATCATTGGATAAAGACGTAATGGGTCTGGAATTTAGAATAGCTTCAATCTGTGTTAAAAGAGTGTAAAACTCTTCGAAGGTTAACTTGGTATTACCAATTATTCTTTTAATATGGTGTTTTGCTGATTTTACCGCAGCTTCCCACAACCCACCAAAAGGCGGAGCTCTTGGAGGTATGAAATGCCAATTGACATTGTCTGCTGCTAAGGTGTTGGCAATTTTATGTTGGCTTTCTGCCTTGAAGAGATCACTGAGTGCCTTAAGCTCACGATTTGCTCCCACAAAATTCGTTCCGTTGTCGGAATATAAATTGGAGACCTTTCCACGGCGTGACATAAATCTTTTTAAGGCGCTGATGAACGCGTCAGTTGAAAGATTGCTGACGAGCTCGATGTGTATTGCCTTGGTTGCAAAACACACGAATATTGCTGCGTAGGCCTTTGTTGTACGGAGACGTCGTCCAGTTCCATCTTTGACCTGGAACGGTCCACAATAATCTACTCCTGAGTTAATAAAGGCTCTCGTTGGTGTTACTCGCGCAGCGGGTAGATCACCCATTTGCTGTTGCATAACAGGTGCGCTGGCCTTAGCGCAAGTTACGCATTTGTGGATGATTTCTCGTGTTAAGCTTCTACCTGATAATGGCCAATATTTTGATCGGACTGCTGCAAGAGTTCCTTGCACTCCAGCATGTAGTTGTTTAAGATGTTCTGATCTCACTAGCAATTTTGAGAAGGTGTGATTAGACGGTATTACGATGGGATGTTTTCTCTCGTAAGAGAGTTCTGAGTGTTTTAGGCGACCTCCTACTCTTATTATACTGTCAGCATCCAAAAATGGATTTAAACATAGCAGTCTGCTTTTACAGTGAACCTTGCCATGGAGTTGAAGATCATTCAGTTCTCTGGAAAATGTGTTGCGCTGTACTTCCTTGATGAGTGTGTTAGTAGCCTGTTTGAGCTCTATGGGTGTAAGCACGCCATGTGAGGGGGTAGTTTTGGATCCTTTAATTTTGATCAGGAGATTGTGCGCAAAGCGCTGACAATATGCTGTTACTCTCACGAGTTTGTCAAGGTGTGAGAATTTGTCCATGAGTTGTGACGTAGTGTCGTTTGTTGATAATAAAATCACGACGTGTTGACGATATTCCGGCAGCTCTTGAATTCTCTGTTGAGTTGAATGTTTCCTTGGCCAAGACTCGTGAGATAATGAGAGCCATTCTGGTCCATGCCACCACAGGTTGTTATTTAATAATTGAGACGGTAACACCCCTCTCGAAATTATATCGGCTGGATTTTCGGCGCCACTGACGTGATTCCAATTGTTTGGTTGCGTTAAGGTTTGAATTTCGCCTACTCTGTTCGCGACGAAAGTTTTCCAGTTTCGTGCGGAGGAACTGATCCAATCCAATACTACTGTCGAATCTGTCCACAAATGAACTCTTTTCTTCTCGAAGTTGCGAAGTGCACCTGTCACCTTGTTTGTTAATTGCGCTAACAAAAGTGCACCACACAATTCTAATTTGGGTAACGATGTACATTTGATAGGTGCAACTCGTGATTTTGCGCACAGTAAATTTGAACACGTAACACCCTGTGAATTTGTCGTTCGTATGTAAATGCAGGCACCATAGGCTCGTTCACTGGCGTCACAGAAACCGCATATTTCCAAAATGCTCGTATCGTCTTGAATTGTTGCTAGTCGTGATATTCGTATTTGATTCAACAAAATCATTTCGTTTTCCAGATTTGACCACGAAGTTTGTATTTCCGCAGGGACCGATTCATCCCAATCTATTTTTAATGACCAGAGTTCCTGCATTATTATCTTAGCCTTGATAATGACGGGGCCCACAAGACCTAGCGGATCAAATATTTGCGCTATTTTTGATAAAATGTTTCTTTTGGTTATTTTTGGTTTGTTAGACTTCAGCGCCACAGAATATTGAAGAGTGTCTAGTTGGGAATTCCATTGCAGTCCTAAAGTTCGTACGTTTTCTTCTTCGTTCAGATTTAGTATTGTCGATTCCTTTGCTGATTCCGGCAACTCTTCTAATAGTGGCAAGTGATTTGAGGCCCATTTTCGGAGTTCAAAACCGCCTTCCGGAAGTAGTGATGTGATTTCTTTGATTATAGTTTTTACTTCCTGAATGGAATTAGCACCGGTTAGCAAGTCGTCGACGTAGAAATCCCGTAGAGTTACAGCTGCACCCGTAGGGTAGCGAGTTTTTGCTTCACATGCTAATTGCTGGAGGGACTTGATCGCTAAATAAGAAGCAGCGGCTGTTCCGTAAGTGACCGTTTGAAGTTCATACGTTTGGACTTGATCATTTGAATTAAACCTCCACAATATCCTTTGTAGTCGAGTTTCATATTCGTCTACTAATATTTGTCTATACATTTTGCATATGTCGGCTGTTATGACATATCTGTAGTTGCCGAATCGTATGATTATGGAGAATAGGTCGTCTTGTATGGTCGGCCCTACTAGCATTGCGTCATTTAATGATAGTCCGCTAGAAGTTTTACAGGAACCGTCGAATACTACCCGTAATTTTGTAGTCGTACTAGTGTCCTTTATTACGGCATGATGAGGCAAGAAAAAATGAGCTTCGTTGACATCAGGATGGGTTACCAGTTTCATGTGGCCTAATTCCAAGTATTCGGACATAAATTTGTGATACTGTTCCTTTAACTCTGCATGCTTGTTGAGCTTGTGCTCCAATGAATAAAATCTTTTGAGTGCCGTGGTTCTTGAATTACCCAAGTTATTTACATTCGCCTTGAGGGGTAACCGTACAATGAAACGTCCTTGATCGTTTCGTTTGTGCGTTTCAAGGAACTGTTGCTCGCATTGCTGTTCTTCAATTGTAAATAATTTCGAATCCGAAAGCTCTTCTAACTACCAGAACTTGGTCAATTGTGCATCTAAATTTAGCATCGATAAGTTACACGTTGTAATTTTCTGATTTGATGAAGCGGTGTTGACTTTGCCAGAAACTATCCATCCAAAGAGTGTTTTTTGTAAGTAAGGTTGATGATAAATCGATTTTATTTGGCCAATACAGAGCAGTTTCCAAAAGAGTTCGGCTCCGATCAAGATGTCCACCTCCCTGGATATATGAAATTCAGGATCTGCTAACTTAAGGTTACTGGGAATATCAATGCATGATTTTTGAAGGGAAAAGTGTGGCAGATTTTGAGAAATGTTTTCGATGACTAGGCAGTTCAAGTTTGTTTGAAATGCATTGTGTCTTGATGAGATTTGTACGTTTACTGACTTATTAACGCGAGACTGTGTGTTGTTTATGCCTACCACGGGAATGTGAATATTATTTTGTTTAAGCGATAATTTTTTAGCTAAAGCTTTGGTTATAAAATTCGACTGCGAACCCGAGTCTAGGAGAGCCCTGCATTTTTGAAATTTGCCAGTACCATCTCGAATGTTGATTATTGCTGTGGATAAGAATATTTGTGTGCCTTCATTCGATTGGGAAGAGTGTGCGACAACTGATCTCGACGTATGCGGGTTCTCGGATGTTGATGACCGTGGAGTTTCCTCGAAGTGCAATAAAGTGTTGTGCATTTTATTGCATTTTCTGCAGTTACTAGATGTGCATTTAGATGTAGGATGATTTGCTTTGAGACAATTGACGCACAGATGTTTTGATTTAGCTTCTTGTAGTCTTTCTTTAGTTGACAAGTTCAAGAATTTTTTGCAATGATAAATTGAATGATTTGAGTTGTTGCAAATTGGGCAAGACATGTGTTGGGTGGTAACGTGCGATGTTGTACTTCTGTGTTTGTTGTCCTTTGATTGTGCAAAAGTTTGTGAATTTGTTCTTGAAACAACTTCTAACGCTTGACATTTGTGCATTAGAAAATCTGTAACATCCTTGAAGGTGAGGACATCAGATCGTTTTAATTTCTGTTCCCACTCTTTGTTTGTTGCGGAGTCTAATTTTTTTGCAATTAGGTGAACTAGCAAGTCGTCCCAACTGTCTACAGGCCGTTTGAGTGCCTTTAGAGCTCTTGTGTGTTTAAGGCATCCGTCAAGAAGTTGTCGTAGTGCAATTGAATTTTCCTTTACTGATGAAGGTAGATCGTAAATCGCCTGAATGTGCGTTTGAATGATTAGACGTTTATTGTCGTATCGTTCGGTCAATAATTCCCACGCCTCAGCATAGTTGTCGGAGCTGATTTCCAATGAATGTAAAACTTCGGCTGCATCTCCTTTGAGTGAAGATTTTAGGTAATGGAATTTTTGTATGTTGGTTATGTCCGGGTTGCTATGGATAAGTGAATGAAAGGTGTCATGAAATGGATACCAGTCTTGATAATCTCCGGAAAAAATGGGTAAGTTGATTCGTGGTAAACGAATGTGATTGTTTATCTGAGGTTCTCGATTATTTGGTGATAAATTGTTTGGGACAAGGGTTTCTTTGGCAAGAAGTTTGTGTGCTATATTAAGGACATTGTAGTAATGATTTTCGAAGTCATCGTGATCCTGATCTTGATACTCTACGTTTTCAAGTATGGTAATGTGTGCTTGTAATTTCATAAACTCATCCAGTGATGGTTCCACTTTGGCCATACGTAGCCTTAACATGGTTAAATCATCGACGTTGTCTGATTTAAGAAACGTTTCGAATTTGGTTAGTTGTGATTTTAGTTGAGTCCTTTGTATTTTGAGTTCTTTGAGCTCAGATTCTGACGTTGTTCCCTTTATGTCAGGCATTGTGTTGATAAGGGTATATGAATGGTACGAGAAAATAATATCCAAAGAAAAGAAAAGGAGTTGCAAAATTGGGGACTCACCTGTTGGTTTGTTGTCCTTAACGCTGCAGTGGTTTGACTTGTTTCAGCGAATCTTCTGACGTAAGCTCCTAGGATATCTACATATCCGGCTCGAAGGACCAATGTTTTGTGTTGTCGTAACTCTTCTTGGACCGGGCTGGTTTCTTAGCGGAATGCTAACGGTCCACCGTTACTTGTAGCGAAAAAATGAAACACTCACGTCACAGTTCACTAAAACTATTTATTTAATAGTAATGATACAATTACTTAAAACTACCGTAAAAAGAACACGAAACCGACACGAGTTGTTTGCGATATGTTACTTGTAACTGTTGATTATTACAATGTTGCTGATGTTACTGAGCCATAGTTATGGCCACTGAATGATGAGTTAAAATAACTGCCTTATTGCTTTTCGTCCGACAATTTTAAAGGAAAAATGCCGGGTTAAGATAGTGGGGTGGATACTAGGGGGAAGAAAATTCATTGGGCTCAAATGGGGGTGTAAAATTCTGATTGGTTATGAGCAATTAGGTAGGCAGGGTTTGATGGACATTGGATGATAATCATCTATGTCCAGAGAAACTTTAATGCATTGCAGTTTTGAGAAAGAGAAAATTGACGTTTCGCGAGAAGGGGCTTAGGATTCAAAAGGGGATTAAAACCTAAACTAAAATGTATGTAAAATAAGCGTTTGTGACTACGTAACAAACAGTAGCGATTAAACCAAAAGCGTTTTTTTACGGATGTAGCGATTTAAATTACCGCTTTAAAGCTGAGAGTGTGATGTTATCAAAGTTCAGCGCTGAAATTTTAAGATGCAGCGCTTTAAATGTTTAAGAGTAAAAAAACGAGCCCAAAACACCGCCCCACAGTGGTCGAATTTTAAGATTTACGGGGACATTTTCTATAAAATACTGAAATTAACTGAATACTCCAGTTACTCGGTATTTTTTTCTTTTTTAGGTGTTTTACTTAACATATTTCATCTACATTGTGTCTACTAAGTAGGCAACTTGAGGATAAGAAATATTATAATGTTGATTACAAATATTCTAGATAAACCAAAAGTAGAGCGTACGTACAATAATTTTATATGATATACATTGATAGCACACAATGTACAAAATTGTTTTGTAGCAAAATCACGAAAAAACTAAAAAATCTTAAATGTGAGATGTTTATTTATGAATTTTGTGTGTGAATAGGATTTGTAAAATAAGTTGGTACAGTACTTTTATTTTTCTTATTTTTTCACTCTTTATTAATATTTTTAAAACTTCGTTTTTCTATTTTCTGAAAAATAACAAATGAAAAGGTTTTCATGGGTTATATACAATATTTCTTAGAAAATATCTACTAGAATACTACTAGATTAAAATTAACATAAGCAAAACAACATTAACAATATTAGAAATCTAAATCGCTGAAATCTGACTCTTCTTCATCCTGTGAAGACCCTTCCGCACGCACACCCTGACCACTTGCCTCTGATTGTTGGGCTATCTCTGGCACATCGAGCAAATTTATAACTGCAGAGGGTAATTTATTAACTTTTCGTTTTGGTATTGGTCTTACACTAGATATGATTATATCAGAAGAAATTAACAGCGCATGAAGAAGATCCTCAATGTTTTCTTTTCTGCTAGTTTTTCGTGTACTGTGCTCTTGAAAGTAGCGACAATCTTTGTGTCGGGCTTCCAAAGCCTCTTCACTTAGCTGGCCTATTGGGAGTAAAAGAGTATCCATAACGTCAGCTCCGTGAAGTAATATTTTATGCATACTAGCTGGCATTTTGTACCATCCATATAATTGTATGAAAAGCTTTGCTGTTTCGTGGGCATACTCTCTAAATTTTTGGGTATTTAACTTGTAACCACAAGAAATAGCTTGTAAAATTACAGCTAACCTAGTTATTAAAGATTCATCCACCTTTGTTACTTCCGCCGCTTTTTTAGGGTCTTTGAAAAACCTTCTGGCTGTGTTGCCATCATTAGTACTTCCACTACCTTGCTTGACAACATCTACCAAAAGACCTGTTTCACTGCGAAATTTCGAAATTTCTGATTTCTGCTTTCTTTTCTTGAAGTGCAGCCTGATTTTCGACTCCTCTAACCTGCCAAGTTTTAAGATCCAGTCGGTATGAGATATGTAAAATGCATTCAAAGAAACGAATATGTGCATGTAATATAGACAGTCCATATTGAAATGTACTAGTGTTACATGGTCTTGTCAAAATTAATTCAATATTGTTCATGTCCTTGGGTTTAGTATGGCATATGTAACAAGTCTGAGTTGATGGATTTCCAGTCAGAGCATTGGCTACCTTTCCGTCCAACATTGTTTGTATTAACGTATGACGAACATCAACATCTCTCGTCTCAATAGATAAATAAGTTGGAATTAAGGCCAAAATTTGTCTTTCAATATATTCACTTTCCTGCTGTATAACGTTTTGTGTTTCCTTTATAAACTGAAATTTTATTGGAATACAAAACCGTGTAGAAGACGCACGAGGATTCATCCAGACAATTTCATCTAAGTCATCACTTTTTGCTCTCATTTGTAATGGCACAATTGAAGTTAAAAAGATGTCAGAGTCTGTTGCATCAATACTCTCTTGAAATTGTTGTTTGTACAACGAATGGCTAGAGCTTCCATCAAAACCCCATTTATAAATTACTTCGAATTTGTCAATGTTCTTCTCCGTTACTAGGCGCGATATTACGTCATTCTGAACTACGAATAAGCGCTGGACAGTATGATCAAGTAGACTTTGTAACTTTACTTCTCCCATGGTGTCTGTAACATGTATATCTTTAGGATAACACTCTTTCCTTGCTTTTAGTATATTATCATAAGATGGATATATTTTACAGTTTTTCTCTTGTCCTCCTTTTCGCAGCTTTAAGTATTGAGATTTTGTTAATTTTAAATCAATAATTAATGCTAATGCTTCTTCGGGAGTATACTGTTGGATATTTTCGGAATTGGTCTTTTTAAGTTTTTTTAGTGAGCGAGGACTTGTAGTTATGGCTTTTCTTATTACTTGTGCAACATTTCTTTTGCCTTCTTTTGTAAAGCCTGTTTGTGCTGCAAATGCAAGTTGTTCAGGAGTATGACTGGCTACCAAATTCTTCGTACGCCTTCTTTTCGTTCTAGCACTCACAGTATCAAAATCTTTTAACATTCGGGGACGGCCTATTGGTGTTACTGAACCGGACTGCTGTTGCAGTTGTACTTCTTGAAAGGATATTTCTTCTCTAAGCCAGTCTCCATGACGTTTTAAAAAACTCTTCTTATTTCTCCCACTTGCCTTCCAATGACTCAGAAGTTTGTGTGAGAAGAGCGATATTTTTTTAGTAATTTTCTCCTCCTCACAATCCGGCATTCTGGACTTTACTAAATCAACCATCTGACTCCTTACAAGAACGGTATTTGCTCGAGACAACAGAGATTTAGTTGAAAGAAACTCAAACAAATCCATTCTTGTGACGCCATGTATGTGACCTGCCGACAAAGTTAAAAAAATAGGTACTTCTGCACACATGCGCACATTATAGTTTGGCAGGTTATAAAGCCCGATAAATTTGTGATAATATGAAACAAGTTCCGACTTGAAAGAAAAGGTACTATTTTTGTCAGCTCTATTGAAATATAAAATAATTAAAAGTAGTAAAATTATATCTTGATACTAACCTGAGGGACCAGCCTCCATGGTGAAATACGAATTTCAACAACACAATATGTTAAACACTTATAAGAACGTTCAGAACCCAACGATTACGTCTAGGGTAAACTTATAACTAAGGAGGTTTTTTTTGCGGACGCTCGGTTTGCAACCCCGTTTCGGATAATCGTTTCTAGGAATATCTTTTACTACAGCTGGGCTCATTTGGATACACATTTGGCTATATCCGCACGATACTTATTTTACAAATCTATGAATTGAAATTTAGGCCAAATGTTCTCCTAAATTTGATATTTCTACCACTGTGCGCCCTTACAAAACTGACGGCCAACTCGTGGCCCCGATATTAAAGAAGAACGCGTTGCAAATTCAAGAAAGAAAATCACTGCGAAAACTACAGGAAAACATGGTTTGAATGACAGGTCGGAGAGGTGAATCTGTCCAGCGAAAGAGCAAACGCTTACGTTCCAGAACGACTACTGTAAGTAACAGACAATTTGAATTATCCGAAATGTCACAGAACGAAAGTCGCGAACAACAAACGCTTATGATGACTGACGATCAATTAAAAACGCTGATTCAAAGTGTTCTGAATTTATCAAATGAGGCAAGGGCTCACACACCTGCATCACAGACTTTAATTCAAGGCAACGTTAGTAAATGCACAACCTGCTTCAATGGGAATAAAGAATCCGACATCGAGGCATTTATCGATGCAATAACTGTCGTAGTGTGTAAGCTTTTATTTATGAAAACAACTGTTTTATAATTATTATGGCATATGACATCAACTTTATTAAGACCACGTTTTTGAACACATTACATCTAGGTGTTTATGCGCACGCGTATTACCCGATAGATCTACATGCACAAATGTCCTAATTTGTACTTGCTCCAACACTTCCCCTCTAATTGGACAGAACGTAATCGTTTAATTTCTATGGCAACCGAACATTTCTGGTGCTTCTGCGAATAGGTAGACTAATCTCCGGTGCTGCTGTCTTGGTTGGGCTTTTCTTCTGTTCCGCTTCTTTGGTTAGGTCAAATTCAGTTTCCCTCTGGTATGAATTTTCAGACTTTCTTAGGAAGCTAGGGTTTCTTCTAAGTTCTCTTCCACAATTGTCTAACACTGTGTAAGAACGAGGTTCTTCTGACTTCCCTATTATTTTACCGCTCTCCCAAATTCTACCTTTTCTTATGACAATGTTGTCTTTTCTATCAAATTCCTTTTCTTTCCTTGAATTCTTATCGTAGTATTCTTTGTATTTCCTTCTTTTCTCTTCTAAATTTTCCTTGGTTTGTATCAAGTTCTGTTTTGTTGGAATTAGTTGATGGTCCATCGTCGGCAGCTTGGTTCTAACTCTTCTATTAAACATTAATTGTGCCGAGTCACATCTATGCCTGTTATTTCGGTATTCCTGTATTCCATTAGTCCCACATACATATCTTCACATTTCCGTAATATTTGTTTACTAATCTGAACAGCTCTCTCTGCTGGCCCATTGAACTTCGGATAATGTGGACTGGATGTAGTAATTTTAAAGTTCCATTGTTTCGCAAATAATCTCATTTCATACGATCCAAACGGCATGTTATCTGCATCAAGTTCTTTGGGAACGCCGTGTGTTGCAAATAACTGTTTTAGTACTTCTACATTACTCTCATTTTTTGTAATTTAGTTTTATTAGATTCATCCACTTAGTGAAATAGTCTATAACTACTAAATAAGACTTTCCTCCAAATTCTAGGATGTCAGTAGCCACTTTTGTGTATGGTAGTCCAGGAATTTCCGGCAATAACAATAAAATAATTCACTTTTTTGCTTGGCTCTTCTACATTCTTTACATTTCTTACACCTCGCAACGAAATTTTGAATATCTCTAGTCATAGTCGGCCAATATAAGATGGATCTTGCTCTTGACAACGTTTTTAAGTGTCCTTCATGTACTAATTTACTAATTTCATCATTTGGGTTCTTAATGTTTCAGGAACTGCAACAGAGTCACCGAAAAACACCAATCCTTCTACGGTCTGTAGATTATTTTTGTCCTTGTAATATTCCTTGGCTTCTTTTTGCGCTACGTTATTTTTTTCTGGCCACACGGTCTCACAATATTTTAAAACTTGTTTTAGAGTTAAGTCTTTTTTTGTTTCCCGCTTAAACTGTTCTTTCATTTCATCACTCATATTTAGATATTTTAATACTTGGTGTACTAGTCATTTCTTCATCATCCTCCACAGGTGACTTTTCATATGATCTTGACAAGAGGTCTGCAATTAACATGCTCCTTCCAGGTATGTATTCTACACTAACGTCATATTTTATCAATTTTAGTTTCAGTCTTTGTAGTTTTGCTGACTTAATATCTGAAAGTGGCTTTTTCATAACTGACACGAGTGGTTTGTGATCGGTTAAGACTTTGACTTGAAATGAATTGAAATTTATTTACTGAAAAGCAAATTGCTAACAGTTCTTTTTAATCTGTGCGTACTGTTTTTCGGTTTCTATCAGCATTCTTGATGCATACGCCACTGGTTCCCAATCCATCTTTGGAAGCGTAATTTTGTATCACAATTTCTTTGTGTTCATCGAAACATTGTATTGCCGTTGCGTTTATTAGTAATTCTTTTATATTATTCAAGATTTTTGAATGTAAAGGTAACCAGCAAAATTCCACATCATTTCTTAAAATTTGGGTTAAGGATGCCATTTTATCTGCCAAATTTGGTATAAATTTTCTGACATAATTCAGCATTCCGAGAATTCTTTGAAGTTCTTTTTTATTTTGTGGTGGCTCAATGCTTCGAATAGCTTTAATCCTATTATCATCTATTTTAACACCATCTTTTGTAAACAAGTACCCTAGGTAACTTACTTGGGATTTCATTAATTTAAATTTCTTTGCATTGAACTTTACATTATTTATTTTAGCTCGCTGAATAACTCTGTCTATTGCTTCTATATGCTCTTCTCTAGTTTATGTACTAACCAGGATATTATCAAAATAAACATTTACGTTTGGAATATCACCAAAAATTTCGCTATTAATTTTTTGAAACATTTCCGGGGCTGTGGCTAACCCAAGCGGTAACCTTTTAAATTTATATCCAAAGGGGCTTGAAAATGTGCAATATTCACGCGACACTGTGTCTAATTGTATGTGAAAAACCCTTCCTTTATATCAAAGACACTGTAATATTTTTTACCAGTTAATCCTGCCATGATTTCCTCAACAGTTGGTATCAAATCCGATTTTTCGACAGTAACTAATTCACTAACCCAATCCCCTGGTTCTTCAACTCTTTCAGTTATATCTTTTTGAACTAATTCATGCAACTTTTGTTTCAATTTATCTTTCAATGCTAGTGGCACTCTACGCGGTGACCTTGATATAGGCACTGCGTCATCTTTTAGTAGTATTTTACATTTCTGTTTCATTTTACCGACACCTCTAAACAGTTCTTTATTTTTCTCAATAAATGTTTCTTTATCTGTTTTAATAGCTCTTATTAACCCCAGTTTTTGACATGTTTTTAGACCAATTATTGGCTTCGACTCTACGTTTACCACAATAAATTCTTCATTGAGGCTTTTATTCTTAAATTTAATATTCAGAACAACTCCCCCTTGAGGTGTGATTTTATTTCCCCCATAGGCTTCTAGCATTACGTTCATTTTATATAATTTGTCATCTTCATGCTTTAAATGATCAAATAGTTTACTTGGCAGCAAATTCGCCTCTGATCCCGTATCAATTTTAAATGTAATTTTCATACCCAGCACCTCAGTAGTTCATTCCATTCACATCTAGTGCCTGCTTCTAATGCATGAACATTCACTTGTCCTACATACAGGTTGGACTCATCATCACTGTCGCATCCTGTTTCTCGTTTCACTGCGCGCACTTTTAAGTTTTTCAGTTTTTCGTCACTCTTATCCAGACTGAACTTCTTTAGTTTATTTTTACACACTGCACTAAAGTGATTGTATTTTTTAGTTATTACACATTTTTCCAAATGCTGGACACTGTCTGTATTCATGTTGTCTGTTACACTTTCCACACGCTTTAACTTTATTTAAATTGTCTTTTTTCAGCTTTTGTACCGCATCTACAATGTGTCCTTTCTCCCGATCTTTCTGGATGACCTTCATTTGGGACTTTGTGATTTCAAATGAACGACAAGTTTCAATTGCTTTTTCCAACGTTAACTCCGGAATATTTAACAGCTTTTCCTTCAAATTTACATCTTTGATGCCCATAATTATTCTATCGCGAAGCATGCTGCTTTCTAGTTGACCGAAATTGCACGTTTTAACTAACTTTTTTATATCTGTTACAAAATGGTTAAAATTTTCACCGTCCGTTTGTACTCGGTTATAAAAAACATATCTTTCGTACACTTCATTTATTTTAGGATTAATATACTTCTCGAATTCATTTTTAACAATTTGGTAATCTTTCCTTTCAGTTTCACTTATGTTGAATGTGTTATAAATTTTTACGCCTTCCTCGTCAATAACATTTAAAAGCACTGCGACTTTTTCTCGTCCGTGAGTTCTGATTTATTACTGGCAATAATATATATTTCAAAGTTTTGTATAAACTTTCTGTAGTTATGTGCTACGTTACCTTCAAACGATAATTTTTCCGGTATTCTGGCATCCATTTTACGCACTTGATGTTACGTAGTTTTTTACTTATTTAGTCCACTTTAGGTATTTAAGCACTTCACACACTAACTTATTTTTTGTGCTGACTGCGCCATGTCGTAGTGTGTAAGCTTTTATTTATGAAAACAACAGTTTTATAATTATTATGGCATATTACATCAACTTTATTAAGACCACGTTTTTGAACACATTAGATCTAGGTGTTTATGCGCACGCGTATTACCCGATAGATCTACATGCACAAATGTCCTAATTTGTACTTGCTCCAACAATAACTGTTTATAAAGAGTGTTCGAATATAGCCGACGAAAATGCTTTCAAAGGTTTGCCTATGCTTTTGACGGGAGTAGCAGCGACGTGGTTTCAGGGGATTTAACGCGAATTGTTTTCGTGCGAGCAAGACGCAAGTACCACGACAGACATTTTTGTGTGTAAAGCACGTTCACTTTTGGCAAAATTACTCGAACCAACATTACCGGAATGCGTTCAACTAGACATGGTGTATGGACTGTTGTCTAGGAAAATTTGAAAACGTGACCCACCCCAAGCTATCCAAACATTTGATGATTTATTAAAATCAGCAAGATCAGCAGAAGAGTCGTTACGCGAGAAACTTTCCGAAGTAGAGAAAAACGTCGACAATCCAATGAGAAAAGACGGGTCGTGTAAAGCGAACCGGAAAAATCAAGTTCGTTGTTCTTATTGTCACAATTACGGTCATGAGAAACAAGATAACCGAAAACTTGCGCGACAAAAAGACAAAGAATCTCACAAAAGCACAACGACAAATGTCTCTCAAACGAAAGATGCAAATGTGACTCGAGCTTCTGTTTCGTGTTTCAAATGTGGTACACCCGGAGTAATCAAAAGTAACTGCCCTAAGTGCAAAGCTGAATCAACTTCGACAAATTCGAGTACATCTGTTTCTTCGACAGAATTTTTTCTATTGACGCTGAAGTAAAGCCTCGTCCACGATCGATTCTAAATGTGCAGATATTAGGTGCAAAAGGCTGTGGTTTAGCTGATACCGCCTCAAGACAAAGCTTTGCTTGTCACACTTTGTACAAAGTTTTCAAAGAGAAGAAAATAGATCTGCGAAAAGAGAAAACGATGATTACCTTCGCTGATGGAACCCGTAAACTCGAAGTTTTATTAGCAACAGTTGATGTTTTACAAGATAAAGTGATACTGACTACTTTTATTGTTCTTCCAAATGCAACAAACAATCGCACAATATTTGGAATTGACTTTATTGAACATGCAAAAGTTTCTCTAAATGTGCCTGAACGATTTTGGTATTTCATCTGATTTTCATCCAGAGAAACCTTTCGATTTGAATTTTGAAGATTCACTATCGACTGAGATGTGTGAAATCTCTGTGAGCAACTTGGGCTTACGTGACGTGAAGGAGAAATGAACAATGTCGAGAACTGGATTCCTTAATTCAGTGCAGTGGAAAAACCTTTGCCCTAGGAGGAGTCCCCACACCATACGCCGAACATGGAATTGTGACCATCGAGCATCAACCAATGGTTGTGCCGCCGTATAGATTTCTAGCTCCGAAGAAAGAAGTACTTCGCCAAGCTGAAATAGTAAAGGATACTGTGGTTTAAGAGATAATTGAAATTAACCTCGGAATGCGGAAATAAATAGTCCAAAGACCCGCATTTCCGTGTTGTTTGGTTAGCTCTTATTTGTAAGATTTTCTGACAGTGAATTTTAGGTGTTTACATATTTTTTTTTTTATACGTAACATACAGGCTGTCCATTTTTCCAGCCCAAGCATGGGGATCTCGTTTATCTTAAGAGATACGAGGTCGATTAAATTAGGCCAAAGTTGCGTATTTTCATGCTAATTAATAATCTGAAAGGCAATTTAAATTATTCCTTTTCGTTTTGAAGATATTGAGAAAAAACTAAAATTTTTCATTTTCGTTTTTATTTTTTAAATCGAAAACCGATAAAGCTAGACATTTAAAACTTACACATTATTAAGGCACTTTTTTACGTAGAATCTAGATCTGTCATTACCCGAGCTGTCAAAATTGCAGAGATACGACTGTCAACTTTTCTTTTCTTATGGGCGCCATATTGCATTTTCATATTTCTAAATAAAGATTTTTCCACGATTCTAACAATACATCACACATTATGGTTGATTCGACATTTTGGCCGGAATTTCAATTTTTTAATTTCGTTCAGAGGTTCAGAAGTTTTTGGGACATATTATTTCTCAAGAGGATATACAGACACATCTCGAGAAAGTGCATTCGATTGCTGAAATGCCGCGAAATGTTAAACATGTGAAGACATTTTTACAGACTTGTTCATGGTATCGGCGTTTCATACCAAATTTTGCAGAAGTCGTCGCAAAACCACTTATCGACTTAACAAAGATTAGTGCTCAATTTGTTTGGAGTGACGAATAAGAGAGAGCATTTATCTCTTTAAAGACTGCGTTAATGTCCGACTCCATTTTAAGATAAGCAGATGAGAGTTACACCATCCGTACCGATGCGAGCAATTATGCATTGGGAGCTGTCCTATTGCAAGGAACTGGTAAAGATGAAAGACCCGTGGAGTATGCGTGTCGTTTGCTAACCTCTGCTGAGAAGAACTACAATACAACAGCGAGAAGCCCTCGCCGTTGTTTGGGCCGTTCAGTTTCCTGGGTATATAGAGTGCTCCGAAGTAACTATTGCTACGGATCACCAAGCCATGGGTAATGTGAATTAAGTCGCCGTGGTGACGCTTAGCTCGATGGGCACTCATGTTACAATCTTTCAATTTAAAGATTATCTATACATCCGAGAAGGTAAACATAGTGGCCGATCCTCTTTCAAGACCACCGTGCAGAGAAGAAGATGAAGCAAAGAGTGGAATATGTTCCGTGACAGTAGATCTATGAACGAAGAGTGCCGAAGATCTCCGAAAAGAACAGTTAGAAGACCCCGAAGTTAAAAACTGGACCGACCGAGGTTAGAAGTCCCATGTCCAATGGTGTGTTATATCTATTTGTTCCCGAGACTGAATCCGAAACTCCGCTAATGGTTGTACCTGAGAAAGGACGTATCCGAGTTCTACATGAATACCATGGTACTGCTACCGCAGGACATTATGGGTTTGAGAGAACCTACCAGAAGATTGCAACCCGATATTATTGGCTAGGGATGCGCCGATATATTAAGGAATACATACAGAACTGCGTAGAATGCCAGAGATACAAGCCATCGGATTTAAAATCTGCTGGATTGTTGAGAACACCAGTCTTGAGTCAGAGAGATTTGAAACTCTCTCAGTGGACCTATTTGGACCACTCCCTGAAACTTCCGATGGATATCGATGGATTTTCATAATCAGAAGATATTTCAGCTCCCAAGCTTGCGCAAGAGTTTTAATTGATGAGATATGAAATCTTCATGAGATACAGAACTGCGCGAAGAGTTATTTCCGATAATGGTTCACAATTTGTGAGTGAAGTGATGCGTGGAATTGTTTCCATTAGTACAAGCAAATCCCAAGCTTGCGCAAGAGTTTTAATTGATGAAATATGAAATCTTCACGAGATACGGAATTACGCAAAGAGTTATTTCCGATAATGGTTCACAATTTGTGAGTGAAGTGATGCAACATATTATTCATTGCATAGGAGTACAACGAGTATTGACACCTTTGTATCACACCGAGGCGAATCCAGTGGAACGGAGAAATAGAGATTTGAAAGGCCAACTCGCTATTCTTGTTCATGAAGACCATACTTGTTGGGTTGATAACTGCCGTCCATGCCCTTTGCTATGAACACATCTGTGTGTCAGAGTACGGAACATACTCCCGCATCTTTAACTTTTGGAAGAGAACTGAAGACATTTGATGATGTTAATCACGATCTACTGCCATAGTCAACAATGAGAATTTTGTGCCTGAAGTAACCCCTTACTTATTGAAAATGTCGAAGACAATGGCTACTGTTCGTGAGATTCATGAAAAGCAACAAGATGACCGGAAGGGTTATGCCGATCAAAAAAGAAGAGATCCACCTCAATGCAAAGTTGGTGACTTGGCACTAGTAGAAGTTCATGCGTTAAGTAATCCTACCAAAGGTGTTTCTTCGAAGTTTATGCCGAGAAGAGATGGACCATACATCATTGTACGACAAAGGTCGACAACTACTTTTGAAGTAGCCCACGTGAACAAGCCGAATGAAGTTGTAGGATGCTACCATGTGTTTGCCCTACGACCTTACAAGGGAAAGATGGAAGAACTACCTGTGGTTCCTATTCAGAAAAGAGGACGACCTAAAAAGAAGTAAACCGATGAAAATCATACAAATTTCTCCTGGCTGATTTTCGAGGAGGAAACAATGATCCAGAGGGGGAGCCTGTAACACGCAGCTGCCATCTAGTGGCCGATTGCTTAATCAGGGCGATCTCATTTGAGTTTAGGGGGAGTACAAAAACAACCAACATTATAATTCGTACATTGCTAGACGTTAGACATTCTTTTGTTTACCAAACGCTTTTGATTAAGAATTATTATTTTCTATGTTTTCTGAAGTGTAGTGATTTAAGGTTTGTTCTTTAATATACGGTAGAAGATATCCTAGGAGTTATTTACCAAAGCTAGCCGAAACAAAACACCGCCCTTACAATATGGTAATTCATAATTTATAAAGATTCATTTATTGATTCTAAAATGCAATTGTTTAAATGTAAATATGGTTGAATTTTGACTGCTGACTTTATTGAAAATCCTGGTTTTGGTGTACTTCTGCATTGATTGTTTCTATGTTTTGATTTGATTGTTGTATTGGTTTTCTTATTTTCGGTATATTTCGTGTTATTCTATTATTTTGCCCAAATGTTGCTTGTCTTTCTTCAAATCTTGATTTAAATCTGTTTTGTTCTCGTTTCGAACTTCTTCCTTCATTCTGATTCCTATAGTTGTTATTTCTATTGTAATAATTATTGTAATTATGATTATAATTTTGATAATTATATTAATTATCATTCCTATTTCTTTGATTATTTTGATTGTTAAAAATTGGTAAAATTATCTGTTGTTTCGGTTATTATTATTTTGGTGATTTTCTCTTATTTGTACATTGTTTACTGTTTTAGTTGGTATGTTTGTTTTTTCTTGTGCTGTATCAACCCTCTTCAATAAATTAATGAAGTCTGACATTGTATTTACATTGTGTAAAACTACAGCTTGTACAATATCTTGTTCAAAATGTCTGACAAGTTGAATGATAATGTCTTCCTCTGACAATTTAGGTTTTAAATATTTTGCAATGCTGTATTTCTTAGTGACATATTTTTCTCGTATCATTCTCATTCCTGTTTTATATTCTCCAAATATTAAATTTTCTTTTATCTTCCTTTGTTCATTTGCGTCCCGATATTGTTGTACAAATAAATCTTAAAATTCTTCAAAAGTTTTTGTCTACTCAGATCTCATATTAAACCATGTTTCAGCATCTTCTTTCAAACAATTTCTTACTATCAATATCTTTTTCCTTTCATCCAATACCTCTCTTAAACATTCTTTCATATTTTGTATGAAAGCTACAGGATTTGTTCTATTATCTCCATAAAATTTAGGTAGTGTATCCTTATTCCACATAAATTACGAGTATTCTGTTGTATGTTTATTTCCAATATATTTAATTTTACCATCATACTCCTCTTTAAATTCTTCTATGTATTTCTTCATTTCTTCTTTCCGTATATTTTTATATTCTTCTACTTTTCCTGCAGTGTGTACATGTTTCCCACGACATTCTTCTATTATTCAATTATCACACCTTTTAACTTCATTTTCCACTTCTCTAATTTTGCCATTTACTTCTTCTTGTTTGTCTAATTTCTTCATGAATTTAAACTAAAATAGTAAAGGAGACTGTGATTTAAGAGATAATTGAAATTAACTTCCGCTCACAATAATTTTTATATCTGTAGATACACTAATACGCTAATAATAATACGTATTTCCGTGTTGTTTGGTTAGCTCTTATTTGTAAGGTTTTCTGATGGTTTCCTAAATTTCACAACTCGAACCTTAATTTTATATGTCACTTATTCTAGATATTTCAATTAAATTATTTACAATGTTCTTTTAAAACTAAAACTTCTTATAATTTAATAATTTTGAAAATTTAATTTTGACGCTTACTCAACTTTACATTTTACTGTCAGTTTGACATAATTTAGATAGTCACGCCTAAATGTTCCTCCAACAGGTATTAATAGTCTACACACATGTCTTTAACACAAAATTCTAACACTTCCTTATGCAGTACCGTCTCCGGTTACTGGAACGTTGAATGCAGCGCTATGTCCTTGTGGAAACTCTTGATAGTGTGATACGGTTGTCGCACGTACAAACACTGTTGTAGCGGGGATGAATATATATAGCGTCATTGATGGTGTCTTTTGTGGAACCTTGTTGATGGTGTGTTGTTGTCTCATGTATAAACACTTTTGCAGCGGTGTGGAGAATACACGGGAACATCTCAGGTTACTGGGATGTTGACAGTAGCCTCATTGATGATGTGCTGCTGTTGTCTCTGGATGTAGCAGCTCTTCTTCATGTAGGTTCTTCGTGTATTTAGTGTTATAACGTAATATCTAAATTTTGTTGTAGGTGTATGGATTTCTTCTGTTTTTCTAAAGCTGATAATTCAAATTACTTGCGTCCCAATTAATCTTGATGTTGTTTCTTCTTAATGGTTCCCAAAGGAAATATTTTTGTTAAGTTTTCACGTATTTTATTTTTGGTTTGGCGAGTTATCGCAATACTTTATAAACGATTGTTGAGACCGTCCATTCATAAAACTCCTTTATTTGAAAGGTCTTTTTCGTACAACGTAGCTAAAACTTATAATGATATCCCACTACTTTTTTAAAACTTTTTTAAAACTTTATCAAAGTCTAGCTTCAGACAACGTATGCTTAATTATTTGGAGCAAATAAATTGATTATCTTGATGTCATGTAATTTCTTATAGGAGCAATATTATTTCGTTCGTTCTCGGTATATCTGAATAATATCTAGTTTTGATTTTCCTTTACTGCTACTCTTTTTCTTTATTGGGAATTTTACTGGCGAAGAGGGTTGAGTGTAAGAGGAGAAGTGTACATCTTCGTGTGCACTTTCTGAACTCCCATTTTTTATTTTTTTTCGTATCACATAATTATCATTTATGATTGTTATTATATTTCTTGTGATTCTTTGAGAGAAAAAATAACTAATAAAGGCAATTATTATTATTAATAATTTGAATGTATTTACCTAAACAATTTCAAACCACGACGTTTTGATCGAGATCGGAACGTTCTGTCAAGATGGTAGGCGGCCGGAGTCTGAACCATCTCTCGAATGGGGGATCAAGGTTTTCCCCGCTGAAAACGTCGGTTCTCTGGATGCCGTGTCGCAATTTTTTATGAGCCAATATTTTTCTTTTGCAACTTCTCATCAGTGAGAAATTATTATTTTGGTATTTTACATTATTTAAATTTCAATCAACTCTATCAACCATTTTGGTCTTTCAAATTAACTTAAATTATATTTACATTTCATTATTAATTTGCTTCAATATTAAATTAATTGTTATATACTGAGTGTCTCATAACCTACGGAGGAGATTGAAAGGGTAGCTAGGGGAGATAAAATTAAAGATTTTTTCTTAATATTTTTTTGGTAAAAAAGCAATAACTAAAAAGTTACAAGAGTTTAAAGTGAAATTAATTAAGAAGCAAAAGTTACTCCCTGTAGTAATATTTTGCGTTTTAAATTAAAATTTGAGGCATTTATGAGTTAATTGAACATTGCTTTATAATAAGCAACTATTTTAAAAAATGTAGCCACGTTAAAGTAACGGCTATTTCATTTTTTCTTTTAATGTCTAATAACTGGTTTTCATCTTGTTGTACAGGATGGCCCAACGATGCGTATTTCTTCTGTGAGGCTTATGGGAAAAAAATTAGGAAAAAAATCTATAAAGAATTTTATCTTAGACAATACGCGGCATATTGTAAAATTATTTTGAACTACACAGAGTGATCAGAAAAATGGTGGTTCGTGGAAACTTTTTTTTTTAATGGAACACCCTGTATATTTTTAGACATTTGGATGCGCCACAGTGAACTGATTACAGCGGTATAAAGATATATTGATTTTATTGAATAACTTTCATAAAATAATTTTTTTTCTTGAAGAATTTTGCAAAAATTCAGTCAGTTTGATTATGAATTTCTGATTACTCACAGACGAACGAAAATCTAACACGATATTTTTAGGACTTTTATGAAAATGTTAACAAAATTAAGATAGCTTTTTGCATTATACCGAGCGATCGATACTTACGAAACATTCGGTATCTCATTTTTTTTTAATGGAACGGCCTACTTTTTATTTCAGAAATGGATAGCACTTAAATGTAGCTTTCTGCTGATGTAAGGTTATATACCTTTATTTTTAATAATTTCGTCACTAGAAATTTTCTTTTTATAAGTATTTCAATGGTCGGCGTTTTAAACTATACACCCAGTATTGCTACTTTTCTACCTAAATTCAATCATTCGAAGTCATTTTTCGATCATTTGATTCTACTTTCAAAGATCTCTAATTTGAATACCTCCGCGATAGGATTTATGTTACCAAATATAATTTAAAAACAGGCCATTGAAATACTTGTAAAAAGAAAATTTTTAGTGACGAAATTATTAAAAATAAAGATATATAACCTTATATCGGCAGAAAGCTACACTTAAGTACTATCCATTTCTAAAATAAAAAGTAGGCCGTTCCATTAAAAAAAAAAAAAAGATACCGAACGTTTCATAAGTATCGATCGCTCGATATAATGCAAAAAGATATCTTAATTTTGTTCACACTTTCATAAAGGCCAAAGTCCCAAAAATATCGTGTCAGATTTTCGTTCGTCTGCGTTATCTCATTAATCAGAAATTCATATTCAAACTGACTGAATTTTTGAAGAATTCTTCAAGGACAAAATTTATTTTACGAAAGTAGTTCAATGAAATCAATATATCTTTATACCGTTGTAATCTGTTCATTGCGGCGCATCCAAATATCTAAAAACATACAGGGTATTCCATTTAAAAAAAAATTAGTTTCCACGAACCACGATTTTTCTGATTACTCTGTATACTTCAAAATAATTTTACAATATGCCGCGTATTGTCTAGTATAAAATTCTTTATAGATTTTTTTTCCTATAGGTCTCACAGAAGAAATACGCATCGTTGGGCCACCCTGTACATCGTCTACTAATTAAAAACAAAACTAGGAAACAGATTAACGTAGACATTTTATGAATGACGGTTTTGATAAATTTAGAATTTATTTAATAATAAAGTTGCATTTTGTGAAATAATTTTTGTTAATTAAAAAGCTATAGATGTAAATTAAAGAAGAAATTAAGAAAGTTAAACTGCTGTAACTTTCTTATTATTGGGTTTTGGTCAGAAGCGAATTAAGAAAAAAGTTTTATTTTGATGTCCTACAGCTGCCCTTTCAATCTCCTCCGTACGTTGTGAGACACCCAGTATAGTTATTTAATTCTAATTTTATTTATTGTCACAACCTGTGAACTGAATGAAGCCTTCATAAAGTATGAACTAATTGTCAAATTTAATTATTTACAACAAATTTTGGAAACAGTAATATCTAATAATCCTCCCAGGAAATTTATTACAACTACGCACATATTTACAATCATATTTATTGCAATATATATTTATATTTTCATTGAATTTTTCTTATTATTATGGCTACTGTTTAACTGTGTTTTTGCTATTATTTTCCTGATATGGTTTCCCAGTCTTCCATATATTTTTTTCCTGTCAAAGACCTTGGATGGCGCCCTGATTATAATTAATTTCCCGTTTAAATTCAGTCAATTTTCTTATCGTAGTAGATACACTTGCATTTTATTTTTAACCGATGAAACCCAGTTTCCGTTTGAAAAATCTGAGTGCCGTTAGCAATGTTGACGTTTTTCTTTTTACGTCATTTAAATTGGTTTTCAATTAACAAGTAACAAATAACGTCGCAAAAGGTAGAATTTTTTTCTCTGCAGATTATTAATGCTCATCAAATTTAGTAACTTTGCCAAATGTAAACCTACCGTTTATCTCTTCAAATAAGCGAGATTGCCAGGGTAAGGTTCGAATTTGAAATAGCCTGCATATATTTAACTCATTCGATTTTGTGTTTATCTTTTGAAAAGAGGCCAAAGAAATTAAGGGTTAGTTTATCAATCGGAATTTAACGTTAAGCTTCTTTTATTGTCCTTAGAATTGTCACCATGGGATTAAAGAAAAATTTAAAAAAAAAATCAAATTTTAGAAGCTATACTTATTTTAAAAGTTATTCAGTTCCAATTATTTCATTATATTTAACTTGAAGTTTCGTGCCGTCACTTAAATTTGGTACTTCTTTAATAAATCATGACATTTTTGTTAAAAGAAATTACAACGGAAAACAGGAATAATAGATTTGCAGGTTTTAAATGTGATATGATAATCGAATCTTTTTGTATGATTCACTGCTGCAAATAATGATTAGGGAAAAGTAAATTAAATAGTATTGAAATATCCGAGAAGGTAAAACGATTAAGAGATTACACGACAAAGAAAAAAATACAACGATTTATTAATTTATTCAATAGGAATATAAAAAAAGAATCAGTTTTTATTGATTCAATTCTAATTTTATTTCTACTTCTTTCTTAATTATATTAATTATACTTTTCAGGAAGTTGGTATAAATCGTTCACGATCGTTTTAAATGCGGACAAAAGAAATATTTTAGGTTCCAGCTGATGAGAACTGTAAGTTCTTGTACTCATGAAAATTGCTTTTAATGTACGCTTTTTTGTTGGAACAAATTACTTATAAGTTGGACAAAGAAATTCCCAGTTTTCATAATCGGACTTTCAGGAAGCTTTAATTTAAAGTCAAAATACATTTGTTTCCCTATTCTTAAAGTGACTTTAAATTAAAGCTTCCTTAAAGTCTCATTATGAAAACGACCGTTAGTGATTTATGAATAACTATAATGATGACTTTAAAAAAAAATTGTTGCAAATCGTTTTTGATTGCAGTGAAAACCTCGAGCAGCCTCTGTACAGCTGTTTCAGCCCTGTTTGGGGCTTCATCAGCAGAGAGGTAGCTCGACATTCCCACTGCAAACCTAAAACGACTTGTCCAATTTATTCGCAATTGCGATGTAATAGTGACGAACAGATAAAACAGCGACATGATGACGATGTAATGTGATTTGACGTTTCTGAGTATATGGCGACAGCGAAAATTATTTTGGTCAATGGCGGTCATGAAATAAACTCAAGAAGCTTATAGCAGCAGTTAAAACCAAGAAACTAACAAAATAACGGCGAATACACTTTTTTACTGCTTGACAAATTTTGACACTCAAGAAATGATACAATGTGTGAATATAAATAATTTTAAAATCCATGATTGCCCTTGACCAAGATAATTTTTTTCATGTATCCTATTTCTACAAAAGGTGAGAATTTGGAATCTCAAGCAGATTAAAGCTGATTTTCCATAGAACGAAGGAGGCGAGAGGTTGTGGAATTAAACATATTAGAAATTAGTTAAGCACTGGAAAAAAGAAAGCACGGAAAATCGAGGAAGTAGGAATAGAACAATGAAGATTTCAGAGATAGAAAATTGTGGAAGAGCACATGGAAAACGAACAACAGAACTAAGAGTACTGAAATTAATCTTACGCTAAAAAAATACAGGATGTAATCAAATTAGTTTCACATATTAATACCGCAAGTTCCTCATCATGTAAGAGAATTAATACTGCAACTACCAAAAGTCTACCACAAAAATAAAAAAAAAACCTAGTGGAGGAGTATTGACTCTTTTGTTTGAGAACTTCTGGCTGGTCATGCACAAAAACAACGTTATAAAACAAAATTCCAGCAAAATTCAAGGTCAATTGCTTGATCGCATTTTAAAAGCTTTATGAGAACACAATAAAGTAGAATCACCGACCCATTAAAGACGAGAGTTCAAATTCACAACCTCTCGGTCGTGGCCCGTGTGTGCATTATGATTAAAGGAGAAAAATTTAAATCTGCTTGCATTGATCAGAATTAAATCATCATCATCGTTTCATTAGATAATCGACAATAATTAGATCTTTACATCCTGGTCTTTGTAAACCAATAGTACACTACACAATTCAATAGTACTATAGTACAATTTCGCGTATTGAAATGATTTAAAAAAAATATTAGTCGCTTTGATTTTCACTAACGAATACGTTTCTTCGTTTAGGAGTTCGATGACGCTTTATTGCTTTGGTTCCACAAAATAATAAAAGCGATGACTGCATGCAATAACGATTTTCCGAAATACAGAAAGAAAAGACATTTTAAACATTTTGTGCAATAAAGAAATAACAATGCAGTTTATTGACGACCAGCAAATAAAGTACACGATGAATTCGTATAAATTAGTGAAATCATTTTAGAAAATGGAATTTCTAATTTTTATTTATTTTTACAGTTTTGTGAGCAGAAAATTAAAGCAATTACGTGAAAATTGAGAAAAATTGATTAATTTAATAGTCAACGCGATGGATATTGAATTTTTTTCCGTTATGGAATTACATAAGCGAAGATTTTAACCCAGTGCTCTTCAGTTCGATGACGCTTTATTGTTTTACGGCGTTTTATGATGCGCTTGTAGACACTGCTACACGGCCGGTCAGAGGTTTTCAAACAAAAAGTCTCCGGGCATATTTTTTTACCTCTGAGCATACAATATAAATATCCCTTTATTGAAGCTTGCTTGCATATCTTGCAATGCATTGATGCGTTTTTTATTTTAAACTGGATATGGAAATATTTACATTGTATGTTCAGAGTAAAAAAAAACTCACGGTATGTAAAAATTACACTTATTAAAGTTTTATAACACGAAAGAAAATAATTTAATATTATTAGTATACTTTTTGATTATTGTGAGAAATTGCTGCAACATTTAAAGCCTTAAATGTCTGTGAGCAGCTGTTCGTCGGACTTCCATTTATTTTCTCCCTACAAGTGAAGAAAATGTTTCGATATTTTAAAGAGGATAGGATGTTCGAATACAATTGCAGCCAAATGATTAACCAAAAAAGTAGAAGGAACTTGCACGCTTGAAAACGCGGCACTTGTTTGCTTAAAACCTTACATAACCGGCAACCGCAAAACATTGATACGGGAACAAGTTTAGTAGAATGTCAAAGCCCTATACGTTGATCTGGTTTCATCGGAATGTGCGTTGGGTGGCCAAAATTACAAAGTTACCTACAGTACTTGCGTACTCCATCGTGCAGCAGATATCTCATTTTATGTCGAATTTGTCATTCTTCGTTGTGGTCGAATAAAATCATTCAATATTTGCATATGCAGGGACCGCCAAAATGTATTACCTATTTTATTCTTTTAAAAAACATTACCTTAGTAATCAGCGAAAATATTTTTAAATTAAATAGTAGGTTTTGGAAATATTGTTTCATTGTTTAACAATTTGCAAAATGGAGTATTAATTAATATAGCACTGTACTTTCTGTTTATTCATACTTCAGTGTCTCTTCAATTTCAATTGAATGCTCGTAAAATAAGTTCATTTTTTTAATTCTCTCGGTTCATAGTTTCTTTCTTCGGAATATTTAGTTAATAAAGTGATGTAAATAAGTGTAAGTATCTACAGAAAATTAAAAGAAACATAAAAAATGAAGTAAAGCTACGCCACATTATGTGTTAGAAGACTATTGCTACCAAAGTTTACAAATGTATACTTACCTATGCTTTAGTTTCAATAAATAAAATCTTACAAAATTAATCATACATTTTTGCCGAATCCTGTTATTAAGGAAATTAAGATTATTATTTATATTAAGATTGTTATTTATACTCGTAATGTTTTGCCACATATTATAACTAACAATACCAAAATTTGTCCAATATTTTAATTTAGTAAACTTGGAAATTGTTAAAGTATTGTAGGACATTTACGTATCTATTGATGTTATGATACTATTGATGATGATGTAACAATTTTACATTTATTTGATGTTAAGCCTACGATTACATTATCTGAACAAGTATATAAGTATCTATGTTTTTATAACTGACTAGAATGATAAATAAAGAAAATTCAGATGACTCTTACAAAGTAAAACGTAAGAAAGGTCATAATAGCACAACATATTGACAACAGTAGAACAAGTTTTATTATCAACGAACAATATTTTCTTTAATTAGGTGCATAACTGAACGTGAACGTGAAAAACGTCCAGAACACATTCCTGAATCAAAGAATATAAGTAGTAAGGGAAGTGAAAACATGTGAAAAAATTCAACACTTATACAGGGTGATTCTTAAATAGACCGCCAAATAAAATCCATACAAGTTTATAAATCATTGATTACGATCAAACTTCTAAAAGAATTTTGGGTGCTTTAGTGTTCGAAAAATAATTAATCAAACATTTCTAAGAACCAGCTGCCAGATGAAGGATATAAATAGTCCTAAAAGTTTTTTTTTTTAGTATTATGGCTGTAGCAGCAAGGAATCTGGCGTGAATTTGACCTTAAATGGAATTGAATTCCGGAAAGAAGCTTTAAAACATTTACTCATCATTGATAAAGGCCTGAAATCATCTGTAGAAAATTTTTTCAGTACTAATTTTATAAAATAAGAATAACGATGATTGCAGTTTGAACACCTAATTAGTTTATTATAAACTAGCATTGCAAACTTTGTCTGAAGTATGCGTCCGAAAAAAAAATTAAGTGACCCAAGTTTTTGCAAAAATAAATAAATTTCGCCCGCTAACGTTAATAAACAATACATCTAAGGCCCGATCTTACCACCTCCTGATAAATTTAACCGTCGGCACAATGGTTTCCAAGGATATTAATAGACGGTTATTTTTATTAGGGGGTGGTAGGATCGGGCCTTAGGTCCGATATTACCACCTAATAGTAACAAAAGTAGTAATAAAAAAGCACACCACCCGGAGGGCGTCTCTAATCGTTCAGAATTTTACCAAGCACTGGCAACGAAATCAGCTGTCATTATCAAAGGGAGGATCTAAGAAAATGAACTGCTTGAAACCAGTTTGAGACAGCGGCAGTCCGACTCGACGCGGGGGTCTAAATCTAGGCGTTAAATGTTCTGCCCGCTTATACGTGATTTTTAATCAATCAGTCTAATATCGCCACGGTAACAACGCGAATATAATTCCGGAAGCTAATAACAGCTCTTTCTTGATTTTAAAAACCACAATTTAGTTGATTTGAATTAAATAGAAACACGACACGTCTCTGCAGCACACTCTCTCGTGCGCATCGTGTCCGAGCATCGCAGTCAACCGCGACATTATTGTGAATCATGCCGTCCTAACGAATGCATTATTACTTTGGCTTACCGATTGTTCACTATCAGTTAGACGCGCTGCGCCGGCAAATATGAGTCGTGTACACAATCTATTTATAACATCGCACCGCTTCGTTGCAATAGTAAAGTTTTACACTTTTTTTCTGTTCGTCATGTGGTCCTTATCTTCGGGGTAACGCTGTACTCTGTACTCTCCAATTACGAACGCACTCCTGTTTTTAGAATTGAAGTTGATTCTTGTCCGATGAAAATTGTTAAGTACAGTTTTTTTTTTCTTGAACCGGACAGAAATATGATGGGAACACACTCAACGTTTCGTTATAGATTTATAGCCAAAATAGTGAAAGTAGAGAAGTACTTTTTAAATTCCTCAGGATTTAAGATGGAATGTTGAAATTGATGATATGTACTAAAATAGTAAAGGAGACTGTGGTTTAAGAGGTAATTGAAATTAACCTCCGCCCACAATAATTTTTATATCCGTAGATACGTAATTCGGAAGCTAAGCTGCCATCTTCAGTATGCTACCAACTTAAAAGCACTAAAAATGTCTAAAAACAATATAGTCACACTGACAAAATCATAAAAATATCAAGCCTAACAACAATCTAATTATCCTAAAAGATATATATGTCTAAATGTAAGTAAATATAAATTAATACGTAAAAATCTAAAATAAACTATATGTTATGTATAAATCGGAAAAAGAAATTATGTGAACACCTAAAATTAACTGTCAGAAAATCTTACAAATAAGAGCTAACCAAACAACACGGAAATGCGAAAATAAATAGTCCAAAGACCCGAAAAATCTTATTCTAACAAATAAATAAGTATAGTGTTATTTGATACCTAAAAATCTAAAAATCCTGAAAAATAGAATAAAATATATATATTAGGTATAAATCGTCAAAAAACAACCTACAGATTTATACCTAATATATATATTTTATTTTATTTTTCAGGATTTTTAGGTTTTTAGGTATCAAATAACAGGGAATTATATACTTATTTATTCGTTAGAATAAGAAGTTTTTTCGGGTCTTTGGACAATTTATTTTCGCATTTCCGTGTTGTTTGGTTAGCTCTTATTTGTAAGGTTTTCTAACAATTAATTTTAGGTGTTCACATAATTTCTTTTTTCCCCGATTTATACATAACACACATAGTTTATTTTCAGGATTTAGGTTCAAATAACAGAATTATATACTTATTTATTCGTTAAAATAAGAAGTTTTTTCAGGTCTTTGGACTATTTATTTTCGCATTTTTTGAACATTTCTTTACTGCTTTTAAGTTGGTAGCGTGCTGAAGATGGCAGCTTAGCTGCCGAAATACGTATCTACGGATATAAAAATTATTGTGGGCGGAGGTTCATTTCAATTATGATGATATGTAACTGAAATATAGAAATTAAATAACCTTTTTTGTCAGTTTTTGTAAAAAAAATGTTTGTATGGTAAACTGTTCTTTAGTTCTTCTTCGTTTTTAATTCTTACGATATAAGTTACAGACTCTTTTCTTCAGAAAGTATCTCTTGCATAATTTATAGAATGGATGAGTGAGAAGGTCTCCTTTGGAACATTAAATGAAGATAATTTTTATTAGGGTTTTTTTTTAATGAATGTTATTGTGATTGCATATGTTCTTTGTGTACTTAGGTTAATGACTTACTTTCTCGGTTTGAAATCCTAATACTGATTTTCATATTCCAACAAAACAGGAATATGCCAACACATATCTGTTATAAAAGAAAAACGCTTCATGTTTCAATTTCTAAATTTAGCTAATCTTTTGGAATGTTTATAACGCACATGTTAGCTGTTTATTAACTCTCATATCTTTAAGCATTCCGAAGACAAGGTGATTAAATTAACAGTACATGAGTTCTCGGACATTAGGTATATGGGTTTTTATTTTAAAATTATCGGAAATGTAAAAATCAGTGAAACTTCCTATGATAAAATTTTTTTTAGTTTCTAAAATCTGCATCCAAAATCGAAGCGTAATATTTAGAAAATAATTATCAATAGTCGACTAATGCGCTCAATAAATGTGTATCCCAGGTGAGTTTACCAGTTTTCAAAACAAAGACCTTTAAATTTCTTACTGCTATAAATTTTGGTACGCACAGTTACCGAAAATTATCACCATTAAGCAGCAGCATGCGCAGCACTGTTATTATAAGTGTGCATAATTAAATGTAAATAGTTAAAAACGCATTTATTACAACACACTGTTTAGCTCCTGGTGTTATCCCGTTAGACGCGAGGTGTAAAAATATTCAATTAGGTTTACAGTCTTTTCAATGTTCTACATTTAGTCAGATCATTGGACAAGAAAAATAAAGAGGATTTATGGTATATGACCCGCGATATGATCGCATCATTTTTCTCTAGAGGGAATTTAACAGCAAGTTTTTTTTTTAATAATGATGTAAAATAACACTGGAAAAGAAAGAGAGTGATTGTTTTTCAGTAAAATAAGGTACATTTTTATAGTAAGTACTGTGGTGACAAGAAACTGACCAGGTACATACCATTGACGACACAATAAATGGGTCTTGACAGTGATTTTAATGTTTATTTTTTAATACTGTAAATACTTCTAATTCAGAAATTTGTTATAAATGCCCATTTATTGTGAATAATTAAACTATTCTGAATTATTTATATGATGAATAAGAAATACCTACGCGATATTCAAGCGTCAAATGAGTAAGATAAAAGGTGCTTTCTTTCGCTTAAAAGTTTGAATCGTGTTTCGAATAGTTTGGACCTGAATTTCGTAGTTGTTGCAACAAAACACCTGACTTGAATTTTTGATTGACAGTTCATTTGTAAATAAGCATAATTTAATCCAAACAATTTTTTAAAATAGAGAAATTCAAAGAAAAGGTCTGTTTTTGAGTCAAAACACGTTTGGATGACGATCTTGTGAGCGAAGGAAAGCACCTAAAATATTGGATATAGCATCAATCCTTGGTATTAGCACAATTCGAAAAAAACGAAAATAAGTAAAATCGTCCTTGAATATACGGTTAATATTTCGAAAGTCTCCTATCTAGAAAATTTGATATATTGTTATGATATTGATTTGCGCATCATCACTGTTTGACACCGGCCCTTTTTAAGCATCAAAGCACAGATTTGTTAAATATCTATACATGAATTTAAACGTTTCGCTGGCATTTTCTTAAATAAAATGATTTAATTAATAAGGCACATTCATATTTGAGAGAAGGCAAAATTTCAAATTTTCTAAATGTCAGATTTAATTACGAAAAGCAAGTCTTTTATTTAATTGAGAAAAACATAATACGAAATAAGGATGTGCAAAGAATGATTATTTTGTTTCTCAAATGCTAGTTCAAACTAGTTTTACTTTGAATAATGTTTATTATTTTTATAGATTTTGTTATTTCTTTCAAGTTGTGCGGTTAATTTGAGTATTTCTTGGTGCATTTGTTGTATGCTTTCGTCAATGAAGATACTGAAATTTTCTTCTAAAATTACATTACATTTCACAAATCTTGATTACCGCATACTTTATAATCTTTCTTTATCTGTCTAATGCCCGATTTTTTCACCTTTTGATAAATTTATCTTTCAGGTAATATCCTCGGAAACTATTATCGATACACTGGTTTCCAAGGATAATTCATGGCAGATTCAGGAGATGAAGAATCCGGGCATAGTCTTACTGTACAGACTCTCGTAAAACCCAACACTTTGAGAATTTTCTCAGTACGTAATGAGTAGAGTAGCAGTAAAAATGCCTTTCTTTAGTTTTTAAGGTTTCAAAGATATTTTGCATATCTTTTCGTTTCATTAGAAATGGAATCATTTAACCAAATTTTATTTCACCTAAATTTGTAGATGTCAGCTGATCAAAGTATTAAATATCTAATATTTTCCCACTTTGTGTTTACAGCGATTTAATATTGTGTAAAAAACGGCCAATAATTCACCTAATTTTGTAAAAAAAATGATTGTTGAGTGCATTGAATGCTGTATAACTCTTGTTGGTGCAAATCAAATAAAATTCTGAATTTTATACATCGCTTACATTCTGTTCGACTGCCATAAAATCTTATGTTATAAACAAAAATTTGTTTTCTTTTTGTATGATAAAGTGATTTTCAAATAAACGAGCTTTCTTGACGTTAACATTTTTCCGTCCGCCTTGAAATATTAACTTTCAACAGTTTTTTTGGTTGAAGAAGTTTATTTTTTCTAGGACAAGATAAATCACCGAAAACATTCAAATTGGGCCATTTTAATTAAACATTTTAATGAATCGTTTAATTCACCTACACCAAGGTTTCCAGTTCGTCTGTTGTTTAGATTTCTACAATTGACAATAAAACGTTAACAGTAAGCAAGAGTGCGTTTTAATTTTATCAGTTTTGAAAAACGTTCAAATGGAAACCTATCAGCAACGCACATTATTGGCAATGATTTTAAATTTTTCTTTAAATCTGGAAGAGTTCCTTCGAAGGTTGAAAATGTCTTAGGCCATGATGCCTCATCCTTAGATAACCATATTGGACTATACCATCAAGCATGCGAATTTTGTAATAAACCCGGTTTTACACCTCGTGAAAGTAAATATACTGGATTATCGCCACTTGATACGTCTCCAGATGTGAGGTTCACTAAAAAGTTGAATTTGTAAACACGATTAGCTACAAAATTTTGTAAAAGATTTGGAGATGTATTTGACCAATTTTACACAATTGTCGAATCAGACCAAAAATAAATAACTTCGAATTTTAAACGCATCGAACTTACAACCTTTTTGACTAGCTGAGCAAGTACTAAAGCTCCACATAATTCAAGCCTTGGAATTGTCAGTTTTTAAAGGTACAACTTTCGCTTTTGCAAATAATAATGAAACTTGAATATTAATTTGTATTAATGCTACGAATATACAAGCGCCATGTGCTTCTTGAAAAGCATCAGCAAAGCCGTGAAGCTCAATTCTAACTTGCACTTTATAAACGATGTATCTGGGAATATGTAATTGATTCAAATAATGAAATTCGCCCCGAAATTGCTGCTAACCATTAATTATTAATACTTGTCTGCCCAATGAAGACCTAAAAGATTTGTATTTTTACAGTCTCTAAATTGTACAGCAATGACCAGACTTACAATTTTTTAAAAAAATTATTATCATGCAAACAATTAAAATATAATTTTTTGTTCTTAACTTGCACTGTAATGGCGATTGAATGGACTGTATTTTAATTTTTGTAGAAAGAAAGAATTTTTACTGTGACATGTTCTAAAGAGCTTTTTTTATTTTTTTAAATTCATGGCATTCTTAAATACATATGCATAATTATACATAATACGTATGCATTCATACAAAGCACTCTATTTACATTGTAACATGCCCCCCGGGTTGAAGGACAAAAGTCTTTCAAACAATTAAATAATACATTCGAAAAATTTTAGTTTTTAAGTTGGCACTGGTAACGGACACAAATTCGTTATAGTTCTTTTGTAAACGCCACTTGGAGTTTTTACACTTACAACTCGAACTTTGCCGTCAGTTCCAGGAAACACTTCAACAATTCTTCCTAAAAGCCATCGTGCGGGAGGTAAATTTTCATTTTTTAAAATAACCATGGTTCCTACTGTACAACAATTTTTGCCTTGCTGCCATTTCTTTCTTTGTTGTAGATTACAAAGATAATCTCTACTCCATCTTTTCCAAAAACTCTGACACATTTGTTGCATTAATTGATATCGGGATAATTTATTTATTGGTAAATGCAATAAACTTGGATCTGGAAGCATTATCATTACTTTACAAATTAAAAAATGTGACTGAGTCAGAGGTGTTAAATCAGTTGGATCTGATGACATGGCATGAAGGGGTCTTGAATTCAAGATTGATTCCACTTGAGTTAACACAGTTGAAAATTCTTCGTACGTCAAAATCGTTTCTCCAATTACTTTGGTGAGATGGAGTTTTACAATTTTTATATTTGACTCCCACAAACCCCCAAAATGTGGAGATTTTGGTGGAATAAAATTCCATTTTACATTATATTGTGAGCAAAAATTAACAATAGAATCATTCGATTTTTTTAGAAATTGATTTAATTCTTTTAGTTGATTTGCAGCACCAACAAAATTTGTACCATTATCAGACCATAGTTCATTTGGGAAACCTCGTCTTGCTGAAAATCTACGTAAACATGAAATAAAACATTCAGTTGTCAAATCAGATACTAATTCAACGTGAATTGCTTTTACAGCAAAACATATAAATAAACAAATGTAAGCTTTTGAAGTTTTATAACCACGACCTTTACGATCCTTAATAATATAAGGACCAGCATAATCAATACCGGTAACTGAAAAAGGATGTAAAGGCGTTACTCTACTTTCAGGAAGATTACCCATTATATTATTTAAAAATACAGGCTTAGCCTTAAGACATATTAAGCAATATCTGGTTATGTCTTTTGCTAAATTCATGCCATTAATAGGCCAATATTTTTGTCTAATAGTATTAAGTAATAACTGCGGACCTGCGTGCAATAATCTCTTATGCTCATACAAGAATAGTAATTTTGTAAATGGGTGTTTGGTATCCAGTAATATAGGATGTTTTGAATTAAATTCTAGCATTGAATGTTTAAGCCTCCCTTTCAATCTAATAATTCCATTTTCATCTAAAAAAGGTGTAAGGCTTCTTAATTTAACTTTTAATTTTTCAAAATTTTCACTTGTAATATTTTTGTATTCATTTTTAAAAGAATCATTTTGAGATAATTTAATTAAACATTGTAAAGCATAGTTTAACTCATCCACTGATAATGTATAAGATTTCTTAAAATTGTTTCTCGTAGCTAAACAGTTTGTTTTAAATTTTATGCAATAAGCTACAATTCTTTGCATTTTAAGAAAATTAGAAAATTTATCAAATATATTGAATTTTATTTCATCATTAATAACTTGCAAAGTTGTTATATTTAAATTTCTTTTATATTCTGGAATTTCTCTAAGAGAAGGAATAAATTTATAATCATGTGTTTGTGAATCAAAAGAAGATAACCAGTTAGGACCGTTCCACCATAACTTATTACCAAGAAGTTCGTTAGGATAAATTCCTCTAGAACTAATATCAGCAGGATTTTCTCTTGTGTTGACATAATTCCATATACAGTCTTTTGTGGATTCTTGTATTTGAAATACTCTATTAGCAACAAAAGTTTGTAATTTACAACATTCTGTGTTAATCCAATGCAGAGTTACAAGAGAATCTGACCATAAAAAACAATTACCTTTGAAATGAATAGCATTTCTAACAATTTTAAGTAATTTTGAAGCATAAATGCAGCTAGTAACTCTAAACGAGGAGTACTACATGGTTTAAGTGGAACAATCTTTGTTTTGGCACACAAAAGAGATATTTGAATATTATTATCAGAATCAATACTCCGAAGGTAAATACATGCACAATAAGCTTGACTTGAAGCATCACAAAAACCATGCATTTGAATTTCTTTAGCATTATTTATAATAACATGTCGAGATATTTTTAAATCATTTAGACTGTTTAAATTATTTCGAAAATGCAACCATTTTTTTATTAATTCTGTGGGAATATTAGTATCCCAATCTATTTTTAATAACCATAATTGTTTTAAAATAATTTTTGCTATTATAGTGCAAGGACTAATTAGACCTAAAGGATCATAAATTTTTGAAATTTCTGATAAAATGTGACGTTTTGAATAAACATTAGGTTTATTATAATTCAATATGTTAAAAGATAAATCATCAGATTCACATGACCATTGAATACCTAATGTTTTAATATTTTTTTCACCAAAAGTTAGCACACTAATAGGATTATCATCAGATTTAACCGAATTTAAAATAAGTTCGTTGTTTGATCTCCATTTTCTCAGAGGAAAACAAGCTGAGTTTAAAATAAATATTATTTGCTTACATAAGCAAATGGCTTCATCTAAATCGTTAAATCCTGTTATTAAGTCATCAACATAAAATGAATTCATTATTATATCAGATGCAATTGGAAACTCATTTTTAAAATCTAATGCTAATTGTTTAAGACATCTGATAGCTAAATAAGGTGCACTTGTTGTACCATAAGTGACAGTATTTAAAGTATATGCTTCAATATTTGTATTGGAATTAAATCGCCAAAGAATTTGTTGTAATTTTCTATCATTAGGATGTATTAGTATTTGCCTATACATTTTTTCTATATCAGATGACACCACATAAGTATATTGACGAAAATTTAAAAGTATTGAAAAAATGTCATTTTGTATTGGTAATCCAGTGTATTGTAAATCATTAACTGAATAACCACTAGTTGTTAAAGCTGAACCATTAAAAACAACTCTCAACTTTGTGGTTAAACTTTCTTCTCTTATGACAGCATGATGAGGAAGAAAATATGATATCTCATTGGTGTCAGTAACTTTAGATAATTCCATGTGTTTTAATGATTAATAAGTATTCATAAAATCATGATACTCAATTTTTAATTGGCAATTCTTTTCCAATCTTTTTTCCAATTGTAGTAATCTTTTTATTGCTAGATTTTTTGAGTCACCTAACTTATTTTCATTATATTTAAGCGGTAATCTTACAATGAAACGACCATCATCATTTCTTGTATAATTATTTATAAATATTTTTTCACATTCTTCATCATCATTAGACATAAATTTAACAGAAGGACAATCCTCAATTGTCCAAAATTTATTTATTACGTCATGTAAAACTTGATTTTCATTTATGCTGAATAAACAATTGGAATTCGTATTGAATGAATTAATCTGACCAGCTGTAATATAACCAAAACTAGTGTTTTGTAATATGGGCATATTTTTTCCCAAGAAAATTTTACCTGATCTGATTAAATTCCAAAAATGACTACCACCAATCAATAAATCAATTTCCTTTGATGTATTAAAATTAGGATCAGCTAATTTAACATTAGCTGGAATATTCCAACCAGAAATATCAATGGTTCTAGATGGTAAATGATTTGTAATTTGTTCTAAAATTAAACAAGGAAGATTAAAATTGAAATTATTGTACATTGATTTCACACGAACATTACATTTTTTATTTATTTTGGAAGAACTTTGATTAATTCCAGTAATGTTCATGTTTATATTCTTTTGTGGTAACTTTAACTTGTTTATTAATCTTTTTGAAATAAAATTTGATTGTGAAGCACTGTCTAATATTGCATTACAAATATTAGCATTTCCATTAGCATCATAAATCAACACCTGTGCTGTTGATAAAAGTACATAAGAATTCAAATGACTATTTGTCAAAGCCATATCATTTTTATTAAAATTCTCCTCTGAAGGATGTAATAATGTATTATGATTTTGGTTGCAAATTTTACATGACTTTGATTTACAATCTTTAGTTTTATGACCTACACATAAACACTTTTCACATAATTTATTTTCTTTTACTTTTTCTAATTTCTGATCGAACGACAATTTGGAAAAATCAAAACATTTATAAATTTTATGATTAGGTTTCTTACAATAATTGCAAGAAATTTTTCCTTTTGGAAGATTTTGAGACAAATAACTTTTTGAAATTCGAATATTTTCTTTATCATTATTCTTAGAAATCTTATTGTCCATTTCTAATGACTCTAAAAGGTCAGCATGTTGTCTCAAAAAATCTTGCATATCCTTTAAGGATGGCGATTCATCTTTAAAGTTTTTAAATTTTTCCCATTCTATAGATGAATTTTTGTCAATTTTAGAAGAAATTAGAAATATTAATAAAGAATCCCATTTGTCGGTAGGTTGTCCCAAAGAATATAATGCACGCAAATGCTTTAAGATATTATCATTTAAATGACGTAATGCATGAGCATTCTCAAATTTAATAATGGGTAAATGAAATAGTGCTTTTATATGATTATGTACCAATATTCTTGGATTATTATAACGATTGCACAATAAATCCCAAGCTATTTTATAATGAGAAGCAGTGAATTCTAATGATTTCATTATTTCAAGTGGTTCACCTTCTAAGGTTGCCTTTAAATAATGAAATTTTTGAATTTTATTGATAGAATCATTTACATGAATAAGACTTTCAAAGGTATCTTTAAAATATAACCATTCATCATATTTACCATTAAATTTTGGCAAATTAATTATGGGCAATCTAATGTTATTTTTAATATTCTGATTTGACACAGAAGACTTTGACATTTCTGAAATATTTTCATGATGATTTGAAACTGTTTCATTACTTTTCAAAATTCTTTTTGCCATTGCAAAATATTTATTGTATTTATTTACAAATTCATCTCTCTCATAATACTGAATTTCAAGTACGTCATCATCACAACTTTGTTCAATATTTAACTGAACAGTTTCAAACTCATCTAAAATTTGTGGCAAATTTTGTAATCTTATATCCATTTCTATTGCTTTTTGCTCATCAATATCATTAGAATCATTAAATTCATTAAATATGGGAGTTACAAAAGTTACAAAATTAGTTAATTTACGTTTAACAGCTCCTCTGTTCCTCACCAAAGTATTGTATTCTTGCGCCATGCTTGAAACGTAGGTTCTTCTTCTCTTCTTAACAGCTAAGGACCTTCATTATTCATCAGGCTATCGTCCAGTCTTCATGAAAACATCGTAACGAATATCAGCATCACACCGTCGATAAGCTAAGATGTCGTGGACTGTTCTCTTCAGAACGTATATATATAATATTTAATAATCAACAATTCAGAAGATCCTCGCTTCTTTGAATTTTGAACAGCAGTAGGAGGCAGCAATCAACTCTACGGTAGCAATACAATAGAAATTTCATCATGTTTCATTTACCACTCATCAAGAAATTATTCCATAGTTATCATTTATGCGGACCGATGTTACCAAATTATCCGGCTCGTTTGGACCAATGTAATGGCGATTGAATGGACTGTATTTTAATTTTTGTAGAAAGAAAGAATTTTTACTGTGACATGTTCTAAAGAGTTTTTTTTATTTTTTTAAATTCATGGCATTCTTAAATACATATGCATAATTATACATAATACGTATGCATTCATACAAAGCACTCTATTTACATCGTAACATGCACTAATCGATCGTTATTGTTAGTTTCAAAATTTCAGGACAATTCCTGATGTAGTGACAATCATTACAAAATGTGGAATGAGTATTTGTATTTGTGGAAACTGTGGAACTTTTGAATGAATTTGATTTATCAACTGAACTTTTAAACTTTGCATTTTGTTTTATTTCTCTGTGGTTAAATTCTAGATTTTCTAATAAGTTTTTGACGAATCCTTTAAATTCTTCCAACGTTGGAAGCTCATTTTCTTTTCTATACTTCTCCCATTCGCGTTCCGTACTTTTGTCTAATTTTCGACTAAGAATAAATATTAATAACGAATCCGAATTTTCTACTGTTGTTTCAATGAGACTAAAGCTCGCAAATGTTTTGAAATGTTGTCCGACAGTTTACGGAATTCTAATGAACTTTCATTGCTTAATATGATTATAAACTAAAATAGATAAAACAGTGACATCCTACGATCGCTTATTGACCTGACATTGCAGTAGGATAACAAATTGAAGCGGATTTGCTACATAATAAGCTTCCCCATGCAAGGCGGTCATGCTTGATGAAGGCCCAAGCAGAGCTGAAACAGCTGTATAGAGGCTGCTCGAGGTTTTCACTGCAATCAAAAACGATTTGCAACAAAATTTTTTATAAACTAAAAGTTTAGTATTATTATATCTGTCACACACAAGTTACCATGTAATTGAATAATTTTCTTTAGAATCTTCTAATTAGTATATAACATTAAAAAATTTCGGTAATTCAATTTCTGGCAACTTGACATGAGAACATTTATCTGAGTGTAATCGAACAGAATTGACAGATTTGTCAGAACTTGAGCTTGAAACGTTTGCATTGTTCCGCCTTAAGCTGCGTATACTTTTCTAAAAGCTGCTTAGTTTCAGACAAAGGACGAAAATAAGAATTTTCAAAATTTTCGTGTTCTATAATCTGCGCTTGAAAGTCGTCACATGAAATTTCAATAGATGCCTGACATTCCTGAAATTTTTCTAAAGGGCCCCTTGTCTTTCTACTCTACACTTTAATTCATTTAAATCTACACTACCACATATTGCATCTACATTAAGGTGACCAACCGTACTGTTTTATCCAGAACAGTACTTTTTTTTTGGTAATACTGTCCTGGGTAAATCGTTATATTACAAAATCCAGTAAAGGTATTGGTTTTTAAGAAGTGTCCTAGGAAGGGCTGTTCGTGACGTGACGTCAAAATGAAGTAGGGTTTCACACAAACCTATGTAAATCGTAAGAGCATTACGTCATTTTGACGTCACGTTCTCTTAGGAGTTTGCTCTCTCAGTTCGAGGCCTGCTATCACAAAGCAGCATAACATTATACAAATTTAACGCTTACCTGAATGCACTGTACGGTATTCTTATTTTTTCTGTTTTCTACCACGCAAGCGTAATGCCAATGTTACTCACATGTCTTTCGTTTTTGGCTGTCGGTACACATTTGATATTGTTTAGAAAATTATATTAGCTTTGTTCCTACGCATTTTTAAATCAGTTCGGAACTATACTGCTCATGCGCTCTTACTATTGCTCATGCACCATTGCTAAGTACACAGCATTTTTAACAAGAGCGCATGAGCAGTATAGCTCCCCACTGATTTAGAACTGTATGGAACCTTAGAAGGAACAAAGCTACTACATTTCATTATTAATCAGTTTCGCCAAACGTTAACTTGCTGCCAGGGCGACGTAAATGTTTGTTTAGTAGCGAATTACAAGAGATTTATCCGTTATGTATTATGTGTTGTATCATTTCCCCATGAAACTTATTTTTAAAAGGTTATTAAAATTTAGGCACGAATCAAATAAAATTCTGAATTTTATACACCGCTTATATTCTGTTCGACTGCTACAAAATTTTATGTTATAAACAAACATTCGTTTTTTTGTATGATAAAGTGAATTTTAAATAAACAAGCTTTCCTAACGTTAACACTGATTATGACTAATTTTGATGCAAAAAATTAATTACAAATCGGTTTCGATTGCAATGGACCTTGTGAGCATCATCTGTGCAGCTAGCCGCAAGATCACGTGCCTAAACTGTTATTTAATTTTAATAATTCATTTAATTTTATTAGACTTTTTAAAGTATTTACAATGAGAAAATAAAACCTAAATTAGGTAACTTGTATCGATTTTTTCCCGACCTAAAAATCCGGTTTTTAGTACTGAGAAAGTATCAGTGTGCACTGAAAAAATCATACACATACCTTACTATTAATTTTTCAGCAGTTGCTGAACCGTTTTTTAACGGGAAATTTTTCTCACTGCAGGTACACACAAATTGTTTTTCCCAATGTCGTTCGATAATCACGTCTGTAAAAATATTCTTTAAACGAACTTTCGTACCTTCTGGGCTTATCGGCTTCTCTTTCCGGTTTCATTACAATGTAAAAGACCGTACAAGTAGTAGGAATAAGCCGATTCTGGAACCTCCTCCGACATTGACCAATAAAATTCAAGGTCAAGGTCGGAGGAGGTCCCAGAATTGGCCTATTCCTGACGTAACCCCACCATGAGCTTCAATGGCAAGGTCGTGACCTTGAGGTGACCTTGAAATGACCTTGAGATTACCTTGAAATGACCTTGAGATTACCTTGAAATGACCTTGAGGTGGCCTTGAAATGACCTTGAGGTGACTTTGAAATGACCTTGAGATGACCTTGAGGTGACCTTGAAATTACCTTGAGATGACATTGAAATTACCTTGAGAGGACCTTGAAACGACCTTGAGGTGACCTTGAAATGTCCTCGAGGTGACCTTGAAATAATTTTAAATTTACAATTCTTTTTAAGTTCTTTTTTTCTATGAGTATGGATCGTCATTTGTTTTTCTTATTTTAGTCAGGAACTTTTTCATTCGCAGCGGATTTCTCGATTGTCAAAAACGTTTCTCATTTTCTGTAAATGCTTCCAATTTTTCAGAAATCGAATAGTAAATTTGTAAATTTTAATTTTTCCACTTCGATCACGTTGCTGGGTCATAAGAAATGTTTTTGTTCTTTTTTTTTATTTCTGAATGTTTACCCTTTTTATGTCTTATTCTAGCAAAATGTAGCGATTATCTTTTGTTCTCAAGAAGTTGAAAAATTCCCTAGATTTTAATGAGTTTCTGAAATTATTTCCTTTTGTTTGAAATTGTCCTTACATTTAACGACTTTTTTCCTAAGTTGGCAACAATTGCAGAAGGTCCATTCTCTGACGCATTTTGCGTTAGCGTTAAAATTCTACACGATTCTATTGGTCCAATTTAAAATTATATATTTTGTTTAAACCAACCAATCAAGTATCTATTCCGTAATGCAGCGTTGAAAAATCGTCTAGCAATGAATCCAGCTTGAGGTCCATCAGAGAATCCATATTATGTAGAATTGCCAAACTTTACTTGTAAAAAGTAGCCAAACTAATAGCACTTTTCACTGACATGGACTTTACGCACTGAGTGTGCACTCAGAGTATTTCCAACTCGTTTTATTACACGATATTAGAAGAAGATAGAGATACTATGAGTACGCACTCAGCGCGTAAAGTCGACGTCGGTGGAAAACGCTATAATAAAGCTGGTTTTAAAGGGTGCAATAAACTATTAATGAAATTGATGAATTATTTGAACAATAAATTGTTCGGCTTGCGACAGTTTTATGAGGAGGCTGAGATCTACAGTTTCTCTAAGAAGGTCGCAATAGACGTTCATAAATTTCACGTAATTCATGTCAAATTTTTGACAAAACATTAAAATGACATGAAATTTATGATCGTTTGTTGCCGGTATAACACAGGACTTGTTATTTTGGAAAGTAAACAAACTGGCCGCCATATTGATCAACAGTATTGCCAAATAGCCGTCAGTTGAGAAAAAAAAGTTTTCACTAAAAGCTGTGATTGGATATTCCGTTCCGTGCACTCTGCTCACTCGCTTTGCACTTTTGGTCTCTCTTTTCCTTTAAGTGAAAGTGAGACAAAAATACGAAAGGAGTAAATAGAGTGCACGGAATTGAATATCCAAACACAGCTAAAACAAACGTCAGAAAACACCAAAAAAGAAAAAAGTCCCTAAACTATACTAAATTCAAAATAAGTACTCCTTCACAAGTTTAAATAAATACATTTTATTGAAACTAATAAAATGAGACACATCAATAAATTAACATAAAAACAATAGATACACAACTTATTTTTAACAAGAGCAAATCACATTAATTTACGTTAAATTACGTAATTATGACCTTGAGGTGACCTTGAAATAACCTTGAAACGACCTTGAGTGAGATGACCTTGAAGCGACCTTGAAATGACCTTAAAATGATCTTGAAACGACCTTGAAGTGACCCTGGGGGTGACCTTGAAGTGACCTTGAGGCGACCTTGAAATAACTGAGGTGACCTCGCACGGACCTTGAAGCGTGGTGACTCAAATGTAATTGTTTTGAAATAACCATGACGAAACCTGTTATTGAATATGTACCTATTTAAGGAGGTGTTTAATTTGATACCCGCAGACGACGGTTGACCCTCAGATTGAGTTTACCAACTTATTGAACGTAGTGAACGTTTGATTGCAATCAGTGTGGCAAACAATTTACGCGAATCGATAATATGAATCGTCATTTGCGTACGTCATGCCAGGGAAAACGTTTGAAATTAGATGAAATTGCCGGACCGTCCAAAGTTGTTGACCCGGTGAACGTTATGAAATGTGATGTGTGTGAAATATACGTCAGCAGAAAGTGTTTCTCAGCACATTTGCGTAGTAATTCACATAAAAGTAATGCTTTTGTGGTCGTCGATAACGGTGTGGAGAAGATAGCTGGTGCATTCGGAGACAAAATTGTAACGAACCGTATAACGGAACCTTACAATTATGTTGATGTCGAGGACTTTATGTACAATATTCAAGAAAAAGTATTAACTTTGGTTCAAAGTACATTAGACATCCATAAAGCATTAAAGTGGAATGTGGAAATTTTCGGAATCTAAAGAAAGTTCTGAGATAACATCTTCTAACTTCTAATCTTTTAACACCAAGAATAAAATAACTTGTTTTGGAACTGATATATACAATATATATAGTGATTTTGTAAACGAAATACATGTAAAAATGTCGGAATTTCAGGAGCGAGATTCAGGTAAAAAAAATAATAGGTGCAATCGTTTAGAATAAAACTTAAAGTTGCAAATATTGTTACAGGATGGACTTTGTGCAGAATTTTATATATGGAAGTCAATATTAATAAATAAAATCCACTGAAAGCATCCAGCTTCATGCCATTACCGTTCTCAATAAGTGCGAAGAAAGCTGTCATAAATGTTAGAAATAACGACAACGCTTGCTTTGCCTGGGCGATAACGTCAGCGATGTGTCAACCGACAGGTCTTCCTCAAAGGATGTCTTCGTATCCCCATTATAACACAGTAGCGGATTTCACTGACCTAGAATTTCCACTGAAAGTTTGTGACGTGAAGAAATTTGAAAGCACGAACAATATTTCTATAAATGTCTACGGACTCGGTTCCCATTATAATGGTAAAGTTACGGTTGATGAAGTTGTAGGACCGTTACATTTTACTAAAAATAGAAAAAATATTCATATAAATTTATTATTAATTGTTGACAACAACGGAAATACTCACTATTGTTGGATTAAAAATTTATCACGTTTAGTGTCAAAACAGACTTCACATCACGGTCACGAGAAATATATTTGTGAAGGATGTTTAGTGTATTTTCCATGTATTGAAAAATTGCAACGACACGAGAGGGAAGACTGTAAAGTTATCAAAAGAGTTTTACCATCGACAGAATTAATATATGCCGATTTCGAAGCATTGCTAAAACCACTGGACAGAGTAGAACCAAATCCAGATAAATCGTTCACTTTTAAGTGTTATGAACACGAACCTCATTCATTTGCATATTACATTAAGTGCAGTTTCAATGCTAATTTGTCAATATTAAAGTTATATCGCGGAGAGAATGCACTGAGTTTATAAAATGGTTAGAAAAAGATATTAAAGAAATTATTAAATATTTAAGTAAAATTGAGCCGATGACTGATTTAACACGAGAAGAAAAAGAGGCATACGACCGTGCAACAATGTGTCATCTTTGTGAAAAACCAATATTAGATGTTAAGGAGAAGGTGCGTGATCACGAACATTTATCGGGAGCGTTTAGAGGTGCTGCTCATTCTGTGTGCAACATTAACTTTAAAATACCAAAATTTATTCCAGTATTTTTTCATAATCTTTCTAATTATGACAGTCACTTATTTGTAAAGACAATGGCATTAGAAGGTGAAGATGTGGACGTGATCGCACAAAATAAGGAAAAATATATATCCTTTTCGAAATTAATACACGTGGGGGATGAGACAGACTGTAAAGGTAAAGAGCGTAAAGTATATTTCAAAATAAGATTTGTAGATTCTTTTCGTTTCATGCAATCGTCTTTAGAGAAATTAAGCTCATACTTGGAAGATTGGCAATGTAGGGAAATTAGAAAAATATTTTAACGATGAGGAGATGTTTAAATTAATACGTCAAAAAGGAATTTTCCCGTATTGTTTTATTGACTCACTCATGAAATTAGATTTTCCCACTTTAACTTCTAAGAAAGAGTTTTATGATGTGCTGCATGATGAACACGTAAGTGATGAAGATTATGAGAGAGCACAGCGCGTTTGGAATTTATTTAACTGTAAAACTATGGGTGATTACAGTGATGTATACGTAACATCTGATGTTTTACTGTTGGCAGACGTATTTGAAAATTTCAGAGACCTTTGTATTGATAATTACAACCTAGATCCTTGTCATTTTTTCATCGCTCCAGGATTAAGTTGGGAGGCAATGTTAAGAATGACAAAAATTAAATTAGAGCTACTGCAAGATGTTGATATGCTACATTTTTTTAGAATGGGTATACGCGGTGGAGTGAGTATGTGCACTAAAAGAATCGAAAACGCTAATAATAAATTTGTGCATGACAACAAATTACCATTTTGTCCGGAAAACATAATTCCACCAAATTCGAAATATGGTAAACTTATTCCAAATCAACACCACAACAAAAGGAAATACATAATTCACTATTTAAATCTGAAACAAAGTTTGGAAAATGGTTTAATATTAAACCAAATTCATAGGGCAATTAAATTTAAGCAATCTCGTTGGCTAAAAATATACATAGACTTTAATTCACAAAAACGAGCTGAAGCTAAAAACGAATTCGAAAATTTTTTTTTATAAATTATTAAATAATAGTGTTTTCGGTAAAACTATGGAAAATGAGCTGAATCATTGATAGCTAAACCAAACTATAAATCGAGTAAAATTTTTAGTGATCACCTGGCCGCAATAGAATTATACAAAGTACAAGTAAATTATAATAAACCTTTATACGTAGGATTTTGTGTTTTGGAAATATCAAAAACAGTAATGTCCGATTTTTATTGCAATTTTATAAAGCGAAAATATAATAATAGAGCAGCTTTATTATATACTGATACGGATAGTTTAATACTGACCGTTAATACTGACAATGTATAAGATGACATAAAGCAAAATTTAGATAAATTTGATACTTCAAATTACCCACCGAATAATATACATGAAATGCCTCGAACTAAATCAGTTATTGGACGATTTAAAGACGAATATGCAGGACTGATCATAGAATCTTTTATCGGGACCGGTGCGAAAGCCTACTGTGTAAAGCTTATTTCAAAATGTACTAAGAAAGCAAAAGGTGTTAAAAATTACGTTATAGATAAAGACTTAACTGTAGATGACTGCAAAGAAATCATTGAACGAGATGGTTTTATTTTTAAAAAGATGTACGTGTTTCACTCGGATTTTCGTACGGTGTATACAGAGTTGAAAAATAAAATTGCCTTATCATCGAAAGATGATAAACGTTACATTTTGGATGACAAAATTCATACTCTGGCGTGGGGTCACTATAAAATTGCTGATATAGAAAGAGATAAAACACTAAGAGAACTAATTGAAAAATTGGAAAAAGAATTAGAAAATAAATAAAGTATGTTTTATTTATAAGTTCTGTTAGAAAGTAAATAAATTAATTTGTAAAATTCATTTATTGTGTATTGTGAGTATTGTATATTTATAGTTGTAGTTAATAAATATTTATTATAAAACATTGCGTTTTGGTATCCATGAATCATGTTTAGAACTCAATCCTAAATAACTTACAAGCGCTTTATTACCTTTTTCTCTCAGTACATTAATTAAATATATATCTGGATGTTTCACTTTTTGTAACTCGTACTCATAAAGCCCGCCAAGAATAGCTTAATTATTCTCTCTAACGACTTTAGAATTTGAATAACATTTACGAAGTTTAATAATAATCTTATTATTACCAAGTTGAATAGTAATTCTAATCTTATTATTATCAAGTTTGTAATAATCTTTATTCAAATGAATGTAAGGGATGTAAGGAAAAAGTGTATCTGTCGAATACAAATCTTTATTTGCAAAAATATTCAAAATATGCAAGTGGCACACAGTTTAACGATACACATTTCACGAGCGCTCATCTCCTAGAAACCATGATTTCATCGAACAGTCAGCCCCTAATCTTTATTTGTAAGAATCGTGTAAATTTAAATTACATTCTTAAAAAAATTATCTTACCTCTTTGGTAAACACGCACTAAGCTCTGTGAGAGCCCGATTGAGACTGGTATGTAATAATATTATATTAGTTAAACGATTTCTATGCAAATTGAATTTGAACTTTAAATCGACGGTGAATGCTCGTAAATATGTTAATTTACTATTATGCAATTTTTGATTGTATGGCTCCCTTTAAAACGTGCTTGTTTTTATTTATTTAAAACGGTATTTATATTCATTCACAACTCGGAATACATATGTAAATTTTATAGTGTTTGTGTATTTAATCGACGTTCGCTTTCAAACATGTTTATTTTTTCTATGCCACTTAATTTATTATACGACGGTGTGTGAATCTAAATCCTTAAATTTTAAACTGATCGATTAAAATTAATAACGTCTCCTTTCTGATTTAGTTTATTATATATTTTAATACAGATCACTTCTTGCTATGAAATTTTTAACGCTGCACAGTGAAATCCATTTTTGTGACTTTTACGTCGTAGAAAATTCGCAAATTTGACAACGTTTGAAATTTCAATCGAATAAAGCGATACTTTCAAAGACAATAAAAATCTCTCAAGCTAAATTGCTCAGCAAGAGTTAATCTAAATAATTTAATAACGCAATGTATTTCTAAATTCTTTCTTAAATCCTTAAATTGATTTATTAAAATTAATAACGAATAAAATAACAACTCCTTTCTGATTATAGTTTATTGTATAATAATATATAATAACAATAACAATATTTAATAATTAATATTTTAATAATAATAATTAAGAATAGGTACACAAATAGCAATTCTTCTTCCGTGGGGGTGGACCATCTATTTCATCCAAAGAAAATTCGGTTTGATTCCAATGTTGGTGACAGAGTCTCTGACTTTGTAGATATTTACAACGTTGATAATGGATCGGCAATTTAGGCCAGATGTATTCTAGATCTACGGCTGTGACTCTGGTACGTATATACGATTTTGGAAAGTACTTCAAATCCTTGTCTGGTATACTACTGAACGAACAATCTTTTTCGTACTGGTCAATAACTTCGCCAACCTTCTCTACAACATGCTTTATAATGTTCTTGCAAAATAGACGGGAGAAGAAATCCATTGCGAAGCTGAACTTTTCTTATACTAACTAAAAATATATCACAAATGTTTATTGTAAAAAATCCTTCATATAACTTTGTTTGAATAAATTTATGTAAATCAAACACGTTCGTTAAAGCACACATGCAATTTCTTCTTGAGTGAAATGGACACTTGGGTTCGAATTTTTGCATTTTTTGTACATCTTCGTAAATTTCACCCAAATCTAACACAGGGACACTTTCATCATTGCTTTTCGCTAGAATTTCACATAGAAATCGAGACTTCTTCATTCCTTTAACGTAAAAGGTGATGATTGCGTCAAACTCAGATAACGGGACGAATCCTCTATTCCAATCAATGCAATGGTGATTGGTCATTAACCAGTTTGCAACATTTTGAAATTTTCTGGGGACCATTCACAAACTTGTGGGTGGTTGAAATAAAAAGTGACTTACTTTTCTTTCACTATCGTAAGAAGCCAACTCTTTTGGTATAAATTGATTATTTTCCACTTTAAATCCTTGAATGTCAATCACAATAAATCGTTTTTTCATGGTTCGGTTGATGTTGCTTCTTATAAAATCAAATGAAATCAAATAGTTTTAGCTTCTCTGTTAATACTGCCATTCATGGTTTACATCAACTGACGGACAATTTTGGTGAGAGGTGAATAAGAGAACGCTTTGTCATGCAGTATTAGACAGTAAGCAATAGTATCAGCTTTAATATTTTCTTTAGTTGTAAACTCAATTCTTATTTCAACTGCACTTTTATGCATTACATCTCTCTGAAAAGTGCAGTCAATTCCTATTAATGGGCAAACTAGCTAATCCTTTTGGATTGAACCAGGGTTGACTGCTTTCACGATGATAATAATTTTCCTGAAATCTAGAATACATGTCGTATATAATGGCGTATTTGTTATTTTCAATATCAATTTCTATGTTGTCGTACGGATAGCGTTCGCCATTTAGAAATACTGTTAATGATTTTAACTTAACGTCATCAAACAGACTCATGTTTGCATCGACGACACCCTTTCGCTTAGTTTGAAAACCGATGATTATTTATCTTGGCGTTTCCAACTGCGGAGCCGTCTTTACTGTCCAAGAATGACTTGTCGTAGTTGGGAGCGACGGATACTCGTGCAACTCCCAGCTTTTGAAAGGAATTTGTATTTCAACATCTCTGTCTGTCACTCTCGTTAAAGCCAATTGCTCATATAGTCCAACAGAAATATGAGGTATACGCCATACAATTTTGTCAATTATTAATTTAATCTTTTCCGTCTTGTTTGTTTCCAAAACTGCATCAACGTCATCATTTGATCTGATCAATACTAATTCTTGCCTCGTATTCAAGACGATCTTTTTATAATCTTCCCCAAAACCTAATAATGTGTTTAAAGGTACACTTGCTGAGAAATCTCTCTTAACGTTGAGTATATCGCTCATTTTATCATTCTCCTGTATCCATCCTGCATTTTCCAATTTTACTGTATCGTTGCGAGTAAAAGAAAAATACCCTTTCATTGTTGATGTTATGCCAACATTTCTTACCGAATCCACCTGTACTTCGTTCAGAAGATATCTAATCTCGCTAAAAATATAAGCTATCGGATTATTTATCAATTGTGCCGTCGCACTGTGTTTAGTATTATCACTAACCAAACGCAATCTTCCCTCTACGTACAAATAACTTTCGCAAGGGAGGGTGTAATTGTCGATCTCAGGTACGGTGATCCGCACTTCATCGTTATTACCAAATGATGAACTGAATGGTAAGTGTGAATGGAACTCCATACTGGTTATTGAAGTGTCCAATTTAATTTTATCAATTACTCCCAAAATATCCATGTCGTTCTGTTTAGATGATGATTGCCATATGATGGTGTTCACCCTTCGACGGTTACGTATCTTCTACAGAATAATTCCCCCTATGTTAGCACCTTATAACCTAAACTCTCTAAATATATTCGATTTCTCTGTGTCAATTTCAGTTTTTTTTTGTCGGCAGCAGTTCAGTATCTGTTTCCGTGTTTTAAATAATACATAACGTCTAATTCTGCTACACTCTTTCCGTTTCGAATAATTGCTATCGTAAATAATCATTAAGTTATCTTGATCTAATTGTCGAATGACAATTCTCGTAATCACGTTCACGGTCACTGGAAGATAAATAGCTTGAAGACGGGATTCTATTATTTTAAACCCTGGAGGTACATTTGGAAAGAAATGATACAAAACATGACCGGGTTCTCCGTTGTTATAAGATCCACCGGTTAGATTACATTCTATTCTTATAGCAATTACTTTATTTCTTTCCACCAGAAAATCACCAATGTTATTATCAACATATAAAATAGCGACATCTTACTATCGCTTTTTGACCTAACATTGCAGTAGGATAGACAAATTGAAGCGGGATTTGCTCCTAATGAGTCCCCCATGCAAGGCGGCCATGCTTGCTGTCAAAGCATAATGAAAGATTTTAGGAAAATTTTTGTGCAAATCGTTTTTGATTGCAGTGAGAACCTCGAGCAGCCTCTGGACAGCTGTTTCAGCTCTGCTTGGGGCTTCTTCAGCAGAAACGTAGCTCGACATTCCCACTGCAGACCAAAAACGACTTGCCCAATTTATTCGCAATTGCGATGTAAGAATGATGAACATATAAAATAGCGACATCTTACTATCGCTTTTTGACCTAACATTGCAGTAGGATAGACAAATTGAAGCGGGATTTGCTCCTAATGAGTCCCCATGCAAGGCGGCCATGCTTGCTGTCAAAGCATAATGAAAGATTTTAGAAAAATTTTTGTGCAAATCGTTTTTGATTGCAGTGAGAACCTCGAGCAGCCTCTGGACAGCTGTTTCAGCCCTGCTTGGGGCTTCTTCAAGCATTCTTCATTAGGAGCAAATCCCGCTTCAATTTGTCTATCCTACTGCAATGTTAGGTCAAAAAGCGATAGTAAGATGTCGCTATTTTATATGTTCATCATTCTTACATCGCAATTGCGAATAAATTAGGCAAGTCGTTTTTGGTCTGCAGTGGAAATGTCGAGCTACGTTTCTGCTGAAGAAGCCCCAAGCAGGGCTGAAACAGCTGTCCAGAGGCTGCTCGAGGTTCTCACTGCAATCAAAAACGATTTGCACAAATTTTTTTCTAAAATCTTTCATTATACTTTGACAGCAAGCATGGCCGCCTTGCATGGGGGACTCATTAGGAGCAAATCCCGCTTCAATTTGTCTATCCTACTGCAATGTTAGGTCAAAAAGCGATAGTAAGATGTCGCTATTTTATATGTTCATCATTCTTACATCGCAATTGCGAATAAATTGGGCAAGTCGTTTTTGGTCTGCAGTGGGAATGTCGAGCTACGTTTCTGCTGAAGAAGCCCCAAGCAGGGCTGAAACAGCTGTCCAGAGGCTGCTCGAGGTTCTCACTGCAATCAAAAACGATTTGCACAAAAATTTTTCTAAAATGTTATTATCGTTTACTTTCAACGTTCTCGGTTTAAAACCCAACAATTTTCCCAATGAATTTGGTTTACTAAAATCGAGCTTAACCGAACTGTGTATGGTTGCCTTTAAAGTATTATTATTTCCTTTAATGTTTATATAATCAGGGATATTGTTGTTTTGAAAATAATCTTTCAGATATTGGTTGATATCGTCTAGTTCATATGTACCTGTAGGTATAATGATAGTTTTCCAAACCGTCGTTTTTCCTGTTTCTTCATAATGTATCAAATTATTACTTTCATGTATGTTAGGTATTGCATTACACGTTTCAAAATTTAACAAGCACATTTCATATGTTGCGTCTTCATCGAGGTATAGTGGTGGATTCAATTCACAAAATAAAACTGATTCAGTTCCCCTAAGAGTGAACGTACACGCAACGGGTGAAGATTCCATGTTGACCATCTTTCAAGTACTACATTCTTACTTAACTTATGAAGGACTTTAAAAACTGTAGACATAAGTGTCCACAATTTTGTGTATTTTGTTTCTGATACCTTTCATAATTATAATTAATAACTCCCAATCCGTTCGACAAAAGTTATTTCTCTACTTCAACTGGAGGTCGTAGATCTGCATAGCTGTCAAAATATTTTACGATTCCTCCTCTCTTATAATATGCTACCCAATGCGTTCCTTCACCAGAATCGCTATCTAAATTCACTACTCCACTTTCATGCTTTCATATCTTTTTAGGTAAAGTATCTCTCATAAACACACCTCGAAAGAAAGGTAATTTCCATATTTTAGCATAATTCAGTATGTCAATGTTAGTCAACGGTCGCCGAGGCAAATATTTCAGTTTTTTGGATTGGATCGTAAATATAACCCACACCCGGTTTTGTAAGGTTTTATATAGAATCCGCTTCCCACTGCTCTTGTTTCCATAGCGCAATTATGTCGCTCTGCCTCTTTCAGTTGCTCTTTCGCGGCTTTTGCATCGTTTACCGCCTTAGCAATTGCAGCTGCACCGCCGCCGAGCGATCCTATTGCGCCCAAAGCCGCAAATAATGGAATTAAACGTAAAAACCCTCCTCTCTTAGGAATTGGTATCACTCTTTGACGTGGAGGTCTTATTTTCTTGTGGTCCTTCTTTAAAACAGCCTGCGCCAATTTCACATTTTCTAACAGACTCTTGTTACCATTACGTGAAATTGCATGTTGTGCTTTCCTTACAGCTTGCCGAAATGATAATTTACCACCACGCTTCTTCCGTTTACTACGCTTTCTCTTCACTCCGTTTCCCAATCCAAGCTTTGTCTTAGCTTTCATTAAGGCGGCTACAGATAATGCAGATGCTTTTTCACCAAATCCCGCTTCTGTACTCTTCACTCTTTTCACTGCCGCTTGATACAATTTTTTATCTGCTTTGTGACGTCTTTCTAAATCGCTACTTACAGAATATGCAATATCGTGTTGCTTGCACGCCTCATCCAACGCATTCACACCTCTGTCTCCTCTTTTAAGTCGAACGTCTAATTTTGTGCCCGGACCGCTGTAATTGTAACTCTACTGGTAGTTTATTAATTAACATATTAAGTAAACCACGACCTTTTCGTTTTACGGTACTTCTCGCAGTGTAATCTGTTTTGACACGACGTCGCATTTATGGCTAACAGTCAACGATGTTACATGTGTACTACTTCAATACTCACTGCTAATCTTTATATAACGTAAAAAGTTCTCTTAATTTTTTGGTTAAGTATCGTTAGTTTATTAAATAAAGGATCAAACAGTGTTCTTAGAACATTTTATTTTTAACTGACAGTGTCATATCTAGAAATATATATATTAAATCACATAACATTTACATATTAACAGCTTTATGCATACTGATATCAAAAATTAATTTACTAATTCCAAACATCATTAATTCATTTGTTATTGCTCCTATCTCAGATATTTCATTATTAAGAAATGATTTAACATTTGTCTTCATATCACTTTCCATAAGACTCGAGCATGGAATCAGGTTGCTATAGAATGATTTATAGTTCAATTGTTTCAAAACTTCTAAACGATATAATATAATATCACACAATTTCCAGAGTTCCAATAGACCTTTATAAGATATATATAATGTCTCCACACCTCTTTCTAATTTCAGTATTTTCGTTCCTTCGATGCGTTCGAAAGACGCCTTTACTGAGCTGATTTTCATTGCCGGATAAATAGTTTTCTTCTCAGTAAAAACGATTTCAAAGTGTAGTTATAAGAAGAAAATTCTTTCCATTCCTCTTCTAAAAAAACGATATGCTCTGCCTTTTGGAACCCATAATACGTATTATCGGATCAAAAAATGTTTCGGTACACAGTCCGACACAAATCCACTTCGTACGGTTCTTATTTAGAAAATATACACTTTGAGCTAAAAGTGGCAACTGTCAGTCACCTCTCTTGCTTCTGAAATCTCGGAAGGTGCTGTCTCATTAGTATCACATTGACGAAAATCTTCATCTGTGAAGAAAGGCTGGGAGAGTATTTCAAATTGAAACTCGTTTCGAACTGAGGGCATATTCAAACCGTGCTCATCCGGCTTTTCTTCTTTTGGTTTATCAACGTTTTCAGTCAGAAGTCTTTTCTTCTGTACGTCATCACAAGGATCGTTCACGTGCCTTCTCTTTTGTTTCACGAAAAAATCTACTTGTTTAGATGTCACTTAAATACAATAAAAATATACAAATTATAAATTATTACAATAAGATGATTTAAACCTACTTTTATGTATGTAGGTAGGTGATTAACTTAACAACACAACTCACAGATCTGTAACAACTGAATCTATTCCCAAATGAAGAACTTTATATAACAAGATTTTAGGTGTGGGTCCCTACCTCCTTCAACCTTACGGTCGTATTCAAGATAAACCGTTTTTGGATCCTACCTCAAGTTAAGATCACGTCAAGGATAGATAATTTTTGGAACCTTCCTCTGACCTCGCTTTTAGAGGTAATGATGAGGTCACGTCAATGACATTGAGATTTTGCGACCTCCTCTGACTTGATCCTTAACCTTGTAGTTATATCGACACAAAACAAATTCTAGAACCTCCTCCGATTTTAACCTTGAACACTAAAGGTCATTTCAAAGTTACTTCTTCGTTACGTTAGGAACAGGTCGATTCTGGAACCTCCTCCAATCTTGACCTTGATCGAGGTCACCTCAAGGTCATGGCCTTGAAGTTTAAGGTCATGGTGAGGTCACGTCAGGAATAGGCCGATTCTGGAACCTCCTCCGACCTTGACTTTGAATTTTATTGGTCAAGGTCGGAGGAGGTTCCAGAATCGGCTTATTCCTACTACTCGTACACACTTGTAACTGAGCAAAGTGACGAATCGCGCAACCAACGGAGCAGCGAACCGCGTCGCGAATGTAGCCTACCTATCCGGATGTATGTACGTTTAATGCAAAACGACGCCGATGTAAGCGATATTTTCTATAAAATTGGAAATTTACCGTTAAACGACAGCGTTAAACGCAATAATTAATATGAATTTTACCATTTTAGTGTCAGGTGAATAGTAATTTAGTTATTTATATCCGAATGTTTTGCGTCTCTCTTTTGTTTTTAGTTTTAAATAAATTAATGGCCATTTTTCCCAATATTTCTTGTTTGAAGCTTATTAGAATAGTAAAAAGACAAGTACTAACATTAATGCATTAAAAAAAATTGTTGCAAATCGCTTTTGATTGCAGCGGATGCCTCGAGCATCCTCTGTACTGCAGTTTCAGTCGCATTTGGGGCTTCATCGACAGAAGCGTAGCTCCAGAGTTCCACTTCAAAGCAAAACGACTTGTCCAAGGATATTCGCAAATGCTATGTAATAGTAAGATAGCTTAAATAGCGACATCCTACGATCGCTTTTTGACCTGACATCGCATTTGCGAATATCATTGGACAAATCGTTTTGGTTTGCGGTGGAACTCTCGAGCTGCGCTTCTGCTAATGAAGCCCTTAAATAAGGCTGAAGCAGCTGTATAGAGGATGCTTGACGGATCCATTGCAATGAAAAACATTGTAATAATTTTTTTCAAAATTTTCATTATGGCTTGACAACCAGCATGCTTGCATGGGATGACTTATTATGTAACAATTTGGCTTCAATTCGTCAATCTTAATGCAATGTCAGGTCAAAAAGGAATCGTACGATGTCACTATTTGAACTATTCATTAATGCATTAGATAAACAGTTATATCAAATTTCATCCAAAACAAAATGTGTCAAAAATAGTTTTTTTCGATTTCTAAACAATCGAATCAAAAGAGCGTACGTCATTAGGTTAAATTGTAATACTTTAATGTGGTCTATACGTAGTATAATTATTGTCATCTTATTTGATAACATCCTGTATATCTATTTTTATTATTCCATTTTTATACTCTACTAAAAAGACGTCCTACAAGGCTACAAGCACGGTGTACCATGTAAATCTCGTTTTTTTTGAGACCACATAATTAAAAAAAAACACAGTAGAGCCGATAAAATATGACAGTGATTGATTGGAAGCGAGATTTATCGAATTTGTGATCTTCATCTTTTTTCTCCCGCGTTGCGCAACTCTGTTTCAAGTTTCCCATTTGAAATGGGAAACAAAAATTCTGCGATTTTTGTCCCCGAACCCTCGAGGTACATCACATTTTGTTTAGCAACTGTTTCGAAACAATCGCGAAACATGACTTTGAAACAAAGTTGCGCGACTTTGTATCCAAGTATGTACTAGGCCTTAAAGATAAAGATGTTCGCGGCAATATTCAGACTCAGTTACAAGTCTGTACGGTCTTTAAGAGTACGGGCAGACTGGCGAGTGTCATGTACGTACGCATACGCCATCTATGTATACTTGTTCATGCACACTAGTAGCGACGCGGAGTGAGCAGTCCGTCCATAATTATTGTATGACACACATGTATATTTATTTATCCAATAAACTTTAAGTTATTTAGACAAAACCAGCATTCTCATTACATGGCGCAGTCAATTTAGTGCTTAGAAGAAAGCGAAGTAAAAAATGCAAGTGATAGCAAATTAAAATGTGTGCAAAACAGTGAATGGAAAGCGAAAGAACATTCGAGAAAAATGGCCGAAGCTCTACAACCAAGCGGACACCGAATGAACCTACAATTAAATTTGCAGCCGCCACCGCCTTTATCTTTTGAAGGCAATGTTGCTGAAAATTGGGTCAAATGGCATAAAAAATTTCAAATTTATTTGAAAGCAACTGAAAGCCAAGACAAAGTCGACGCAGTTAAAGTCGCCATTTTATTGCATACCATTGGGGAAGAGGGGCAAGAAAAATTCAACACGTTTGATCTGGATGAAGACGAGTCCACAAATTTCGAATGTGTTGTAAATTCTTTTCGTGATTATTGTGTGCCACGGAAAAATGAGAGTATATGCCGACACGTATTTTTCCAACGTAAGCAAAAACCCGGCGAAGCTTTCGATGACTTTTTAACAGACTTGAAGAAGTTATGCTTAGACTGTGACTTTGGACAGCTAAAAGATAGTCTAATCAAGGATAAAATAGTAAGTGGCATTGAAAATACACATTTGAAAGACCGTCTACTGCGCGAAGAAAATTTAACTTTGGAAAAGTGCATTCGTTTATGCAAAGCAGCAGAGTTAGCTAACCAACAACTCCAAACATTAAGAACCAGTGAAAAAATAGAAGTTATCCAGATGAAGAAGCAGCACCAACAACCTCGAACTACCAAGCAGGGTGTATCAGGTCAAAAACAAGATCGTAGTCAGCAAAGAATGCCATCCACGATGACAACAGAGCGAAGGAGTCAACGCAGAACTTCCACGGATTCAACATGCAGCAGATGTGGCTACAATCATGCTCCGAAACATTGTCCCGCATACAGTAAGAGATGTAATCTTTGTAATAAATTAAATCACTTTGCAAAAATGTGTAAAAACAAAGGTAAAATTAATAGTATTACAAAAGATGTGGAAGAAAACAAATTTCTGTTAGGGAAAATAACAATGTCAAAAAACAAAAGTAACACAAATACTGTCAGTAAAGACTGGAATGAAAAAGTTAAATTTACAGACGCAGGAAAGACAATAACTTTTAAACTGGACACGGGAGCTGGTTGTAATGTAATGGGGAAAAATGATTTTAAAAATTTAAAATTAAATAAAAAATTAGAAAAAACAAGTGTAAAATTATCAAATTATAATGGGTCACAGATTAAAGTAAAGGGAAAAATTGAATTGTTGTGTGAAATTAAAAGCAAAATGGTATTATTAGAACTGTATGTTGTTGATTGTGAGCAAACAGTACCCGTCTTAGGTTTGAAGACTATTGAAGAACTCAATTTAATAAAAAGAATATCTAAAATAAATTTAAAAAATAATGTTGAAGCTGTATTGAATAATAACAAAGATTTATTTGAAGGAATAGGTAAATTTCCTTTTAAGTACGATTTTAAATTGAAGTCAGATGCAGTAGGAAAAATAGAACCATGTCGCAAAGTACCTTTTAAATTATTAGAGACTTATAAGAAAGAACTAATTGAAATGGAGGAAAATAAAATAATTAAAAAAATTGAGGAGCCCACAGATTTTGTAAATCCTGTTGTACTAGTCAGAAAGCCCGACGACACACTGAGAATATGTTTAGATCCCCAGTATTTAAATTCATGTCTGATGCGAGAACACTACAAACTTCCTACATTTGAGGAAATAGCTGGTCGAATGACTGGTGCTAAAATATTTAGTATATTAGACGCATCAAAGGCATTCTGGCAAGTAGAACTAGGAGAGGAAAGTGCAAAAAAGACAACTTTCCAAACGCCGTTTGGACGTTACTGTTTTCTAAGGATGCCTTACGGAATTAAAACAGCACCCGAGGTCTTCCACAGATTATATACAGAAATATTTGGAGACATAAAAAATGTAGCTATTTACATTGATGACATAATAATATGGGCAGACAGTGAAGATAAACATAAAGAAATATTGCTGAAAGTTTTTGAAAAAGCCAGATTAAATGGAATTAAATTTAATCTTAAAAAATGTCAATTCGCTGTTAAAAAAGTTCAATTTTTAGGACATAATTTTAGTGAAAGTGGCATTGAAATTGATAGCAGCAAAGTACAAGCAGTATTAGAAATGAAAATTCCGGAAGATTTAAAAGAATTGGAAAGATTTTTAGGTATGGTTACATACTTAACGAAATTTATTCCCAATTTAGCTCATATCACTGCCCCGCTCAGAAGCTTGCTGAAAAAAGAAACTCAGTTTAAATGGACCCAAAATCATACTGTTGCATTTAATAATATAAAAGAAAAATTAACACAAGCTCCAATTTTACAATTTTATGATGTAAGCAAAGATTGTGTAATAAGTGCAGACGCTAGTGGTACAGGTGTAGGCGCTGTTTTGTTGCAAAACAACTTACCTGTAGCATACGCTTCTAAATCTTTCACAGATGCGCAGAAAAACTGGGCTCAAATTGAAAAGGAACTATACGCAATAATGTTCGGTTGCGAAAGATTTCGACAATTTGTTATAGGAAAACCATTTATGGTGGAAAGCGACCACAAACCCCTTATTCCTATCATGAAAAAGAACATTTCTTCAATACCAAACAGATTGCAAAAAATGCGAATGAGAATACAAGGTTTTGACTTAAAAGTAGTATTTAAACCTGGAAAGGAACTTGTGATCGCTGACACACTGTCACGTGCTCATTTAAAAAATGCGGAAGATGACATGAATGATGATGTTTTACATGTTTTAGAAATACAAATAGCAGATAGTATGAGTGACGAAAGACGTTCAGAATTTGTGAAGGAAACAGAATTAGATAATGAGTTACAAACTTTATTGCAATATGTGAGACATGGCTGGCCAAAAGAAATTAAAGACGTTCCAAATAATATTAAAGCCTATCACACTTATCATAATGATATTTTTGAATATCAAGGTTTAATTTTTAAAAATAACTGTTTAATTGTGCCACAAGCACTTCGAAAAGAAATTGTAAAAAAATTACATTATTGTCATTTAGGCATGGAAAAAACGAAATCCAGAGCGAGAGACATAGTATTTTGGCCAGGCATGAACAAACAATTAGAAGATGTAATAACGAATTGTAAAACGTGCTTAAAATTCCAAAACAGACAAACTTTTGAAACGCTAAGACCTAGCGAAATACCAAATGGAATATGAGAGACAGTTGGTACAGATCTCTTTTACTTTCAACAACGCGTATATCTAATAGTAATTGATTATTTTTCAAAATACGCGGAAGTGATACCGCTTAAAGATGAAACGGCAGATACCACTGTCAAAGCACTTAAATCATGTTTTGCAAGATGGGGTATACCAAAAACAGTTAGATCTGATAACGGTCCCCAATTCAATAATAAACTATACAGAGAATTTGCTGACGAGTGGAATTTTAAGCATATTACGTCAAGTCCCCATTACCCTAGAAGCAACGGAATGGCAGAACGACATATACAAACAATAAAGAAAGTTTTAAAGAAAGCGTTTTACGACAAAAAAGATCCGTACTTAGCTTTAATAGAATTAATGAACACGCCTATTAGCAATAACATAGAGTCGCCAAACAAAATAATGCAGGGTAGAAACATACGAGGGATAATGCCTGATTTTATCGAGCATAAGATAACAGAACAGAAAGAAGTTAAAAAAGCATTAGTAAACAGACAAAACAAACAAAAGAAATATCATGACAGGAAAGCTAAAGATTTACCCTCATTAGAAATAGGACAGAATGTAAGAGTACAAAACAAACAAGGTACATGGAACCCAGCAATTGTAATTGATAAAACGAATAACGAAAGGTCTTATAAGATAAGAACAGAGAATGGTAATATTTTAACGCGAAATAGAGTTCATTTAACAAGAGATGTTAACGGTCCAATTAAAATAGAACCAGAAATTACTTATGATGTTAATCTTGATTCTGAACTTGTTGATGTATGTGATAACCAAAACAGTCCTGAACAAACTATAACTACTTCAAATACTAGTAATAATACACTTACAACTCGAAGTAATAGACTCAAGAGAAGGCCACGTTATTTAGATGATTACGTCACTTAGATGATAATTTAATGTTAAAAAAAAAAAAAAAAAAAATAATAAATAAAATTATAAAAAGGAAGATGTCATGTACGTACGCATACGCCATTTATGTATACTTGTTCATGCACACTAGTAGCGACGCGGAGTGAGCAGTCCGTCCATAGTTATTGTTTGACACACATGTATATTTATTTATCCAATAAACTTTAAGTTATTTAGACAAAACCAGCATTCTCATTACAGCGAGCGATACCTCGTTCACTCCTGTCGCGGACGACGGAGCGACAAAAAATATTTCAAACACGTTAAGTGACGTACAGACTTGTAACTGAGCCAACTAATGAATCGCGCAACGAACCATCTTAAAGACGTTCACGGCAACTTGCGGTTCGCCGCGCAGTTCTTTACTTGGCTCAGTTACAAGTTGTACGACGCTTTATTGATTCTAAATCATTCAGCTGAATGATTTAGAATCAATTTGTTTGTACGACGCTTTACATCAAATGAAACTGGTCACACTGATACAGAGCAGCAATTTGTCGCTGAGGTTTTGTTTCAGTGCGGCCGCTGTCATTTGCTGTAACGTGTTGGAAATATTCTTCTGTCGCTCTGTCATCCGCGATTTATCGTAGGCGTACAGTAAAATAATATTTTTCGTTTTCTTTATCTAAAATTTGAAGCGATTAACATTTATTTGAAACAGTTTAGTAACTTACTGTTTAATGTGTTATAAAATTATCCTTTACAAGTAGATTAATTACAATTAATTACAATTAAAACCAACAAATCAAAAGTCGAAAAATTCATGAAACAAAATTTTTGAATAAATGAAATCAATGTTGGGTATTATATATATGGAACGATACGTTGCAAATAGAAGTGGAATTACTCAACATTGATTTCATTTATTCAAAAATTTTGTTTCATGAATTTTTCAACTATTGATTTTATTGGTTTTAATTGTAATTAATTGTAATTGGAATGTATCGTTCCAAATATAAGTGGAAATACCCAACATTGATTTCATTTACTCAAAAATTTTGTTTCATGAATTTTTCGACTTTTGATTTTATTTTATAGCTAGTTATCGACGATCCATACTTAAACAAAGCGAAGTTTTGTCATTTTGTTCCAATCTGTTCCATATTTCCACAAGCCAGCGCTAGACCTCTTCCTAGTTACTGATTTGGTTCGGATTTTCCAGAGTGCTTTCAGACGTCTACCTAGTGTGTACCCAAATATGCTCAATGGGACTGAGGTCTGAACTCCTTGCTGGACAAAAAAAGGCATCGACTTCAATCTCCTCTAAGTAATTTTTAACTTTTCGAACACGGTGGGGTGAAATACAGTCGAAGCTCCGTAACTCGAACTGCCAAGAGATTAAGTTCGAGTTATAGAATATTCGAGTTAAAGGACATGAGTACATACCATACATGTTTATACATATTATGTATTTATTTACATATTTTATTAGGAAATAAAAAGAAAACATATAAACAATAGTATACAGACATCAAAATTTAATTAATAAACGTGGATAATGTACTTGCTGGTATTTTGTATTTCTCAGCAATATTTTTCATTTTGACACCATTTTCGACTTTTTTTTAATTTCAAGCTTTTGTTCGACTGTAAGACTTTTAAGTTGATGGAAATTTATATGTTTGTAAAGAAAATACGACCAAATTATTTGAAATGCAATTGAAGTGCGTAGTATTATTGTCTCAGATCCGAAGAAGGAGATTCCCAGAACCACCATCGCTGGAAACGTAAATTGACGATAAAAAGTGAGAATTTGTCGTAAAAATTCGAGTTATAGAGCTTTGTGAGTCCTTTGTTCGTCAAATTTATGTCGAATTATAGAAATTTTAGAGTTAGAGAAATTCGATATAAAGATCAGGGGACAGCAAGCGACTTCGAGCATAGAAAAATTCCAGTTATAGAACTTCGAGTTAAGTAGCTTTAACTGTATTATTTTAGTTTAATAAAAAAGTGCGTCCGATATAGAGCGCAAATGGCATATGTTCTTGTATGTTGTCCGTTATGTACCGAAAGGCATTAAGATTTCCATTATTTAATACCTCTAAGTCCGTGTGAGCTGTCAAAGAAATATCTACTCACGCCATAAAAAAGCTTCCAAATAATGCGATATTCAAATGTTGCAAAGTGTGTACTGCTCATTTGGTCGTTGTTATACACGAACACACTTTAGACTGAGAGCCTGGAGAGTGGACTTTTTTGACAAAGTGTTTTATACCGACTGAAATTTCTTGAGAAGATACTTAATACAAGTCTAAACAGGAAGTCGGATGTTCTGGCGGAGCAATTCCGAGCGTAAATATACTAAAAATTAATTTGAAATCTCTCTGTCTTGCACGAGCGCATCTGCATAATCTCCTCTCCGTCGCACTCAGAGTTCAACTTTGCAATAGTCTGGCAACAAGTTAAACCCAACCAAGAGGTCTGTCAATTTTTATTGTCAATCAAAAAGGTGTCTAATTTAATATGTTAAAGTTTCAAAAGGTATACTTCACTTTAACCTAGCTATTTATTTTTTTGGAAATTTCAAAAAAAAATTGTACTTAACGACCGGAGTTTCTCCCCCAGATCTTCCATTTTTTGTATAGCTATGAATCAAATATCTTCATAAAAAAATTCAGCCGGTACAAAACACTTTGTCAAAAAAGTCCACTGGCTCAGTCTACTTGTAAAAACATAATCTAGATTCATCTATAAACAGAATTCGACTCCAATTAATTAAGTTCGTCTTAGTATTCCAATTTGATAACTCCTTAATGTTGGATTATTGATGGTTTGTTCTGTCTGTACGTACTTTCAGCGTTTGTAGGAGTAGCTGAGATGAAGTTGACGAAAAATCAAAAATCGGGTTGCATGAGTAATCATACAATGACTGCCTCTTCATCTAAGGTTGGTTATTGTTATTCGATCTTGAAATTGTAAGCGATTAAAATTGTTGCCTGTCGTTGTAGACGATTTGTAGTATGTGTCGGTGTGCCTTTCTTATTTCTAAAAATTGTTAAAAGAGGCTTATGATCGGTAAGCAACATAAAGTGTCTTCCGTAGATCATTTTATGGAACTTTTGAATGGAAAAAAGTAATCCCAGTGCTTCTTTTTTAAATTTGACTGTAGTTCTTCTCGGCGGGTTTAAGAGCTCCATCTGGTAGATGACCGCGACGTGGAAGTATAGCACCGTGTAGTGTCCGACCGAAACCGAAACCGAATTTCGGTCATTGTCTCAGTTTCGTCCGAAACCGTAACCGAAACCGAAACTTATACAAAGTACCTTAAAGATAGTGACACTAAAGTCTACATTAATAGCTTGGTTTATTAATAACTGAAATTAAAGAAACTTATATTGTAAGAACAAGAACAGTGGTATTTTAGAGAGAGCTTTTTCAGGTCAAGCAAAGCAAATTCACTTTATAATTTGAAATTTTATGATGCTTTAAAGTTGCATTAACTTTGCGATCTGTCTTCTCAAACTCGGAAATTTTGAATAAGACTTTTAATGGGGATCGGTCACATTTCACATAGATATATGTACTACGCTCAGAGATTGAGTTTGAAAAGAAGAAAATATAAAAACATTTCCTGTAGTCATTCAGTTTGTAATGGCAGATTTAAAATGATTAGTAGTTATTTGTATATACTCGCTTAATTTATTATCTTCCACCTTAAAATGACCGCTAAGGTGCGCCGAATGCAGTTTCGGTTTTAACCGAAGGTTCGGCTGTTTTTTGGCCGAAACCGAAACTTTGGCCAAATCACGTAAATGTGGCCGAAACCGAAACCGAAACCGAATATTCGGTCGGACACTAGCACCGTGACTAAGATTTGAGGCGTCAACCGCAACGATAATGTCTAATATAATGAAGGATCGTAGTGAGTAAGAAGTAGATGCGACTAAAGTATATCTTTAATCCGCTAGAAAGCTTGCTAACTTGTATTTGACTATTGCCATTCTTGATAATTTTTTAATAAAGTGCACTTGAACCTTCGAATGACCTTTTTGTCTATAAATTTTATTAGTATGTTCCTATAAACCTATATCCTAAACTGCGTAGTTTTGATTTTACAAGAAGTCAAAGTTCTGTAGTAAACAAATATTTAAAACAAACTGTTAAAAAATTGTACTGCACAAAAAAAATGTTTAAATAAATTATTGTATTACAACCACAACCATTCAAACTGCTTGTTGACCTCTAATACAAGCACGACCTCTACGAATGAAGGAATCGTAAATTCTACCCACTTGACCGTTGTAGTGAATATGATTGGTCACGTTAAAAACCCCTTGACGCAGTTAAAGTGTGTCCATTTCAGTATTGTACTGGGTGTATCAGAAATACGTGTGTTAATTTTAACACGGAGTGCAGTTAGCTAAATTAAATATTTTTTCTATTTGACTTTTTTATTTACAGCTTTCTAAACTGATTTAAGACTTGAAATATTACATATTAAAATCCAGAGTTGGGCAAATTGTAGTGTTTCACTTGATTTGATTGTTTGTCTTGGTGTTGAACACTTATTTTTGGGTTTGCTGGTCGATGATTGAAATAAACCACTAATTACAATTGAACCTTTATTTTTCGTTCATTTTGTCACGCATACACAATCGTAATCTTATGCGCATGCGGAAATCTTGACACTTATATATATTATTTATTACGGCGGGCAGTCGAGGGGCCGAAGCCCCAGAGATCGGATGGGGGGGGATGTGCTGCCGGTCGGACTTAACATAACCCTAAAGCAGATGCGATCTCTTTCTTCGCGTGTGTCACGTTATGCCGGCAGTCGGCCCGGTGTATGGAAGGAGTGCGTACGCCGCCGGTCGAACGTAACCTAACCTAAAGCCGCCGCGCGCGGAAGCAAAGGTGGACGGACGGAGGAAGCGTTCGAACAGAATTTTGACCGACCACCGTAAATATTAGGAGGTAAATAAATGAATAGACGGGACTTTGGCCGTTCGTTTGCGATCAAGCTGCGAGCGCGGGGAGGTCGATTCCTGCGCGTTCTCCGGCCGGCAATTAAAGCGGGAGGGAAATTCTGTGTGATAGTCGGAGCGGATTGCGGCGTTTGGCGTTTCGTCGCGCGTACACTCCCATACTACACTCCGAAATAGAATTTGAACGCGCCGAATTTAAATGATCGTAAGCTCCCGGAGCGTTTCGAAGCGAATGTTATTTATTATTTAGAAATGTCGTAAGCTTATACTAATACGTAATACTTATTTTATCACTTGGAATATGAATGTGAAATGTACCGTGGCAATTTGATAAATAAATTTCTTATTATTATTATTATTATTATTATTATAAAAGGCAAAAATAAATAAAAGTAAACGTGAAAAAAAAGAGAGAGAAAAACGTTATTGTTATTATTTTCGGGAAATTGTTCAAGGCCAACCCAACCCAAGAGACGCCAACCTAAGCAGGGCCAACCCAAGCAAGGCCAACCCAAATGAAAAAAAAATTAATTTAAGAGAAGAGAATGCGGAAAATGAGAGATAAAAAAATTAAAAGGTGTAAGAAACGGAAAAAAATTATAGAAAAAAGAGAAAGATGTTAGACTTCGGGGAAAAAAATTGAAAAAAAATTGGAAAAATTCTAAAAATTGAGGAAACCGATTTCTTAAGTTTTCCAAAAATTTTTCGTCACCTTTTCTTAAACTTTCCTTAATTTTTTTTTGAAAATTGTTCAACCCAAACGGCGCCAACCCAAGCGAGGCCAACGCAAGCAAGGCCAACCCATATGACAAAAAAAAAATTAAAAAATTAAGGGAACGGAAAAAATAGGGAAAAATATTAAAAATTTTGGGGGAAAATTAAAAAAAATCGAGAAAAATCGAAAAAAATTTCAAAAATTAGGGAAACAGTTCAAGGTCAACCCAACCGATGCCAACCCAAGCGAGGTCAATCCAGATGACGGAAAAAATTTAAAAAAATTAAGGGAACTGAAAAATTGAAAAAATTAGGGAAAAATATAGAAATTTTCGGGGGGAAATTAAAAAAAAAATCGAGAAAAATCGAGAAAATTCCAAAAATTAGGGAAACGGTTCAAGCTCAACCCAACCGATGCCAACCTAAGCACGGCCAACCCAGATGAAGGAAAAAAAGTTAAAAAATTAAGGGAACTGAAAAATTGAAAAAATTAGGGAAAAATATACACAATCGTAATCTTATGCGCATGTGTTTTAAAGAGTGTTACCAACTTTGTTTTCCGCGCATTGTGACAAGTGTTTCCAACTTACAAATAATACATAATCGAACATACCCCCCACCGTTGAAAGTCTAACTTTCAACAATATCAAATAAAAGGTAAGTATATACAGTTAACAATTTGATATCTATTAACAAGCCTTATTTACAGGTTGAGGCATTGGGAGAGGGCAAATTTTGGTGACTGCACGCTTGGTGATTCCCTTGGAGGTCTTCAGAGACACAACACGCACAATACCGTCCTTCCCGGGATGGACCGCAACAACTCGTCCCAACATCCAGCAAAGAGGCGGTAAGTTGTCTTCCTTTATTAACACAAGGGAATCCATTTCAATGTTTCTTGTAGGTAAATTCCACTTGCTTCTCTGTTGAACCTCTGCGAGGAACTCTGTAGACCATCGACTCCAAAAGTGTTGTTGGATCTTCTGAATCCTCTGGTAAACTGACAGCCTGTTGTCGGGAATCTCTTGTACGTCAGGGACAACTATTGACGTCAACGGTTTCCCAATGAGAAAATGAGCGGGTGTCAAGGGACTTAGATCATTGGGATCGGACGAAAGAGGGCAGAGAGGGCGAGAATTTAACACCGCTTCAATTTGAGTAAGTAGCGTTAAAAAATCCTCGAAACAAAGATGCGCAACTCCCGCAACGCGTTTTAGATGCCGTTTAACAGATTTAACACCTGCCTCCTATAGTCCTCCGAAGTGAGGCGAATGTGGAGGTATGAATTTCCAATTTACCCCTTCGTTTGCAAAACAACCTTCTAAGTCATCCTTGTTTTTAACCATAAATTTGCCTAACTCTGCTAATTCATTATTGGCTCCCACAAAATTTGTACTGTTGTCGGAAAACATCTGAGAGGGCTTGCCACGGCGCTAAACAAACCTTCTAAAGGTAGCAATAAAGGCATCTTTGGTTAGGTCAGTAACCGGTTCAAGATGTATCGCCTTTGTGAGAAAGCAAACGTAGAGTGACAAATAACATTTGAATGTTTTCGATCCACGACCACGTTTGGTTTTGAGCAAAAATGGACTCGCGTAGTCTACGCCTGTACAGTAGAATGGGAATGAAACTTCTACACGCTGGGATGGTAAATCGCCCATAAATGGTAGATATGGTTCGGGTTTTGTTTTAAAGCAGATGATGCATTCATGGACCACCTTTCTTGCCAAATTTCTACCTAAAATAACCAACAACACCAACCAACATGCAATAATGCCTTGTGCTCAGATATGAACAACAATTTCGTGAAGTGGTGCTTCGGCGGTAACAAAATGGGATGCTTCTTGTCAACTGAAAAATTTGAAAACTTCAACCTGCCGCCTACTCTTAGAATGCCTTTCGAATCGAGGAAAGGACTTAACTTTATAAGTTTACTTCCTTTGTCAACGGAGTGATGTTTACTAAGCTGACCAATTTCTTCATGGAAGTATTCCTGCTGCACTTGCTTAACCAACAATAGAACTGCATTGTCTAGTTCATTTTTGGAAAGAGCACCATGATGACGGGATTCTAGGGATGTTCTTAAGGCTGTATGGTCGCTTAGACCTGAACTCGATTTCAAATGGGCGGATCACTATTTTTCGCATATATTTAGAAGAAACATACGTTTAACACGGGTTCCTGCATTTTTACACACAAACCAAAAGAACAGAGAACAGAATTACCACCTAAACGTTTTCCCTGTAATTTATGACTCTGCTATCACTGATCTTTATTTTTGATTGGTTTACATGTCAGTTTGACACACCCACAAGAAAACATTCCGGTAAGGCTTCATTCACATGGGCACCGCCCGCGGCCTTCTCCAAATTTTAAGGGCGAGCGCACACTCAGATGAGTAAAATTTCTTAAGTAAAAGTTATGTAAATAAAAACGGCGACCTGATCTAACACAACAACTATGTAAAACTCGGGAAATAAAACTACGTCTGTTGGAAAGTGAAAGTTTATCAGAATTGAAACAACGACACAAAAATACGCATCGCCTGTTTGATTTGAACCCTGATTTAAACGTTGGAATAAATATTAATGACTGTGCTTAAAGTTATTGGAATAGGAATTAATACTGCTCTAATGTATCGACGCAAGGAAGATAAAACGCTCACAGAGCAAGTTAATGCGTTAAAAAAGGACATTATTAATTACCGTAAGCACGTATTCGGCGATCATTCTCATTGTGACGTTTATTTTTGCACCAGGTTCAAAGATAATGAAATTAATTCAGTTCCAGACTTAGTAGAATGTGGATTATTTCAGGATATTATTGGTTGCTGTAATCATCTGACGCATAATGCACACAGTTTACTTTTAAATGTGAACATAAATGCAGCGGCGATGTACAATTCAATTGTTTCAAAATTTGTTGGTGGAAAGAGTTAACTTCTCTTTGAAAAATAGCTACGAGGTGAGATGCCACGTTTCTTAAAATTTAAGTGAGCAATATCACCACCGCATTTATAAGAGAATGGTCGGGAAAAGTCCAGGCAAATATACCAAAGTATACAGTGTGCCTGGATACGTAGGGACAGCATGGGTAACTTCTGTCTTTGAAGAGATAGAGAGATGATTAAATTAGCAAAAAGGTGCAGGTTCGAGAGCTCATTAAGAATCCATTTTCAAATAATACTTGTCATGGCTAACTTGGTTAAAATTTTACAAAAACCAAAATCTCCTAATTTCTTTTATTTGCCGTAACTTTTTTGTTACTTAAGAGATCGTGAAAGATGACAATCAATTTTTGTTTTTGGTCGCGGCCGCATATTATTACTATGTTCTTTTTGGATCACTCCATCGTCACAAACCATCAGATCGCTTAATAATTTAAAACAGCTAACTATTCTGCAGATGCGTAAGTACCTTTGTATGGTCTGCGATCGCTGTGTTTTCCATTAATTTGGAATACAAATCTGTCGTGTAAAACATGTCGAATACATGTCAAATATATGAAAAATGTAATAGTAGTATGAGACAAATTTCAGATTCATTCCAGTCTTGTTAAACAACATGTAGGGCACATGTATAATACAAATATGTATGTAATGTAAACGCCCCTTTATTACCAACGTTAACAAGGGCGCGGTTAGCTTGCAACAGTCTCGATAACAAAGTTTTGTGATCATGGCACTAGCGATTTTTATTCGTAAAAAGAATAAGTTCAGTTTTCCAAGATTTTGAAGAAGTTTCCATACCATGTGATACTTCATTGTATTCAGAAAAAAAAAATTCTCTTAAAAGGGCTGAAAAAATTTAAATGGTTTGTGACGATGGAGTGATCCAAAAAGAGCATAGTAATAATATGCGGCCGCGACCAAAAATAAAAATTGATTGTCATCTTTCACGATCTCTTAAGTAACAAAAAAGTTACGGCAAATAAAAGAAATTAGGAGATTTTGGTTTTTGTAAAATTTTAACCAAGTTGGCCATGACAAGTAATATTTGAAAATGGATTCTTAATGAGCTCTCGAACCTGCACATTTTTGCTAATTTAATCATCTTTCTATCTCTTCAAATACAGAAGTTACTCATGCTGTCCCTGCGAAATCCGGGTATACGTCAAAGTTGCGTAGGAGACTTTTTTACCGAAAATGCAGAGCACGACTATTTCCTGGGCAAGGCAGAAAAGAAAACAGGCAGCCGAAGCTGAGGGTGACTACGGATTAGTAGAAGAGGTGATCCCTCTTGAAAACTTAGAGGAAAAGAAATAATCTTTAATGAACTACTTGAGCAGGTCCCAGGTAGAGTTAGAATCGTTAGAGAGAAACACTGTTGGACAAAACACCAAAGTAAAATGGCATAAAGAGCGAAGACTAACAGTATCGAATTTTAGTATTGTCTGTAAAAGACGTCAAACAACTGATGCCAAAAAATTGGCGTAAAGATTAATTTCTTCTAATTTTTCGGGAAGTATAGTTACAAATTGGTGCCATGACCACGAAGAAATTGCGAGAAAGCAATTTTCACAGGAATTTTGGACATAAAGTTGATACCTGCGGATTATTTATATCTAAAGAAATGCCGTATCTTGGAGCTAGTCCTGATGGATTAGTTGGCGAGGATGCTATAATTGAGATCAAGTGTCCCTATAAGTTAGCGAAGTTAAAAATAACTCCTCAGGAAGCAGCAAAGATGAAAGTTATGCCCTATTTCTTTTTGGATGGCAATACTGTGAAACTGAAGAAAACACATAACTACTACTATCAGATTCAAGGGCAGTTGGCTCTAACGAATAGAAAACTCTTATACTTCGTTGTATGGACACCTTCGGGAATGATATGTGAACAGGTATTGTTATTTACATAAACATCAAGAAAGTTCTGAATACATTATAATACATTATTTTTTTCCGAAATCGTATAAGATTAATTTTGTAACAGTTTCAACTTTTAAGCACACGAAAGCTATAATTTTGACAATAAAAATAAGTAAAACCGATTTGGTTTTGAAGACTAGTGTATAAACTAGAAATTATAGACGATTTTAGAAAAAATAACAAACAATTTACATTTACAACACACCTGTAAAACGTTTTCTTTTTCAAGATTAAAAAGATGACAATTTTTGGCATAACATGAAGCCGAAGTTAAAATATTTTTATTTAGAACATATGCTGCCTATACTGGCTTTAAAAGAAAATTAAAATAACGATTCTGATCGATTTGGACAGTTGAAATCTCTTTCCTGATAATCTGGTGATTTCAATTCTGAAATAGATCTGTTTTTGAAATCTGCTATGGAAGATTCCATATTATGTAATGCCATAATATATCTAACTGTATACTATGTCCGCTAAAAAAAATTTGGACAATTGTTATGCATACATATTTGAGTTATTTTATCATAGCCAGTGATCGGCGGAATTGAGGTTTTTGATGACGAATGCATGCGATTTGCATTGCTCGAGACCTTATAAGTCGTTGAATGAATGTATATATAATATATAATAAATTTACTTACAAGATTCCATAAAAATAATTTTAATATAATGATTACGGTTTGAATGACCTTAAGTAAAACCTCAGGTCATCCGCTCCTTGATTATAGCGTTTCCCGCTGGCTGCACCGGTGTGCACTGAGTGGATCTCCATCTCGTTTTATTACATAAAGCTGAACCGAGATGGAAATACATTCAGTGCGCACTAGTGCAGCTAGTGGAAAACGCTATTAGTTTGAATGCAATTTTAAACTTATTTCTACAGTAACTTAAAAAACACATAAATAAACAAACGGACGAATACATGATAGCAACAATAACTAACTCCTCGTATTTACAACAGAACGTATTACGTGTTCCAGATTCTTTTGGTGAGCGTAGTACAATATGATTCAAAAGGGCCGCACTATTATCACCAGCATGTTAATATTAACAGAAGCAAAAACAAGCTTTTAATTATTTTTTTTTGAGATGCTTGGCGAATGTTTAAAGATATCGCGAATAGGCAACGCTGCATAATGCAGATGCACTTACAAATTTGAAACCGTAGTTGTAGGTGATATTAAATGTCCTTTTTTTGTTGACAGTTGCATATGCGCTGATTTGCTAAAACTATACTCTATTTTTTATTAATAGGCGGAAGTTTACCGATTGATGTAACGTATTACATATAAATCGTTCACGATTGTTTTAAATTCGGACTATCTATGAAAATCTGACATTTTAGTTGGCAGTAACCTTACTTGTTAAAATAAATTTATTTTAGGTTACAGTTGATGAAATCTGAATCCTCGTATTCACAAATGTTTATATTTTATTCAATTAGTTGTGCAGAAACAAAAATCATTTGACGCAGTTCCGTTTCACTATTTGGGTGAGCTTGATATTCAAAATGTTACATCACCGACCCAACAAGAATTTTTAATGATGTCAAGGTAAATGTGTACTCTACACAAATAAATAACAAAATAACACAAATTTGTTGAGTATTCCCTTTTTAAAACTAATTAAGTGCATGTTTACTAGATTTGCAGAAGTTTATTACGACAAAAATGTTTTTTTTTCAATTTAGAGTAAAAAATTTACCAAAAAGCACGACTCTGAAAAAAGAAATATAAAAGAATTGTAGGCACTTTATTTTCTGGCGGCGCTCGGTAGCGTCCGTGTGTTTACGGTGCATGTATTCTGTGTTTCACTCATATACGCACTGAAACGCATTCGCTCTAGTAGTATAGCAAGCGGGATCCTAGGACACTTCGATGGCATGTTCCATCCGAAGAGACCACCGTTGAAATCCAACCCCAATTGTAGGGGTGTTTTTATCGGTGAAGAAGTAACCCCTGTTGGTTCTTGTGCATGTCGTCAATGACCAGAGGGTGTAAGAAGTGGTCAATGACCAGAGGCTTTCAAGGTCGCCTTGTGGACAATGCTGAGAGGCCTAAGAAGAAGTCTTTCAAGGTCATCGTCAATGACCAGAGGCCTAAGAAGAAGTGGAGGCTGGAGGAGCCTCGCCGCGGTTGCGCGAGCAGAGGCTTTCAAAGTCGCGCGCGCTGACCTTTGTACTGTCCTAGTATGAGCGGTATTTCTTGAACGCGTATCGTTTCGCAGGTTTGAACAGAATTTTTGCGCTACCTGTTTGTGTCGGTTTTTTTTTTTTGGTTGCTTACTGATTGAAAAAAAAAATGTAGATTTTTAGGAATCTGTGTTCGAACGTCGCTAGGGATCAGACGAGCGGTTACGCAAAGACGATAAGAGACGCTAGGTCAAACGAGGGATCAGGAAACTGATAAGACGCTTCGTTAGAATGTAATATTTTATTTCAGACTTGTTCTAATATAATATTACAATTTTTACAAATAAAAAAACTTTTAGTTATAATTTACAATTAAAATAATTAGGATTTGTAAAATTTGTAAAAATGTAGATTTTTAGGAAGAATGTAATATTTTATTTCAGACTTGTTCTAATATAAATACAACAAATGTTACAATTTTTACAAATAAGAAATTTTAAAAAAGTTGATATTCACATGTTACATGTACTTGTTACGGGTACAGTTTCATTATGATTATCAGAATCTGAGTCATTAAAATTACAAATACAAAATTCTGATTCGATAACATCGTACAGATCTTTTTTACATGCTAAACAGTTCCCGATGTTATTGAACCGAGAGATTTGATTTACGTTTATTTGATGTCTATCTTCGGTTGACAACATCGTATCGAATTCCATCAGACGTAAACAGTCACTTATTTCAACGTTCCAAAATCTTTCACACGGTGCACATATGCGAATGACCAGATGTCGGTTACCAAATAATTGATAAACGGAATGCACCCGGGATACAACGCAAACTTTGTACTCAGCCATATTTTTATGTAATGAACGAATGAATCGCTCAAGCTAATTTAAACGTATGATCGTTTCCACCACTTAAGTAGTTATTTTTTCTTTTTGGATAAAGGTTTTTTTCTTCAGAGCTTGATTGCGAAATCTTTTCATTACATTGTAGGAATTCTAAAAACGGACTCTTACTCAATGATGTTTTTTCATCGTTATCTTTGATACTAGCAGTGTGTTTTTTTATAGATAGTTCACAAAAACAGAAAAACTTTTGACATTTTCTACAATATTGACTCATTTTAAGAGTTTCTAGTTATTGAATACCGCTCGATCCAAATCCGTTATCACCTCGAACCGTATCTGATAGTTCCTTCACTTCTTCTAATTCAGGGTAATAAATTTTTTGACAGATCAGTTGTGCAACACGATCACCGCGCGTTATTTTGAACGTTATGTCGGAATGGTTAAATAATACGACTTTAATTACACCACGGTAATCTTCGTCGATGACGCCTGCTCCGACTTCTACACCGTTTCTTGATGACAGTCCTGACCTTGATGCTATGCGTCCGTAACAACCTTCAGGAAGTTCAATTTGTATACCAATATCGATGATTTCCCTGCCTCTTGCTGGAATAGTATAGTCATAAGCGCTGCGTAAATCATAGCCAGCTGCTTTTGTTGAACTTTTGGTTGGTGCAAATGCGTGAGCTACAGCTTTCATAAATTTTAAATGTGGTTGTTGATTTTCGGCTACAACATGAAAAAAAATATATATTTAAGAAAAAAAAAAAAGACTTACATGTTGAAGTTATTCTGAAATTAGCCTTCAACTGTTTGATAAGTTTTGTTTTAAAACAAAAAAAGTTATTTCCTCCCCTTCTAATTTTTTTTATAGCCCCAAGGAATGGTATCTGTATGAATAAAATTAACAACTCTTTTATCATCGAATGGACTCAGAGCTACTTTCTTTTGTTCAATCGTGTAAACTTCATGTTTCTCTGATTTAATTAAATGCTTACAGGTATCTATTATAGAATTATTAAATAGAGTTTGATAATAATCTTCGAACGATATAGAACGAAGTGCTGAATTTTTTATGCCTTTTGCTTTTTTATAATGTTGCTATTTTCATTTTTTATTGCATACATTTTTGATCTAAGACCGATAAACTCTAACATTAATTTTCCATTATTTTCATCTTTCATCAATCCTAAAATCTTTTTATTACGAAGAGGTATTTGATATCTGTTATCAGGTGAATAATCTGATGTGTCAAATTTTAAAATGTCTTCCTTGATGTGTTCGTATATGTCTTCAACGAAAAAATGATAAATTAACGAATCGGTATCAGTATAAAGTAATTTAGCATTGTTTTTAAATTTATTTTTAATATAATTATAATGAAAATCATATAAAAACGTTTTAGAAAGATCTAATATAGCAAAACCTATGTATATAGGTTTGTTAAATTTAATATTCAATCGTTTCATTTCGATAATGATCATATCGTTATCAAAAATGGTACAACTGTGGAAGTTTGGCTTCGAGATATAACATTTTGCTCCGTAACGTCCCTCTCACTTAGTTACCAATTTTACATCTTTATATTTCCTTACGTTTTCCATAGTCTTTCCGAACACCGAATTGTTCATTAGTTTATAAAAATTTTTTTCAAAATCATTTTTACTTTTTTTACGTAAATCATTATTTAAATTTATGTACGGTTCCATCCAATTCGATTGCTTAAATTTTAATACTCTAGTGATTCTTTCAATTTTTAATCCTAATTGGATTGCTTGTTTTAAATTTCTGTAATGTATAACGTATTGTTTTTTATCAAATAAAGTTGTTAATAATTTTGGAACTTTTGAAGATAATGATGGTGGTACTAAACGTTCAGGACAGAGTGGTAAATCTCTATGATTTTCAAATAGTTCTTCGGGATAAAGTAAATCACATTCCAAAATATAACCAAATTCAGCATCATCTGAGACATTGATGATATCTATCGAGTAAGGATCTACCCATTCAAATTGAGCAAAAGGTAATAAAATAGCTGTACCGTACAAGTTGTTAACATCATAATACATTAAAAATGATGAAGGTTCATCAGCATTGAAATCGTTCATGTACTTGTTATTCGCTTTACCATAACGATTAGAACACTGTGATACCCCACTTCTGATGCCTTTTTCGATAAACATTATCATGTCAACGTCCGTTAATAATTCTAAGGTAATGGAAGTTGTTTTCAACATGCTGTCGAAAGCTAAACCGGGTGCTGTATAATAATGTAACGCGTCTAAATGATAAGTTTGCAAACATGTTGACCTGAAATTTTCAAAAATATCAGCTAAAAGCAAAACATCCGTTTTCAAGTACAATTCTGCGTACTCTTGTAAATTTTGAATATTGAATGTATGCCATACATTCAATGCGTGCTCATATTCACCGTCTGATATGTGAGATTGATTAATTTTACTGAAAAAATTATCTTTTGATGGTAAATTTGTATCTTGTAATTTTTCCCAATTGTCAAGATATTCATAGGGGAAAATTCCTTTCCTTTCAAGCAATTTAAATTCAGTATTATTTTTACAATGAGCTTTGGTAATGACTTTTTGATCGCTCTCTAAATATGAGGAAAGTTTATCTAAACTACTAGGCATGAATCGAAAAGAGTCTAAAAATCTAAAATTAATATTAGTATTTGAAATGTATTTAGAAAATGAAATATATTTTTCCTTATTAATCGGTAATAAATCAATTTTGCCTGGAATTTCTGTAGCTAAAGCTTTTATTATAAAATGACTATCATAACCTGACATATTGTGAAAGATTACGGGTACTGCGTTACTGTTTTTATAATTTAGATTGCACGCTTGATGACAACTTCCTCGATACCTGCCAGTTAAGTGACAATGATCACGTACTTTTATATCAGTAAAATTGTTGAATGGTTTTAAACAAATGTGACAATGTGTGGCATTTCACACTCTTCTTTTACCGTTAATTTCTCACACGGTACCATGTTCGAAAAAATATCATTAATTTCTAAGCCGATTTTTTCTAGTTCATTGACAAACCAGCTTACACAATCTTTCCCAGTATGTAATCTGAATTTTGAAAGTGTTCGATTATATGAACAGAGCAAAAAATATGCTATAGAAAAGGGTTCATGTTTTTGATGCTTTATGTTTTTATTTGAAGATTTTAAATCATTATATTTTCTCAATATACATTCTATGTCTGCATAAATTACAAAGGGAACTTTCTCTTTATTTTTAAAATTTTTAAATGTTAGATATTTTTCTCTTTCAAGTGGTATCGTAATTTTAGTTTTATTTATATCTCTGCACGAAATTATGTGCTTTTTCAAATTCTCTTCCGATCCGAAATGATTTAGACAACGTTCACAAAACCACTTTTTATTATGTAAGTTACCGATTTGTCTGTGAAGTAGACCGGAAAAATTTTTTATTAAAGCAAAGTGAAATGTAATCTCTGAGTTTATATTTAAGTTAATTTCATCATCAGAATTTTCTTCTTCTTCACAGGGAATCATTAATAAATTAATTCGTTTTGTAAAGTCGAACTTACTCAAGGAAATTGGTAATACTTCGGTTTTTTCTATTGTAAATATGTTAATTGAAAGTTCGTTTAATAACTCAAATTTTTTAACGTTGTTCAAACTAATAGGAAAATGAATACCTTCAAATTTTAAAACATTTGAAAAATGTGGATAAGATGAAACACGTTCAGATTTTTTATGTGCAGGTGCAGGATATAAAGCTGCCAGGATTGACCATAGAAAACAATATTTGTCGTTGTTTTGTATATTTAAGACACACTTTTTATTTTTAATAAAATTAGGCATTTCAACATACGTTGAAATACTTCCGGTTATAGGTGTATAATTATTAATGTTAATTTTTAATTGTAAAATTTCATATAGAGCCCATCCGCTGTCCCTTTCTTGAAATTCCTCTAATTTTGATAAAATTTTATTTTTAACGTTTATCTCGTACCATTCCTTTAAATTTGTAGAGTGATCAATTTCGTGATTTCTAGTCGTAAAATGTTTGATATCTGTTTCACCATTTTGCGGTTTAACAAAGTTGGCTAAAAATATTACATTTACTTTTAAAACACTTTTCGATAATTCTTTCTTGATTTTAAAATAAAAATGTCTATAAGATTTTAGAAAAAACAAATTTGGGTCTTTAATGCTTAAATTAATTACTGCACCTGTCCTCATTCTATTTTTAAAACATGACTCTAGATCCTGCCAAACCAAAGACTTTCTTTTTTGGTTTCTCTTTTTTCTTAATTGTTCTTTAAAAATTTCTCTATAATTTAACAAAAGTGTTAAATACGATTCGATTTTTGAATAATTTGGAATTTTTTCTTTATTTAAAAGCTTTAAGTACTTCTTGGTTAAAAAAATTGTTTTTTTAATGAATTTAACCCATTTTAAATAATCTTTTTTTGTTTTAACTAACTTACCAACAGTTTCAATCTTCTTCAAGATGCCACCCAACTGCTGACTGAAATTCATGATTCACACTTTTGTATGTGTGTGTGTGTGTGTGTGTGGGATTTATGCAAGCGTTACTAATAAACTGATATTTGTCTGCTGGTAAAACAAATTTTAATTTCAAAATCAATAATATTCAGATAACAACAAAGTTGAAGTACTTAATTGCATAAAAAATGTATATGTACTATGCTTTCTAGAACTTGCAGAATATTTTATAAAAATCTACACGTGTTCGATTGATGTCATACAAAATGTCTGTAAAAATCATTTTAATATTTAGATAGCAACAAAGTTGAAGTGCTTAGTTGCTTAAATTATGTTTATCCACAAAGTTTCCGTCAATAAAATGTCTGTAAAAAATATTATTGTTACACAAGTTCAATTGATATCAGCAAAATGTCTATAAAAATCATTTTAATATTCAGATTGCAACAAAGTCAATAAAATGTCTGTAAAAAATATTATTGTTACACAAGTTCAATTGATATCAGCAAAATGTCTATAAAAATCATTTTAATATTCAGATTGCAACAAAGTCAATAAAATGTCTGTAAAAAATATTATTGTTACACAATTTCAATTGATATCAGCAAAATGTCTATAAAAATCATTTTAATATTCAGATTGCCACAAACTTGAGGTCATGCTTTCTCAGTAATTTGTGTTTTCCACAAACTTTGCAGAATATTTATAAAAATATACAAGTGTTATTTTCAATTAGTTTTCAAGTAAGCAAAATATGAGAATGTCTGTAAAAATCATTTTTAATAGCGTACACTTATCGTTTTTCAATAAAAATAGTTGAATTTTATGTAAAATTAGATTAAATTTCATATAAATGCTGCAGAGTTTCACAGAGGGATAGTGTCTAAGAAGTACCAAACAGAAGACTAAGAATATCAAAATGGCAAACGTACCATGCACATTAATCGTTCAAACCAATGACGTGAACGATTTACCTATAAAAATGTTATAGTGATATGTAAACAATTATTTAGGTAAGATTTTTTTTTTTTTCATTGTATTTATAACATAAGTTGCTTAATTTTTTTATTTTATTATTATTTTTTTAATTATTTTATAGATATGGAATGAAATCGTTGCAAATTAAAGGAAAAGATCAGGTGATTATAAGTTTAAGTTATTCACCGAAAGGTGAAACTTTAACAAAAATATTTGGAAATTTACCAATTCAATATGTACGGTTGGCGTTGGAGACAGAAGAGGAAATGAATTTGTTCCAGCAGGCGATGATGAAATTTTCATTTAATACAATCAGCCAACAAGACGATGATGACCGCATGTTAGAAGAAGCCCCTTCTTCTGAAGGAACATCTAAAAGAAAAATTAAATGGACTGCCGATGCAGTGAACAGCGATGAGGATGGTTGTGCGAAGAAAATTAAAATTCTAGAAAATAAAGTGCTAAAAAAACCTGACATTCCAAAATATAAGACGAAATATGATGAAGATGCACATCTATTCAAATCACAAAAGTATTCAATTGTGTTAGATGATTAATAAAATTATTTTGTATATATATTTGTATGTGAAATTCCTAAAATTTAGGAGAGGTATATGATGAAGATGTATATTTATATATATATATATATATATATATGCTGTAGTATTCTTCCGGGTAGTCCTCCGCGTTGAGTTCTCTAAAGAACTATTTGTCTTCTGACAACGTTTCGGCAAGGTCTCACTTGCCATCTTCAGGTCTTCGCTGCTGCTTGCCTGCTTCTGCTCCTCGTCGTTACTCGAGTCACAGTGGCTTCTGGTCGCGCTGGTGGTGGTTTAAGTACCGTGTTGCGGTCACGCGTCGTTACGCTTGGTGGTTTTTCCGCTTGACTTCTTGTTGTTGGTTGATTGGGTCGTGCCTGTTGACTGCTTTCTCCTAATCCTGATGGTCCGGGGTTCGCTGGTTTCTGGCTTCGGGTTACTGGTCCTCGACGGTCGGTGGATTTTCGGATCACTGGCCTCCAGGTGGGTGGTAGTCGTAAGGCATCATCTCTGGTGTTTAAGTTCATCTGATGTTTCTCGATTTCTATCGCTTCTCGGATGATGCGTTTGGTCTTGTGTTCTACGCTGGCAATTGTTCTGGTGTTGTTGAAATCTATTTTGTGTGAAGTCGCTTTTACGTGTTGTGCCAATGATGATGTTTTCTCGTCCTTCTCGACGGCCTTTCGATGTTCTTCTCTCCTGACGCTTATTTTTCTATTTGTTTGGCCTATGTAGACCTTGTCGCAATCTTGACAGGGAATTCCGTACACGCCTTGGCTTTCCAGTTGTATTTTAGTTTTGACTGTTGGCAGGATGTTTCCAATTTTCTTGTTGGTGTTGAATGATGTCCGGATATTGTGTTTCTTGAGTATTCTGCTGATCTTCTCTGTTGTCCCTTTAACAAATGGTAGGCATGCTGTTCCTACTATATCTTTTTCCTCTTCCTGTGTCTTGGGTTTGCGTTGGTGTTCGGCTTTCCTGATTTGTTTGTCCTGATATCCATTTTTTATTAAAGATGAGCGGATTTTCTTCATTTCTTCTACCTTGTTTTCTGAGTCAGCCAATCTTTGGGACCGGGTGACGAGGGTCCTTACCACTGATTGCAATTGTGCTGGATGGTGATGTGATTGTGCGTTCAGGTACCGTTCCGTGTGGGTTGGTTTTCGGTATACGGAATGTCCAAGGCTTCCATCTGGTTTTTTCTTTATAAGTACATCGAGGAATGGAAGTTCGTTGTTTTCTTCGATTTCCATCGTGAACTTGATCTTCGGATGGATTTCATTCAGGTGTTGCAGAAATCTTCGTAGTTGTTCTTCTCCATGCTTCCATATTATGAAGGTGTCGTCCATATATCTGAGCCACAGGTGTGGTTTGTGACTTGCGGTATCGATGGCCCGTACTTCGAAATCCTCCATGAATAAGTTGGCGATTACAGGAGATAATGCTGATCCCATGGGTGATCCTTCTACATACTTCCAGCCGACAAAGGAAACGCCACCGTTGTGATGGATCGTAACGACTACGAAACGAAGATGGAGGTCCTACTAAACGACCCAGCGTACAACACCATCGCCACAGATCCAACGACATACTTAGAGAAGACAACGAAAGCTAAAATCAAAGCCAGCTCAATCAGTCAAGAGCAGCAATTACAATTGATCCCGAGGGAAAAATCATCCAGATGCCCAAAGCTCTACGGATTACCAAAAATCCACAAGGAAGGGATACCACTGAGGCCAATCGTCAGTTCCATCGGATCACCGTTACAACCACTAGCAAAATTCTTGGCCAAACGACTGCAGCCATACGCCGAAGAAGCAGAATCCTACGTAAAGAACGCAGGCCACTTCATCGAGCGTATAAAGGACTTCACCGTAGAACCAGGAGATCTGCTAGTAAGTTTCGACGTGGTCTCACTATTCACCAACATACCAATAGACGAAGCAGTGGATATCATTCATCTAAAACACCACATCCCAGACGACACCATGGACCTGGTGAAACACTGCTTGAAGAACACCTACTTCATCTTCAAGAACCAACGTTATAAACAAGTAGAAGGATCACCCATGGGATCAGCATTATCTCCTGTAATCGCCAACTTATTCATGGAGGATTTCGAAGTACGGGCCATCGATACCGCAAGTCACAAACCACACCTGTGGCTCAGATATATGGACGACACCTTCATAATATGGAAGCATGGAGAAGAACAACTACGAAGATTTCTGCAACACCTGAATGAAATCCATCCGAAGATCAAGTTCACGATGGAAATCGAAGAAAACAACGAACTTCCATTCCTCGATGTACTTATAAAGAAAAAACCAGATGGAAGCCTTGGACATTCCGTATACCGAAAACCAACCCACACGGAACGGTACCTGAACGCACAATCACATCACCATCCAGCACAATTGCAATCAGTGGTAAGGACCCTCGTCACCCGGTCCCAAAGATTGGCTGACTCAGAAAACAAGGTAGAAGAAATGAAGAAAATCCGCTCATCTTTAATAAAAAATGGATATCAGGACAAACAAATCAGGAAAGCCGAACACCAACGCAAACCCAAGACACAGGAAGAGGAAAAAGATATAGTAGGAACAGCATGCCTACCATTTGTTAAAGGGACAACAGAGAAGATCAGCAGAATACTCAAGAAACACAATATCCGGACATCATTCAACACCAACAAGAAAATTGGAAACATCCTGCCAACAGTCAAAACTAAAATACAACTGGAAAGCCAAGGCGTGTACGGAATTCCCTGTCAAGATTGCGACAAGGTCTACATAGGCCAAACAAATAGAAAAATAAGCGTCAGGAGAGAAGAACATCGAAAGGCCGTCGAGAAGGACGAGAAAACATCATCATTGGCACAACACGTAAAAGCGACTTCACACAAAATAGATTTCAACAACACCAGAACAATTGCCAGCGTAGAACACAAGACCAAACGCATCATCCGAGAAGCGATAGAAATCGAGAAACATCAGATGAACTTAAACACCAGAGATGATGCCTTACGACTACCACCCACCTGGAGGCCAGTGATCCGAAAATCCACCGACCGTCGAGGACCAGTAACCCGAAGCCAGAAACCAGCGAACCCCGGACCATCAGGATTAGGAGAAAGCAGTCAACAGGCACGACCCAATCAACCAACAACAAGAAGTCAAGCGGAAAAACCACCAAGCGTAACGACGCGTGACCGCAACACGGTACTTAAACCACCACCAGCGCGACCAGAAGCCACTGTGACTCGAGTAACGACGAGGAGCAGAAGCAGGCAAGCAGCAGCGAAGACCTGAAGATGGCAAGTGAGACCTTGCCGAAACGTTGTCAGAAGACAAATAGTTCTTTAGAGAACTCAACGCGGAGGACTACCCGGAAGAATACTACAGCATTCAACACCCGCGGAAGCCTACGGATTAATATATATATATATATATATATATTTGTATGTATGTGATTCAATAAACCATAATTAAATATTTATATTGTTTTATTATAGTCTTTAACAAACTATTGATATAATAAATTAACATAATCCTTGACGCAATTTACTAATTATATTGATCTAAATCTATAATATTATTTAAAACCTAATATTTACAATTTTTTATTACAATCTGTAACAAACCATTGATATAATAAATTAGCATGATCTTTGGCACAATTTAATGTATTAATTTCATGCAGGTCACAATGAGTTTTTATGTAATTTTTTGTAAGTTTCAACTTTTTCAAATTAGGACAATTAAATTGATCTAAATCAATAATGTTATTATTTAAAAATTTACTTAACACTTGCTTCTTGTTAAGTCCCTTGACCAATACAATTCCATTTCCTATTAGACTTTTGATGTAAATGCCAATATTTTCCTGCGGTATATGATAATAGTCGTTTGAAATATTCCAATTTAACCCATGAAGTTTTCTAGTTTGCCAATCGATGTGACGGATTAATTCTTCACAGAACCAGGACTTCTTCTGTGGTGTTGACACTAAAGAGTGATGCATCATCTTACCATTTACATCGTAGATCGCCACCTCTCTTATAATAAATTCACTTTCTTGATATTGGAATCCTTGTAGATCAATTATATACATTTTATATAATTTGAATAAAAGAAATAATTAAAGCAAAATAATTAATGCTTCGTTTCTTTTTCTTTAGTGTTAGATTACGGTTGTAGAAACGTTTATATAGGTACAATTCCCCCCCCCCCCACTATACATACATACAAGGATGTTACTCTTATCTTCTTTAGTATTTCATCATCATATGATATTGTTTTTATTTATAACTATTATGTATATGATTGAAACCTATTATATAAACAAGTAAATAAATAAAAGAGCTAGTCATTTATAAATTATTTTATTAAACTGTTTTTCTTTTTGAATAAATATAAAAGCTTTCTACAATTCTTTTTAAAACTTTTCTTTACATTCTCTCTTGTAATTTTCTCCTCCTTGCCATCTTATGCAATGTTATTTTTATCTATCCAGCTGTTATGTGTCTTATCAAAACCTAACCATTTCACGAACACTTTATTTTTATTTCTTTTTAAAACTTTTTCCACGAGATAAACGTCTGGATATTTTACTTTTTGTAATTGTTCTTTATAAAATCCTCCTGATATGTCACTTCCGGTTGTGTCTTTTAATAAATAAGTAATCGGATTTGTGAGTTGTACTTTTCGAATCGTGAAAATCTCCGTTGACCAATTAGGCATATATGTCTTATCGAAGATTCCTCTAATTTTAGAAATACGTACGTAATCACCGACATTGAATTTTTTACTTTTAAAGTCAACTAATTTAACTTTGTTGTACACGGTATTCAACAATTCTTGTTCGTTTTCCTTTCCGACTTCGATCGGCTTCATGCCTATTGTTCTGTGCTTTTTGTTGTTGTATTTTTTCACGACACGTTTTAATAAATTTATCCATTTGTAGTTGCCTTGTAGGTTAAAGTTTTTAAACATATCGTTCTTGATTGTTCGATTTACTCGCTCCACTATCGATGCTTTTTTCTCGCTGAACACATTATAATGGTTAACGTTGTATTTTTTCGTTAATTTCTTGAATTCTTGATTAAAAAACTCCTTTCCCAAGTCCGTCTGAAGATTATTAGGTGACTGTTCGTTAAATACCTTTTCCATGGCATTGCTGACTTCGGATCCGGATTTATTCTTCAAAGGGAACGCCCAAACGTATTTTGAAAAGCAATTAATCACGATCAATATGTATTTATAACCGTTATTTTCCTTAGCGTAAGGAATCATTTCCACCAGGTCGGCTTGATACAGATCGTTCAAAGATTTAATTATGACTTTACGCCTTTGGAAATTAATTCTTGCAGGTTTGTGAATTTCACCTACTACTTGTTTTTTAGCGTCTGTAATTAGATTCACCATCTTTTTTTTTTTACCTGATGATACGAGCTTCTTATAGTTCCTCTATTATTGAATTTATTTCATTCGTGTGGCTCGTATTACCGGCCGCTTGTGATGCTAATAATAATCTTAACCTTTCAACAAGCTCATTTGGATCATTCCAATGTACGTAATCGATTTTATTATCGGTTGCTTGCATCAACAATCCACTACCTGTACTATTACTGTTGTTAATTAAAGGAGCTACAATATTTTTATACTTTTGCATTTTACTGCCATCTACTTGTTTATTCGATTTATAATGTCGTCGATGAGTATTAGTCCTAAGAATGATTTGTTTATAATTTTTAGTATCTTCTTTGGTGTAATTCTCGGGGAATTTTTTAAACAGTAACTCATATAATCCTGGAGTACCTTTGTACCTTCTATTTTTAACAATTATGTCAGCTCCATCGAGATTTAATGATGAGTCACCGATTCTTAAGTTTTCAGTACTTTTATCGAGTCTCACTCCATATTTATGATCAAATTCTTTATTTTCATCGTCTGTGTACATATCATTGATATATTTTCTAGGTAAGGGATGATACTGATCTAAATAATCGACATAGGCTTTCTCATCGAGACCCTTAAATCGTGAATCTTCCTCTTCATCCGATTCAACACTTTCTAAAATAGATTCTTTAAATCTTTCCGATTCGTCAGCTTCATCTTCGTTAAAATCCATCACTGATGGTTTACGTTTTCTTATAGAAGAAAATCTTTTTGGAGTTGCAAAATCATATTGTTTGGGAGTCGTAAAATCATATAGTTGTTGTTGTTGTTGTTGTTGTTCTTGCTGAGAGGTTGAAGGTTTTACGTGGATGTTGGATAATTCATTTTCGTTTCTTGGTTGTAATTTGCTTTCGATATTTTTCAAATGTTTGGTAATCGGTTCAAACGTCTTTTCTTTGGTTAATTCACCATGTTTTAAATAATTTAATTTGTCTCGAATATTTTTACGTTTTAACAAAAGTTTTTGTTTCATACATTTATCGGTTATCTTGAGAAGTAACGGTTCGTATGATATTTCAAACCTTAATAACTACAATATAAGTTCATCAGAGATATATATACTGATCAAATCCTTTCCTGTATCTTCCATCGTCCATGCGATTATCTTTAAAAATAGTTACAAATTGAGAACAGATATTTTTAAATTTATCGAAATTCATGTCAGTGCCAACGTGATCGTTGTAAACGTGTTTTAAATTTAGGTCATCTTGCTTGAAAAGTATGAGAGCATTAGCATTGTCTCTAATCAAATGTTTTTGCACTTTGGCATACGTTTGAGAGAGATAAAACGAATCTATGTAATTATGTCTACCCATACTAAAATATTCTCTAATTATGTCTTGATTGTTGCATGCAACATCGTCGAAAATAAAAATCGAATTAGGTTTCGCTTGTGAAGGTGGAAGTATGTTCTCACCTGCACTGTACGCAAAATAACCGATGTCTTTGATCGGCTTCAATAGCTGTTGTAAATAAACATACTTCGGTTGATTTAATGATTTCGAGTACACGTAAACGTTTTCAAATGCCAAACCGTTTTCATGTTCGATCAAGTTAATGATAAGGTTCGTCTTTCCACAATTCGAAGGACCTACGATAATACATCTCAAGGTCGCAGGAAATAGTACACCGTGTCTTTTAAAACGTTCATCTTCAAAACTATTATTTTCTATTTTTAAAGTTATTTTTTGTTTAACTAATTTCATATTGTTAGACAGATGGAGCATCACATGAGAAATGTTATGAAATAGTTTTACATTTAAATTTATATTCAGTTAAAGAGTTGTCGTTTAAGAAATCACGTTTGTTAAAAAAAAAAAAATTAGAATGAAGTGTTATATAGGAGACGGATTATTAAATTCAGCTATCAATAATTTAACCTTTGAAATGCACATACCTACTTATAGATTTTGCGGACCCGGTACTAAACTACATAAACGCTTGGCACGCGGTGACATCGGTATAAACGATTTAGATGAGGCATGCAAGGAACATGACATAGCTTATTCTCAAGAAAAAGATTTAGCACGTAGACACGTGGCAGATAATAAATTATATAAGAAAGCAATGGAAAGATTTCGATCCAAGGATGCTTCGTGGGGTGAAAAAGCCGCTTCATTAGGAGTAGCAGGAGCCATGAAAGCCAAACTAAAATTGGGAATGGGATTAACGACGAAAAAGTCTATTAATGAATGTTTTAAAAAATTAGAAAAAAACAAGAAAAACAGCAGTCTCTGGTTGAAAACATTGAATATTGTATAAAAGTTTTAACACAAAACGATACAGTACAAAAGGATAAGAAGAAGAAGAAGATGGTACTTAAACCTAATGTAAAGAACATTAAAGAACGAGCACATCATAAAACAGATGTAGATATTACAGATAACTTCTCAATGAAACCGCATAAAATTAATGAAAAGAGAATAAATGAAAACGATAATATTGAATACAATTAAACATTAATCCAAAAAACCAAAAAGAACGAATTAGTACAGAAGAAAAAGAAGGCTGTAAAACGAAAACTTAGGAATAAAACTAAAATTAACCTTGAAGAAGAAGATGAAAAAATGGATGTAGATATTATTGATGACTATCCAATCACACATCAAAAAAGAAAGAACAAAAATAAAACTGAAAAAATAGATGTAGGTTTGGTAGAGGACTGTCCAATGAAACTGTCCAGACGTGAAAAACGAAAATTAGATAAAACGGACGATAACGATGATTTTGAATTTAAAAAAATTAAAATAAATCCAAGTGATCCCGTTATACAACAAAATACATCTTTGAAGAGAAAATTATCAATCGATGATGATGATGTTGATGATGACAATGTTGAAAAAAAAAACCAAAATCATATGATAATATATTGAGATAAATTCTTCAAGTAAAAAAATAATGTTTCAGTCTGTAAATAAAATTCAACGAGTGAGGATGACAAAATTACGTGTTAAAACTAAAACAAAGAAGAAGAAAGAAACCCTTTCAAAAGTAATAAAGCAAATACAGAAACATGTGCTTCAAAAAAAAACCGGAAAGTCTAAGTAAAGCAGTTAGAGTAGCTGTAAATTCATCCAAGAAGTTTAAAAATAAGATAATATCACCCAAAAAACGTATAATTAAAGTACCTAAAACTGGTGGAGTGTTACCTTTAATACCGATTTTCGCCGGCTTGAGCGCTTTAGGTGCCCTCACCGGCGGTGCTACCGGCATAGTGAAAGCGATAAACGAAGCGAGAACAGCAAAAGAACAATTGAAAGAATCACAACGTCACAATAAATCTATGGAAGCGATAGCAATGGGCAAAGGATTATATTTGAAACCGCATAAAACCGGACTTGGACTTTTTTTAAGACCAGGACTCGTAAAAAAAGCCAGATTTTAAAAATTCCTCACAATAAACCGATGACTAATATTGATTTGGAAAAATATGCAAAAATTTTGAAAATTCCTCATTTTACAGGTGTATTTATGAGAAACGAGTTACCTAAAAAAATTAAAGGAAACGAAAGAGGAATAATTAACTTGGATAATGCAAACGGTCCGGGAACACATTGGACGGCGTACAAGAAAACGGGATCTCAAGTTATTTATTTTGATAGTTTTGGAAACTTAAAGCCTCCTGTAGAAGTTGTAGTGTATTTTAATTCGAAAGAGCCTTGTAGAATTAATTATAATCATAATGCATATCAAACCTATAACAGTTCTAACTGCGGCCAATTGTGCTTATCTTTTCTTAATAATGCAATAAAATAAAATAAATCATATTTAGTGTTTCATTCGCTTGATAACCGTTGACCTAGTAAAAATGTCTTTCTATACGTTCACGTTATCGGGCAAGGAATCCGTTTTAACCGCACAAATATATCCTCCGATTATTTTAGATAATAAGAAAACGTACGTTCTCGGACTGATTGATTTTTATTCGTACAATGCCATTCCCAACGTCGACGAAACAAACAATAAATTTTACATAGACAAACACTTTATAGAAATTCCAGAAGGCGCTTATGAAGTCGAAGATATCGAAAACTACATAAAGTCTCGATTGGTTGAAATTAATTTCAAAAATCAAAAAGGTAGTAATAATAAATTATCGTCTACAAAAAAGAAAAATGGAAACGTTATCAATAAAGATAATGAGGATCCTTATATAACACCCAAATTTATGTTCCCTGACAGAAATGTAAATACAACCGCTAATGATGATGAGGTCATAGTACTAAAAGCAAATACGAATCATAATACATTGAAGTATGAGTTAAAAAGTAACAAGATTATACATTTCGAAAAATCAAATTCTATTGCACCTCTGTTGGGATTTAACAGAAGAAAACTGAGCGCAAATAGAAAACACATATCCGATTTTGCTATTAATATTTCTAAAGTCAATGCGATTTGCGTCGAATGCAATCTAATTACGAATTCTTATAATAATAACAATCAAGATCACGTGCTACACATATTCTTTCCTCAAGCACCTCCAGGTTATAGAATAATAGAAAAAGTAAACAACGTCATTTATCTACCAATCAATACCAACTACATCGATGAAATCGTCATTAAAATACTAGACCAAGATAGAAATTTAGTCAATTTTCAAAACGAAATCAGAACAATAAGACTTCATTTAAAAGAGTTAAAGTAAAAAAAAAAAAAATGGTGTTTCAGTACAATATTTTTCCGTTTAAGGATATAAAAAGACAATTTACATGTAAGAGGTTCAGTTTAAAGAAGCAGTTAAAGGAATTAACTTCTGAAAATAAACAGTTTTTATTATCGTTGGGTTTTCAATTATTATAAAGAAGATAAAAAAAAATGAGTTTCGGTATGTTAAACATTGGTGAGCACGTTTTCACGGACGATTCTATTACAAACTGTGAAATACACAGTCATCCACCGTACGCAAACACCACGTTAAATAAATCAGATGAAATTCGACTACCGATTCAAACGCAGGACATCTACACGTTACCATCTCAAAGTTACCTGTACATCGAAGGGAAAATACTCGATCAGGACAACAAAATCAGCAATACTTTGAACTTTATCAATAACGGTATTGCTTTTCTGTTCGATGAAATCAGATACGAACTCGGTGGATCGGTCATAGATCGCGCTCGAAATCCTGGCATAACGTCAACCATAAAAGGATACATTTCTTTTACGCACAACGACTGCACACGATACAACAATGCCGGCTGGAATCATCTTGAAAATCCTACAATCACCGACTTAACGACAGGAAATTTTAGCGTTTGCGTTCCGCTGAAGATTTTGCTCGGATTTTGTGAAGATTTAAAAAAAATTTTAGTGAACGTACGACAGGAATTAGTGCTCATTCGAAGTTCTTCAGATCTTAATGCGACAATTACCACGAAGAACGGGGAAAAACCTAAAATAGAACTTTTAAAAATTCTATGGAAAATTCCTCACGTTCGAGTAGCCGACGCTGAAAAATTACAATTGCTCGGATATATCGATAAAGGAAGAGATCTCGAGATCGCGTTCAGAAACTGGGAACTACACGAACTACCTCTCCTACAGCAGACGATGAGGCACACGTGGAACGTTAAAGCTAGCAGCCAATTGGAGAAACCTCGTTTCGTTATTGTCGGTTTTCAAACTAGTAGAAAAAATGACGCTTCAAAAAATGTCAGCCAATTTGATCATTGTAACTTAACAAACATGAAACTATATTTAAATTCTGAAGTCTATCCTTATGATAATTTAAATTTAAATTTTGACAAACATCAATTTGCAATCTTGTACGAAATGTACGCTCAATTTCAACAATCCTATTATTATAAAACCGCAGGCGAACCGTGTCTTAGCTTTACGAAATTTAAAGATTTAGCACCGCTCGTTGTGATCGATTGTAGCCGACAAAACGAAACACTCAAATCCGGGACCGTAGACATAAGATTAGAATTTGAAACTAATAAAAATATTCCCGCAAACACCTGCGCTTTTTGTCTCATTTTGCATGATAGATTAGTAAAATATAATCCACTTACAAATGCTGTAAAAATGTTTTAAAAATTAATTATAAATAAAGTGTTGTGTAGTCATTTTATTCATTCATTCTCGAAAAGATGCCCGTTCCGGTGAAGTACAAGTGCCCTAAATGTAAAGGAGAGACAGATATACCAGAACACAAATGTATATCTTGTTTGATGGATCAATTACAGAAAGACCTCTACGGAAAAAAACATTGACAGTAGGAAGGGGAGAACTTATTATTTAATTTTTTTACACATCTGATTCAGTATATTTTAATCATTGCACCGGGCAAGATGAGAACCTTAATCGCATTACTTTTCATTACCATTACGCGCATTCAGTGCAATACCACTGACTCATGTGAATACTATAAACAAAGTTATGAAACCGCTCAAGCTGAATACGACACACTTTATAATAGCAGTTTTATCATATATCAAGAATGTACAAAGGAGCTCGATGAATACATTCAATTACATGCCAACGAAATAGATTTAAACGATAAGTACATTCAACAAATTGAAAATTGTGAAAAAAGGGTCACAAACTTAAGTGAAGAAGTCGTTAATACAGAAAGAAAAACGATTTTGGGGCCGAGCAAACAGCCTTCAGTTGTAAATAAATCTCAAGCAGTACGATGTGACTCTGATTAGTTTACCAAAACTAGAATAATTCTCAATTTCCATGAATTGCGAATTCGACCTAACTAGTAAAATTTTGCCTTGAATTTTCATTTCGGGCATAGTTGAAATTAAAATATTTGCGGGGCACTGAGGCCAATTCGACGAATCCTCCTCTAACCACTGAGGGCCCTTCCACCATAGATTTGAGTCTTTTAGTAAAACAGGATCTAACCCCCTAGAAACGAGATCCGCCGGGTTTTCCCTTGTTGGCACATAACACCAATCACTTGTTTCTGTTAAAACCTGAATTTCTGCAATTCTGTTTCCTACAAATATTTTTAACAAATTTGGAGCACAATTTATCCAACTCAGAACCACTGTGGAATCGCACCAGTAATAACAAGCATGGAAATTTGTGTGCAAAGGTTCACATACCTTATTGCACAATCGAGCTAAAGTTAAAGCTCCACAAAGCTGACGTAGACCAAAAGGAGGTCATCTGATTCCAATAAATAGGTAGCTTTTCAGATCACAAGGGGAGTTCGACAAGACAGTTGCCCGAGAGGGTTTGTCACGACAGTTGGCACGAACTCCTGTCACCTAGAAAAGTGCTTCTTCGATTCCGAATGTAATTTAGTTTCAGTGATCCTTGCATTATTCGAAACCCACTTCCTGAGCTCAAAACACCCTTTACTTAAGATCTGAGATATTTGCGAACAAATGGCTTGCGCTTCCCGAGTTTACTGAAAACCTTTAAGCAAGTCGTCTACATAGAAATCCTTCAATATCACCTTAGAAGCTTCAGGAAATTCCTCTGAATTTTCATACGCCAGCTGATGCAAACAACGAATGGCTAAATATGCGGCTGACGCTGTACCGTACGTTACCGTATTAAGCTCATATACCGCTATTTTTTCTGACGGATCACTACGCCAAAGAATGCGCTGTAAGGATCTTTGTTCCGCGTCAATAATGACCTGGCGGTACATTTTTGCTATATCCGCTGAAACAACATACTTACTTTCCCTAAATCGAAGAATAATTGACTGCAAGTCACTCTGTATTGTGGGACCTACCATTTGAATGTTATTGACGGAGACACCTGTGGTCGTTGGACAAGACCCGTCGAAGACGACCCTTAACTTCGTTGTTAGACTTTCCTCCTTCAAAACCCCATGGTGAGGTAAGTAAAAAGAAAAACTTGTTTGATCAGATGCCTTAGTCATATGACCTAATGACTCATATTCGCTCATGAACTGAATATAACGTTCCTTGAAGACTGCGTTCAAGTGTGTGAAATCGACTTAAAGCAGTTTGCATTGAGTCACCCAATTTTTCTGGAGAATCTTTCAGAGGAACCTTCACTACGAACCTGCCGTTGTCATCGCGCTTTGTGTTTTGAACGAAATGTAATTCACAGGCCTCTTCCTCCGAAGAAAGAACCCGTTCGTTTTGAATTTCTTCCAATTCCCAGAACCTTTTTAACTGATTGTGGATGTCATTTGTGGCGGTGGACAAATTGCAAAATACACGTTTAACCTTTTGTTCATGTAAGGGACCAGCTACAATCCAACCGAATTTGGTTTTCTGTAGAGTGGGAAGACCGGTACCTAGCTTAATTTGACCCACGCAGATGAAATCCCAAAAGCATTCAGCTCCGAGCAATAAATGCACATCAGAAGGTTTGTAAAACTTAGGATCCGCCAGTTTTATATTTTCTGAAATTTTGAGATGCTCAGTGGAAACAAACGTCGCAGGAATTTGTTCCGTTATTTTGGGTATGACGTAACAAGATACTGAAGTAGAAAACTGATTTACACATGAATTTAATTGTAGGCTACACTTTGCCTTTATTGTGGACTGTACTTGATTTATACCAACAATGGAAATATTTGTGCTTGTTTTGTCTAAACCTAGCCTTTTGCAAAAATCTGTTGTTACAAAATTGGATTGCGACCCCAAATCCAAGATAGCACGACAATCGCGAGGGATACCACGTTTATCCAATATTTTGACACACAAAGTGGGTAACAACACTTGAGGAGTACTTGAGATACTTGATATTGAGATTGTTTGAGGATTTTCAAAATGTAATAACGTATTGTGCTTAGCTTGGCACCTTTTGCAATTTCCGGACTTGCAATTTTTCGAGAAATGACCAAACCTAAGACAATTTAAGCAAAGCCTTTTCGCCTTTACTTGTTTTATTCTCTCATTGATTGCTAATTGAAGAAAAGAATTGCATTCCGAAATCCAATGTTCACCTTTACAGAACACGCACGTACCGTTGGTTACCACAAATGGTTTTGAAAGTTTTGGTGCATGCTTTGTTGCCGCCGCAGACTGAAATGTTACAGAATGTATGTTTGTTTTAGAATTTTCTAAGGTTTCTAACAATTGTGCACGATTATGCAAAAAATTCTCAAAATCAGCAAATGTGATTTCGGCCTTTATATTTGACGCGTTTTTCTCCCACTCGTTTAACATTGCATTGTCAAGTTCTTTTGCCATAAGGTATATTAACAAATCATCCCAATTATCAGTTGATAAACCTAACGAATTTAGAAAGCGCAAATGCTTCAAAGCGTCGTCTAAAAGTTGCCTCAAAGATGAAGAAGATTCTTTATTGATCGGCGCAATTTCGACAAGCGCTTTTATGTGATTGTGCTTAAGAATACGCTTATTGTTATATCTTTTACAGATTAATTCCCAGGCTACCTGATAATTTGAGCTGATAGTTTCCAAGGCTGAAATTATTTTTGATGCATCACCATGTAGCGAAGCCTTCAAGTAATGAAGCTTTTGCACTGCATTTATTTTGTTGTTATGGATTAGAGACTCGAAAGTGTCGTGAAATTCTAACCATTCATCAAATTTGCCGTGAAACTTAGGTAAGTTAATCGTTGGCAATGTTATATTACAGAGTTTTTCTACGGGCTGCGCTAATGAACTACCGAAAGCGTTTGATTCGTCATCCGCGTTATTTTGTTTGAAATTAAAATCAGCTTTGTTTTTTATTACTTTTGCCTCGCTTAACAACTTAAAATATTCGTCTTCAAAACGTTCTCTTACGAGCAGCTCACCCTCTACATTTTCAGAAATGCCCTCAATTTCACTTTGCGTTTCGCGAAACTCAGTAATAAGCCCTTCAAAATCGGTCACTCTGCTTTGCAATTCTAAGATCTGATTTTCGTTTAATTGGCCGGTGTTAAATTCGTTATTCAGCTTTATTACAAATTTGCCGAAAAGCGCGTGCCTTTAATGAACCACGTTTTCTGCGGAGTTGCGTTAGATCAAGCGACATTTTTGCAAGAGATAAAGCGATGCTAAATTACGTGAATGGAAGATTGTGAAACTCACTTTGTTTTGTTTCAGCTCCAAAACTGGCTTCTGCTGCTGCTTCCCTGATGTTTTCCACTGCTTGCGATTGAAATCGTTCTTCCAATGATTATGATGTGATACGATGATGTAGTGGTTGCCACGTGTCCAACACCACGCCGACACTCACGTTGTTTTTCGATGAAATGTAATGCATCCAGGCTCAAAGGACCAAATTTATGTTGTGTTTCACTTGATTTGATTGTTTGTCTTGGTGTTGAACACTTATTTTTGGGTTTGCTGGTCGATGATTGAAATAAACCACTAATTACAATTGAACCTTTATTTTCGTTCATTTTGTCACGCATACACAATCGTAATCTTACGCGCATGTGTTTTAAGCAGTGTTACCAACTTTGTTTTCCGCGCATTGTGACAAGTGTTTCCAACTTACAAATAATACATAATCGAACACAAATTGTATTCATGAGTATGAGTACTGATTAGAGTACTATGTAATCATACTCTTAATATGAGTAAAGTCCATGTAATCAGTAATCATACAAAGTGAAAATGAGTAAAGTACATTTAATCAGTAATCATATAAAATGAGTATGAGTACAGGCAAAAATTAATGGCATGCTCACGATATAGAGAACACTGGTACGCTCACTCGCCGCCATTTTCAGTTTAAAATTTTGAGCAAATTGAGTAGATTGTAAAAATTCGCTAGATGCCAGAACCGTATCGCGGACTGTCATTTTTATCAAATTCCGCAGTCGGTTCTTGTTCTATAAGGGCTCTTGTGGTAAACACAAAACACATGGGCAAAGATAAACACAGGTAAACAGTTCGCAACAAACTGCTTTGAGGTTAGATACTGCATTTTAAATTTTAACTATGAATTTAAAGGGAAGTTGTCAGGTGTAGAAATTTTGATTTAAAGAGGGTATGTATTGGCGAATAATTTAATTCGTTTCGTAATTTAGTTACATTGCAGTGAAAATAGAAAGGCTTCTCAGAGTTAATTTGTATTGAAGCAAGGAGATTGCTAGCTAACCTAGAATATCCACTGGCATTAAACTGACCGACGCACAGTGGTCGAAATGCTTAATCTAGCTGTGTAAAAATATAAAAGTAAACAGTACCGATTTAAAAAACTTGATGTTTCTTTTATGTAATATACTTTGGTAGTTATTAAGACGACATCATAAAAGTTGTAGTTATTTAAGTAACTTTAGATTGGGATTTTCAATCCCAAATACACAAAACAGTAAACGAAATGCTCATGTTCGTTTTTTCTTAAGCCTGAAAGTTTACGCCTTGTTTTTAAGATTCTATTGGGAGTTGTGTTTTTCAAAACTGTGGATAATTCTCCTACAGGTAATATGAACATTGAATAGCCATCATTTTAAATTTGAATGAATCTTTTATGTCAACTAACACGCTGTTGAAATTTATTACGTAGTAATCACTCATATCCGCTGATATTCGAGTTGAAATGTATTTATGTACAACCACAACAAATATTTGTATTTAATTAATAAGAAAGTATGTGCAAGAAATTGCAAACAAATATATAATGTGAATAAAAAGTAAGGAAGATTGATGTGATGATAGAGCCGCTATTATAGGTTTTACAAAAAAAATGTTTTAAATAAATGTTAAATGGCTACTTATTTACCATAAACTGGCGTTCTTCATTTTTCTTGTGACATCATAATCTTCAATTGTGACGTCATTCATGATTTTGTAAACTCGAAAATGCCGAAAATTGATATGAGTTGTTACTATGTAATAGACTTCAACGGCGTGCCAGTTGATTTTAAAGAAGAATTCAAATTTAACATCATATCTTCAATATTCATATTACCTGCAGAGGAAAGCTTTGGAAAACAGAAAATGCAACAAAATTTTAAAAATAACACACAAATGAATAAATTTTATTTAAAAACTATTTTTCAAATCGTTAAAATCAAAAAAACTTTTATGCATTGAATTTTGCACAGCTAGATTAGGCGTTTCGACCACTGTGCGACGTACTGATTACAAAGTACTCAATATAATGTGTGGATATAAATTCACAAAAGTACCTATCTAGCAACATCAGTTATGCATGCAAGTGACACAAAAGTGCATAAAGTTAAAACACATAAACTTTACTGCAGCTTGTTTACTTCAAGTTTGATGACCTTGCAAATTAATTCCATCGAAGCTGAAAATATCAAGTGTTATGTGAAAGGCACATAACCTTTTTTATATTCTATTTCTAATTTAATAAACATATTGTTTAATCTGATTACATCCCTTATTCTAAGATTACCGTAAAGAATCACTTGTCTTCATTTGCATCACAAGTTTGAAAAATCTGATGATGATGACTAACGCAATGAAAATTTATCTACGTTTCACTCTGGCACTTCCAAAAAATTAAATGATTTATTAATCTCCAAGAAATTGACAATGAATAGTGAAGCAAATAGCATCTTCGATTCATTTGCACTGGTTGCAGTTAGAGTATTTGCATCTTGTAGTAATACAAGATGAAGATACTCGTTGTGTGATTAATGCAAGAGAATTGAAAACATTAGTAGATATTTAAAGCATCATTAAATTTTCAGTTAACCAGAATAAGCTGCTGTCAAACCGCTCAGTAAATTTGGGTTACAGATGTTAACTTACGATACAAACCATTAATTGTTATATTATAGATTTCGGAAAGGTTTCAAGAATGAACCAAAATGCAGGTGTCACAATATTGAAGCAACATTTTGTGTGCTTGATACATTTTCAAGAAAAATTTGTAAAAAATCTTTATTAAGTCGGCGGAAATGAAATCATTCGAAGAACACTGACAGATAATGCTATTCCTCAACTAAGGCCGCGTTAAGTGAACGGTCAAATTGCATAAAATCGTCAAGTCAGCGGTCCGACTAAATCCTCTGGCCAATCGCCAATTGAGAAAACTGATCACGTGATTTGGTCTGACCACTTCGACCGTTCACTTACCGCAGCCTAAATGTATGCTCCTACTGAACTAATACTAATCTCACATCTGTCCTTTCTTCCAACACTTTCAAACAGATACAAGAAACAAATAATACCAATAGCCTCTGAAAGGTTTGTAAAAATCATAGCAAAACGTACTTGCTCGTAACATTAGTAAATATCTTTCTGCATCTGTTTGATTGCTTGCTAAATTTGACACTCGCCGTTTATTCTTTTGCGTACCAGTGTTCTGTATATCGTGGACATGCTGTTTCAATTTTTCGTCTCCTGTCACTTTGACATTACTTAGCGGCAAAAGTCCACAGGAAAACCCAACTGTGCATATTGTGAGTGCCATTTTTTCTGAGCTACAGGAAAATATTATGGGTTCTCAAATATTATTGAATTTTATGTCCCCAAGGCAAAATACGATAAAAATTAACTTGCATCCTTTAGTTCTCAAATGAACATCTATATGTTAATGCTAATGTTTAAAATTATGAAAATTTACACAATTCTTTAAATAAAGAGAGATTTCGGAAATTGTAATCAAGATTTTTAATTATATATATTTAATTATTTATTACAATTCCAATTATCTCTTATGAATTCTAGAGCATATAGATTATAAGATTAAATTTTAAATTTTTCAATCGTACCACAAAACAACAAAAAACAGCGAATTTTTGATTTAACCATTTAAATTAGCATTAAAAGTTAAAACTTAATATTAGGTTCTGGGTTCTTTTCTGTTTCCATTAGTCATGAACAAACCTGTACAATACCATCGAAAATGGGATACCTATACACACATCTTAGATAAAACAAATAATATCAAAATCAAAAGCTTAAGGATGCTCGAAGGATTCACCAAAAACGATTTGAAACAAAATTGTTTAAAATAAAAATTTCCACAGTAAACTTAAGTCCGTTCACTTTAAAGCTTAGACTACGTGGTAAGCGTACAATTAACAGCATTTGGAAAAGTGTGAATATTATTAGACGTGAATAACGCATTTCTATTGGTACTCCATTATGTTTGTACTCATAATTTCAGATTACAAAGAAACTCAATTGCTCTTACTACTCAAGTACCTTGTACTCAATTACTTTTGTACTTAACCATTGTGAGTAAATTTTAATCGAGTACATTGTACTCATAATTTTGAGTACTTTTGTAATCAATTACTTTTTATACTCAATTACTGCCCAACACTGGTTGAGACCGGAAAATTTTGTTGTCGTAGAAACGAAAAAGTCACATAAAAAAAGTCAATTGTTGTAATGTTACATTTACTAAATTTGAACAAAAATTATAACTTGTTGGAGACAAATAATTGTTCATTATTTCAGGTTTCCATAATTACAGCAAAGGAAACTGTAATTGCACATAACTATTGCACTTTTAAAATTTGCCAAATTGTAAAATGCGATACTCCCATTTTGATAAACCTGGCTGAAGTGCGTGTCATGGTAATGGTAATTGTACCAGTCATGATCCTGGAGAATTTGGACGGTTGAATGAAATGTATGCCTGTTGGGTAACGATTAGGAAACGAACCGCAGTCTTCATGCTCCCATTCACCATTTCTACAAGCTCTACGATACACTATGAGAGTATCTGTTAATTCTTGATTAGAGAAGTTGTGCGTTTATAAAAATGACAACTGTCTTGAGACAACAGGTGCTTTCTTTCACCCACAAAATCGTAATCCAAACGTGTTTTGATTCAAAAACAGACATTCTTTTTTTTGAATCTCTCTATTTTTAAAACTTGTTTGGAATGAATTATGGTTATTTACAAATGAACTGTCAATTAAAAATTCAAGTCAGGTGTTTTGTTGCAACAACTACGAAATTCAGGTCCAAATTATTCGAAACACGATTCAAAATTTTAAGCGAAAGAAAGCATCTTTTATACATAATTGTATCTGCCATGGTTGCCATGGCTTTTCGATAGAAGGTTCAGTTCAAACACCAAACGACGATATTTTGAAATTGCCACAAAATAAAATGGTTCAGCTTGACGAGTTCTTTTATGGTTTAAAATTAACACATATATTTCTGATACACACAGTATACTAACTGCTTCATATGTTCCCAGACGTAAATATCTAGATGTATTATACTTTGAATTTAATTTTAATTAAAACTATGACTTCTTTCTTGTAGCTTCACTACTATGCATAGGTTTACCGGAACTTTTTAACTTAGAAAAGTCTTTCCAACATACTAGTAAAATTTGTTCCGCCTATTGTGACTCGCCTGTATATTATTTCTTGTTAGGATAAATTTTTTTCGAAAAAATAAATTCTATTATTGCAGATTACTTATCTAATTATTTATGTATGTATAATACATAAATGAATGTACTTATTAGTACTTGAGAACAGTATAAAAATAAATGCACGTTGCATTAGCAACATACTGAAATCATGCAAAAGGTATGTAGATACGTTAGTAAAATTCTAGGTAATGTTTTCAATGTGTTTAAATACTTCCAAGAGTAACCTGTATTTAATAATGTTCGTGAGACGTCAAGACATATCCGTATTTTGTTGCTTAACAAATTTCATCTTTGTCGTGCGATTTATTTGATTTCGCGTTAACGTCTTCCTTCGTTCCTCATAGAAACGTCGCTTCCTCTTCCATTTTACTTAACGTCGCCCGGCATAAATAAAACAAAAACGTGTTATTAAACAACACCGTCTGTTTACCTTTTAATAGATAAACTGGAGATATTTTCTCACAAAATCAACCCCACTAAATATGACTACAAAATGTTATAAAAATATTAAACATGTAGACGTTCTATTTGCTTACCCTAAACTTTATTGCCGCGTACCCCGAATGGGAATGGAACGGCAATATAAATGAGAACCAGTTTAAAGATATATATTTGTTAGGCTTGTTTAATTACCACAATTACGTTTTAAAATTATTTTGTGTGTGTGTGTGTGTTTACGTCAGACTTTGCTCTTTCAATCCTGTCAGTGTAGATGAAATATAATGTGCGAGCATACTTTTACGTAATGCCTCTCCATTAAAATTTTAAGTCGCGATCTAAAAGGTAAACAAATAACGATTGTATCTTATTTCATGTTTTTATTTTGTATTGTCACTTGATTGCTCGTTTGCTTTTCTATCTGCCAATTGTAGTGGTCAGAAGATATTGGTCCGTAATAAAAATTTGAATTGAATCTCCTGACCACGATATGTTTTTTGACACTATGTACGTATTTCGTCAGCTATGCTACCATCTTTAGTAGATGAGTTCTTTGCTTCTTAATTACAAGGGAAGTCGGAAATCAGAACATTAGTTCGTAATTTAATATTTACAGGAGAGATATTGCTAAAAAGCATGACTGTACCTACTTTTTATTCATGTACATGTGTGTGGAACGAGGAAAATGGAACAAAAGCAAAACTCGTCAAAGTTTTGAGTTTTCAACAGTAAATTAATGTTTAAAGCAAATTTAAAATAAAATTACCAAATTTTGCCATTCTATCTTAATAAATAAGATATCTGAGATTTTCGAAATACAGCATTTTCACTTTTTTGAATATATTTCAGAAATAAATGTAGATAGAAACATAATTCTACATAGGTTTAACTGTTCGTAAGTGGCCTGAAGTTTTATACAGGTGTTACTTAATGTTGTTATGTCGAGAGTTAGTTTTATAAATGAGAACCCCCCTTTATTATTTTTATTATTAACGAATAAAAGAAGTTAAAAATGTAATCTTATATGAATTTTTGTGTAGATTATATTCATGCTAACAGCTCAGCAGTAGCGTGTTCTATGCAATGATCGTCAAAAAGTCGGTATCAAATGGAAAAAATCTTTATTTTTGATATTTTGAAAAAAAAAACTATTTACGGCAATAATTTCAGCTTGTCCAAAACCTATTTAGCCCTATCAGATATACCGAGTGCTTTTTACTTATTTAGAAAACAGAGTATTTCTAAATGGTCGGAATCGTAAAATTGTTTTTGGATAATATCAAGGCCAGAAAAGAGCTTAGTTTTCTATAAATTCCGTTAAAATAGAATTTTTCAATATTTGGAATATTCTCATAATTTCATATACTAAAACTTCATTTCAGAATTTAATATTTTTAGGGTGAACACTTCAAAGATTTATAATTGGAAAAAGTAATAAGAAAGATTATTGCTTCACATATTTTATTATTTATCCAAAAGCAATATTTTTGCATACTTTTTACATTTTTGATGTAAAGCCCCTTTCAGGAGAAATATTTTTCAAATATAATTAAAACTTGTTTTGACAGCTTCTAAAAATTCTAATATGTTCCTGTTAATGAATTATTTTCACAAAAAGCCTGTAAATATTCGTTTAAATCAGAAGATTTTTATTTATTTAGCTTTCGTGTTCAAGTCAGTAGGCAGAATATGAGATGGCTGTGGACTTTTTTATTGTCAAATCAAATTACTAAAGGGCTATTTTAATAATAGGACTTGACTTTAAAATACATAAAATTGAAGTCTTCTTTACTCGTTTTATGAAAGAGGCCTTTAGTAATTTTAATTGACAATTTATGGCCATCTCATATTCTGCCTACTTAATTGACTAAAGAAGTAAACTAAATAAGAACAAATTTCCTCACTTAGGCAGCTGTAAAAGAATATTTGGAGGGTTTTTGTGAAAGTAAGTCAATGACAGAGCTAGAGTTTTTGGAAGTTATTTAAATGCATACGTGGGCTGCTGGAAAAGTTTCTGGAAACAGTATGAAAAAACGCATAAGAAATTTGGTAAACGGTATCATTGTTTTTCGAAGTATTCGCCTTTGACGTCAATACACTTTTGCATACGCTCGAACCAATTTCTAAAGCATGTTTTCCACTCTAAAGATGGTACCTCAGAAACCAGTGTCCGGATTGTTTCAACCGCTGCTTCAGCCGACGAAAATCGCTCACCACGCATTTTATTTTTGATATTTGGGAACAAAAAGAAATCAGGTGAATATGGACAATGAGTCATTAATTCAATATTTTTGTTGGACAAAAAATCAACTCTTTGACGAGCTGAGTGAGAGCGGGCGTTGTCATGATGGAGAATAATTCGTCGATTTCGATTGTTTCTTCTTATTTGATTGATGACTTCCGGTAAACAAATTGTAGTATACCAATCAACATTCACGGTTTTTCGATACTGTAAAGCCACGGTTGCTACATGTCCAGTTAAACCAAAGAAACAAGCAATCATTTGCTTCGCAGCGCTACGTGAACGGACAACTTTTGTTGGTTTTGGTTCATTTTGAAATACCCAAACGGTAGATTGTTGATTACTTTCTGGATCGAACGAATAGATCCACGTTTCGTCACCAGTAACGATGTTATAAACTAAATTTGAACGGCGTCCATTGAATTTCTTGAGCATTTCTTCGCACCATTTGACACGACCCTGCTTTTGCGCTTCTGTTAAATTGTGTGGGATCCAACGACTGCAAAGCTTTCGCACGTTCAAATGATCATGCAAAATCTGGTGTATTGCTTTCATGTCAATGCGTAAGGATGCTTGAATCTCACAGTATGTCACATGTCGATCTCGTTCAAGCATTTCACGTACAGCATCTACATTAGTGGCAACAACAGATGTTGATGGACGACCTTCACAAAATTCGTCACTGAGAGAGGTACGTCCACGTTGGAATTCGGCAAACCAATTATAAACACTGCACTTTGATGGTGCTTCATCTCCAAAAGCCAAATGAAGCCGAACGAGGCATTGTTTCGGCGTTAGACCACATTTGAAATCGTAGAAATCATGGAACGAAAATTTTCACGCGAGATTTCCATGTTTACACAAAATTACTTTTTCTCAAATGCTGTACAAACGAAACTAGTTCACTTGGATAGGAACTGTCAATAGAATTATAGGCGAAAAACGTCAAATTTTTCAAATATCACAGTTGATAAACGCTAACAATTCTAGACCTACTAGATTCCAGAAAATTTTCCAGCAGCCCACGTATTAGGCATCAATGAAAAATAGCTTTCTTAAAAAGTACCTTGCCTCAAAAACGTAAAAATCAGGTAAAAATATAATTTTTCGCAGAATAATTCAATACCTGAAGCAGTAATTAATCTTCTTTATTATTTTTTGCAATTATAAATATTTGAAGTTTTCACTCCAAAAAACTTGAACTGAAATTAAGTTTAAGTACGTGAAATTTTGAGGATATACTAAACATTTAAAAACTCAATTGTTCGGGAAATTAAAGAAAACTAATAAAAAAAACAAAATTTTCTGACAAATTGAGAAATCGAGAAAATAGCTTAGTTTTCTTTAATTTCCCGAATAATTGAGTTTTTTAATGTTTAGTATATCCTCAAAATTTCACGTATTTAAACTTAATTTCAGTTCAAGTTTTTTGGGGTGAAAACTTCAAATATTTATAATTGCAAAAAATAATAAAGAATAATAAAGAAGTTCAAAGTAAAAATACATTTTGTTATATACCGAAGAAATCAAAATATTTAAATTCGTTATAAGAATCCAATACGTTTATTTTTCAAGATATCATATAGTATTATTTGCGGAAGTTATTGAGAAGTATTTTGAGACTCAAATATGTAATCATGATCGTTTATCAAAGAAAAAATATATAATATGGTCAAATCAATTGCAAATGAGCTCTACTAACACTCCCTCAAACGAATACGTCGACTTACCTGTCATCCTCTGTGTATATAAAAAAAAACCCTTTATGTATTAAAATAGTTGATTTTTGCAAATTAGATTTTACCTACAAATTACAAAACTTGTACAGTTTGCTTCTGAATGCTAATTCTGAGAAATTTAAACTGTGGATCAAACAGCTTTCAGAATTAAAATTTTTACATGCATCTGATCGGTACATACTAATTACTTGCCCGCTTGCGTGATAAGAAAAATATTTTCTTTTTAAATAATGAGCATTGAGTTGAAAAGGAGTTCGGAATGCGTGCAGGGCCACTTCCCATTCTGTTTGTACAGCGCATGGCTGCTTTCGTTGGGGCCTCACAAGACGGCCACCCGCGCTTTTGACCGCCAAACATCACCCCACATGTGTATAATTATTTATTCGCCATCCGCGCGCGCTTTTTCTCTGCTCCTCGATATCGTGTCGCTCCAGGTCTCATTCTTATTCCCACAGGTCTTTTAATTGGTGGGTGGATCTAACGACATAGATGTGGGATATGTAACATTATATTGTATGTACTATTCGCCTAAATGCAGACGTTCAAATTACTCCACAGAGGTTTACTGAAAAATACCTTCGAATTATTTGGCGGGCTTTTAAAAATCTATCCATGAAATCATCTCTCTGTCAGTCGACTGAATTATTACCGAGTCAGCTTTCTATCAATTACACGAAAGGTCCTTTGATTTACTAATCAGTATTTGTTCAGCTGAAAGTAGTAGTACACACAAGATTTCTAACGAATATGTGTTAATTAGTTATGAACGAAAACTTCAACGTGAATCGGATTCAAATACGAGTAGCAGGCCCGGCTCTAGAAAAACACTGACCCTTTCTGTTGTCATCACTAAATAAAAGTATAACTCTTCAACATGCATAGACAAGTCAACAAATATTGCGCATGAAAACAAAGTAGAGGAAGTAGTACGATTTGAGCATGGTTAGTTAAAATAAAGAGGCACATAATTTATAAACAAAAAACCGCTGATTAAGAAATCGAAAGATCAAGTTTTCACTCACTCTAAACTATTAATATATTATGACAATACAAAGATAATAATTAATAATAATAAATAGTGATTTCTAAAATGATATGTGTTTAACATAAAAAAGGTTTTTTTTTTATAATGACTTAAAGCACATTTGGAACCATTCTCAGTCGACATTGTGAATAATGTTGAAGAAAATTTGAAACAGTTGCGAATTTGCTTGTAAATATAATCGTGTTTTTGCTTGTTCGATTGGAAATATAAAACAATGATAGGATTCTTGGAATTTCATAATAGTGAATGTTAACCGGAAAAAGGCAGGCCCGGGCAATTGATGTCCTTTTCAAAGAAGAGGAAGTAATTCCTGACCAAGGCATAATAACGCTACTTGAAATAGACACTTTAAAATTTTGTTTTTTGTATTGTTTGTATTGGTTTTAAGTACGTAAGAATTCGCCACGAAAAAGCAACAAACAGCACGTCTGCGTGTGATACATTCAATCATTATCACTTTGTATGTTGTTGATTGTAAATGTCATAATATAAAAAGTTACCCCATACAAAATATAAATACGTTATTATATCGACCTTTTAGTATTACAATTCCCAATATCCTCAACAAGTTATGGGCCGAGATATTGCGAGCAATTGATTAAAAATAAACGCGATCAAAAGAAGTTTGGGAAAAAGTGGAATCTCTTTACGCTCCAAAAGGTTCTGCATGTATGGTTACGCTTTTAAAACAGTTGCTACAGCAAAAGATGCCCGAAGGGGGTGATGTACGAGAACTCAGGGCCCGCTTTTGCGAAATGGTAGATAAACTCGAAGTAATAGATGCCGAGATAAACGAGAAATTTCTCTCGTTAATGCTACTACAGAGTCTACCAAGCAGCTTCGAGATTTTCAAGCGAGCTATCGAATCACGAGGCAACCTTCCTGACTTCGAACTATTGAAAACTAAAATAATTGAAGCAAGTGAATCTGTTAACGAAGATTTACGCCAAAATGGACATGGAGCACTGTTTGCGAAGCTTTACAGTTCGAAACCCAAGTCCAGAGTCTCACAATTGCTCGATAATATAAAAAATGACAAACTGGATAAAAGTAAAATACAAGTGCAATTATTACAAAAAAATTGGTCATAAAGCTGCAGACTGCTGTCTAAAGAAGAAAAAAAATCTATGCAGGCTAACTTGCTGAAGAAACGCTTTCGATAAATGCTGCAGATAATCACTCAAGCCATCATGCTAATTTCGTACAAGGCAAACAAGGCAAGAGTTAATGGTGTATTGATAGTGGCTGTGCATCGCGCCTTTGCCATACAGGAAAATTTTTCTGAAGCTGATAAATGAAAGAGGAAAAAATACTAGCGTAAGTATTCCAATATTCTTTCGAATATACAAAAAGTTGAAAATACTGGTGAAGAACCATTGTCTGGAATGAAGATGCCATAAGGCAATAATGTACAGATTGCTGCGCAAAGCAGAAAAAAAGAAAGAAAGTCCCTGCATCGACTGCCATGATCCTTTTATTCCAGTAGCGATATTCAACTCTCTCAGGACGCTCGTCGCATTGTCCACAGAAACAGGGATGAGAATCGCACAACTAAATGTGACCTTAACGGTTCCATGGATACAACAGTGTTCATGGAGAAGCCGGAACTCATCGGAAAAATGCTCTTCAGGATGATTGCAGAAGAAGGCGAAAGTGAGTTGCATTAACAAAATTCTTGTAGCGTACAGAAATTTACTAAAATTAGATTCATTTCGAAACAAATTGAATAAAGAATTTTCAATTAAGGATTTAGGTGGAGCGAAATTTTGTCTTGGAATTGATATATCTTAGCGCAAGTCATCGTGGTATTGAAATTCAACTCTCACAATCTGGATACATTCGAGACATTCTCAAAAGGTTCGGCATGGTAGACTGCAAACCTCCACTGGCTGTAGGAATCAAATTGATTGTAGATTCAAATCATGACGATGATCAAAGCAAATCATATCCCTATCACGAGCTGATAGGAGGTTTGATGTATCTTGCTATGGCAACTGAACCAGATATATCGTACGCAGTGATTTACCTGAGCTAGTTCAACACTAATTTTGGAAAAATGCACAGGACCACAGCAAAATTTTTTTTAAGTTTTTAGCATTAGTTTATCGAAGCACGGAAAAACCCTTGCAAGGTTTTGTAGATGCTGACTGGGGAGACTGTATAATTAACCGACGTTCTTCGGATTCAAATTTATTTTGGCAGGAAGCTCTGTCTCATGAGAGTGCCGAAAACAGCGTACCGTCGCTTTATCCTCTACCGAGGCGTAGTATATGGGTCTCACAGATGCTTCAAAGGAATCTATTTATTTAATTAATTTTTTAATTGATTTGGGATTTGAAAAGCTGAGCCACGTCGATTTATTTATTGATAATCCAGGAAAACTTGCTAGGAACCCAAATTTTTAGTGGCCCTAAACATATCGAGAAACGCCATCATTTTGTGCGTTAAGCACTGAAGGACCATCTGAGAAGTGTTCAACTGAGGAGGAGTGTTGAGGATAATCAATGTAATAATAATGTTGTTGATTGTAAATGTCATAATAAAAATTTCATAATATAAAAAGTTACTCAATATAAAATATAAATACGTTATTATATCGGCGTTTTAGTATGCTATCCCCAATGTCCTTAACATATAAATCAGTCAAGATTAATAAAAATACGTATTACTGTATTTTGAAAAAAAAAAAAAACATTACAAGAGTAATGATAAGGGGAAGTAAGAACAAAGAAGGCAATAGATTAGAATTTTAGGTTTTTTGATATTATGAAATTTTAATTCATGACATAAGCAGTAACAGTTGACATGATTTTCTTAAGAAAAACTTTGTGATATTTTGCAAAAGTCAAAAGAGAAATTCCAATTTTTCCTATTGTGAACTTAATCCGTGAACACACTGTATATGTGCAGTTTTTAAATGATTCAGCGTTGAGTAGTGAGTAGTAACCTAAATAACGTAAGATTAAAAGCTCCTATGTGCAATTTTATACGACTCGGTAATGCATAATCTCTACGAAGTTTTTGCCTATGTGCAGCGTTACAAGATTCTTATCGTATAAGCTTAACGTGTTTTTTGACTTCAATTCTGCCACCTCTATTCAAAGCAGAATCAAAAAGTGCCTGTAGAAAGTTAAATCAGAATTTCAAAATTATGTATAATAAAAGAGATACAAAGAGAAAAAGAAAATCGATTTTTTTACATTTTTATTAATATCTCAAGAAAAAATAATAAAAAAATCATTCTGTTAATGCATATGAGTTAGGCATTGATTCGTGCAACTTTTCTTCCATTTAACCGAATTTGTATCTCTTACGGTTTAGGAGATCTCTTTAGTGCACTCCTAATTTGAAACAGCCGGTATATATGTGTATATATATATATACATCCCGCTATCATTTGGGCGTCTCTATATTGTCAATTAGCCATCACTTGGGCGTCCCCCGTAATTGAGCGTCCGTATACGGACGCCCGATTGTATCCCATGCAAAAAGATTTTTGGGTACTCCTATGACCTCTACCTGTCGTTTGGCAAAATTTTTCTGGACTTCCGAATGATGATCAAATGGAAGCAGTCGTACATTTTTAGTTCAAGCGTATATCTACTGGTGGCGCTAGTATCATTTTCGTATATAGAACTGCAGGTATACAACTTTCACTTAAGTGCAATAGAGCGTCCAGTAAATTTGTCAACACTGTAATCCTATTTAAACATGCTTCTGTGATTCCCGCTCGAAAAAAATTCGTAGTCGGTTGGGTTTGATAGACAACATGGACGAGAGTGGTCATTATTTTCCTGAAGAATACGTAAGTAAAATTTACTTTTTATAAAATATGTTACGTTACAACTGTACACGCTACGTAACATTTTTAAGTATGCTTTTACAGTCGCAAATTCCGCTAAAAAGAATGAAAGGTGGTGGTGCAATCTTCCGTTATAACCGACATTACAAATGTAACGAAAACGAGAAAAATGAAGTATGTTTATTGGTTTAATAGTATAGTAGCATGTTTTTAAACTAGGAATAATAATTGCTTTAGGTTAATTGACACTGTATAGATTTATACAGGGTAGGGCAAAAGTATGGAACCGAAAACTGTTTGACATATCTATTTGAAATTTGGTATGTGAATCAGAGTCAATAGGACCTACATTATCAATTTGTTTCAATTGTTTATCTGCTCTTGTTTCTGAGATCCAGCGCCTACTTGGTTTTTCTTAAATAACAACCTGCTGATTTTTTTTCCTCTATTTAATAGTTCGTCTAATTCTTTGCACGACCACATAAAAATATTTATCTATTGCATAAGAAAGTTTCTAGGAAATAATGTTTGAATGAAAAAGATAGAAAAAATGGTTTACGCTGAAATTTAGTATTTGTTTTCTTGTTTTTAACGCAATTTTTATTAAATTTTTCTTTAGTTCTATCTTAAAAACAGCCCATAATCTTGTGGTTTTACAGTTTTTTTGTTAAAACTATAATTTTTGTCGAATATCAAACAATTAACCATTTTTCCTAACTTTTTCATTCAAATGTTTTTTTCTAGAAAATTTTCTTATGTAATTGATAATTATTTTTATATGGTCGTTTAGAAAATTAAACGAACTATTAATTAAAGGGAGAAAAATAAGCAGGTTGTCATTTAAAAAAAAATCAAGTAGGCGTTGGATCTCAGAAACAAGAGCCGATAGACAATTGAAATAAATTGATGATGTCTGAAGTCTTATTGACCCTGAATCACACACCAAATTTTAAACAGATACGTCAAACAGTTTTCGAAATAAGAAGCCGGTTCCATACTTTTGTCCTTCCCCGTATGTTTTTAAATTAACTTTTATTGAAGTTTGCTTTAGTTCTATCTTAAGAACAACCCATAATGTTGTGGTCTTCTAGTTTTTTTGTTAAAACTAATATTTTCGTCGAATATCAAACAATAAACCATTTTTCTTAACTTTTTCATTAAACGTTATTTTCTCGAAAATATTCTTATGTAATAGATAAATATTTTTATGCAGTCGTTTAGAGAATTAAAAGAGCTATTAAATACAGGAAAGAAATCAGCAGGTTATCATTTAAAAAAAATCAAGTAAGCGTTGGATCTCAGAAACAAGAGCAGATAAATTGAAACAAATTGATAATATAGGTTTTATTGACTCTAAATCACATACCAAATTTCAAGTAGATACGTCAAACATTTTTCCAAATATTAAGCCGGTTCCATACTTTTGCCCTTCCCTGTATACGGTCGTTTAGAAATATCTCCCGATATTTTCAGGGTGATAGAACATCAAAAAATAAGGTCACCTTTTTATACAAAGTGAACAATAAGAAATTGATAAATTTTATGTTTTAACATTATGTAATAGGTGCATGCGAACTTTTAAACCTCAATTACTCCAAAATTGAGTTGAATCTGAACGTTTTTTGTGCCAAATAATCTAAAGAATATTTCTTTCACAAATTTTTGACGAAATGTGTAAACTGAAAAGTTAGGACTAAAATATTAAAGCTACCCCTACAAAACTACTTTTTAAAACAATTTTTTGCTTTTCAGTTGCTTCCTAAAAGTTACCTGCAAAGTATTGAAGTGGCAGAGTCTCTAATAAAATAGTTACGTAGTCCGTTTTGCCTTTTTATGTGGTCCCTTTACACAATATTTATAATGTGTAAAGGTGCAAATATGCCGAAGAAGCCGCGTTGTTCACTCTCGATATTTAGGTCGCGCTTGATACCTCGATATAAAACAAATGGAACTTTGCATTTCGAAGACGAATAGCAGTTCATATCTTCGACGTGCACGATTCCATTTAAAACTATTCATTTGTTTTACATCGAGATGATATTGCGGTATCGAGCACGACCTAAATATCAAGGGTGAACAGCGAGGGCTCTTCGGCTAGTTGGTACCCTAAGTGGTTAACGGTGAAGTTCACTATAAACACACATACACCAATCCCTATAATTTATTGCTGGAAAATATTGCTAGAGTAACTCCACTTAAAGAAGCAGTAAACGAAATTATCTTTTTTGTTCACATTGTTTAGATGAATTTATCTTACGGTAATATAACGCGAATAAAACAATTTTCACAACAAAAAGTGATTTTTTGTCTACTTGAATTTTTATTTAGTTATATAATTTTATACTGAATGACTTTCTTTTGGCAATTTTGCAAAATAAACACTTGTACATAAGTGTTGTGAAAAATACATTTTTCATTCTAGTGGAATAAAATGCTCTCACTATTTTTCAGTATTTCTATAAGAAAGCCATTCAGAATAAAAAGAAATAACTAAACAGATTCATTCAGATTATTCGCTTTACATTAAGGCAAAATATCGGGTAAATAATGTGAACAAAAAAGATAGTTTTTCTGGGAATATTATCAACTTAATATTAGCGACATCCTGCGATCGTTTTCTAACCTGACATTGCTTCTGCTAGCGAGGACCCAAATAGGACTGAAACAGCTATAGAGGATGTTCGAGAGATCCTCTGTAATAAAAAATGATTTGCAACAAAATTTTGTAATCTTATAATTGAAAATTGAAGTTTGTTCTTGTCCGATGAAAATAGTAAGTAGAAAGTTTTTTTAATCTCAAACCGGACAGAAAAATGAAGGGAAACACACTCAACGTTTCGCTATAGATTTATAGCTTCGTCAGGAGTGAAAAAAAGTAAATAAACAAGTTGTCAAGAGAAACGAAAAGGTAACATGATTTTTAAACTAAACTACGAGTTGTTCGGAATAAAAGTAACGAGAACTAATTAAAGCTACTTTTTTTTTTTTTTAATATATAATATTAATTAATTGACAGATCTATATCTTGTTTAAAGAGTCCAAGAAACTACAAAATATGTCATTTAAATTTTCAAAGTCCGTACGTTTATTAATAGAATTTCCAGACATTTTAATTTTACACATTTCTATGAAACGTCTTTTAAAAATATTAGATTCACTGTACAAAATGTCAGTATTATCAAAATCAAAATTATGATTATTTACTAATGAATGCTCTACAAGCATTGAATGATTTTGATTATTTTTTTGAATATGATATTTATGTTGGTCTAAACGTTTTTTTAAATTTTGGCTCGTTTCACCTATATAAACAGAATTACAATTTGAACATTTGATTTCATAAACCACGTTAGGTTGTTTTAATTTCGGTATTTTGGTTTTTAAATTCGAAAAAATTAAATTTAAATTAATCACAGATTTACTGGCTAAAATTAAATTATGTTTTTTGAAAATGTGTTAAAATGTATTGTGTAATGGTTCAATATAAGGCAAAGATATGTATTTATGATTCGAAGTTTGTCTAATGTTTTTAGAGACATTTGAATTTTGTAAGTATTTAATACGATTTTTAATTACTGATTCAATAAGATTTATTGGATAAGAATTTTGAATAAGAGTTTTCTTTATTAAATTTAAGTTATCATAAATGAAAACTTTATCAGAAAGTAAAATAGCTCGATCAGTTAATGAAATAATAGTTGCAATTTTATAATTTTTAGGTGTGTACGAGTGAAAATTTATGTACCTACCTGACCAGGTAGGTTTATGAAACCAATTAGTAATTAATTTATCATTCTGTCTGATAATATTTACATCAAGAAAACTCAATGAATTATTATTTTCTTTTTCTACTGTAAATTGTAATCTATTATGAAAAGAATTAAATTTATTTAAAACAAAATCTACCTTATCAGAAGGCAAAATCAATAAAATGTCATCTACATAACGAAAATATAACGTTAAATCGAATGATAAAGAGTTAATATCAGATTTTTCTAGTTCTTGCATAACAATTTCAGCTAAAGCCGGAGATAAAGGAGAACCCATTGCTGTACCAAAAATCTGTTTATAAAATTTATCATTAAAAGCAAAATAAGATGTTTCAAAACATAAATCAACTATTTCTAAAAAGTTACCTTTGGAAATATCAGTAAAATCTTTAATCTCTAACCACCTATCATTTATACTTTTTAACACACCTAAAAATTATAAAATTGCAACTATTATTTCATTAACTGATCGAGCTATTTTACTTTCTGATAAAGTTTTCATTTATGATAACTTAAATTTAATAAAGAAAACTCTTATTCAAAATTCTTATCCAATAAATCTTATTGAATCAGTAATTAAAAATCGTATTAAATACTTACAAAATTCAAATGTCTCTAAAAACATTAGACAAACTTCGAATCATAAATACATATCTTTGCCTTATATTGAACCATTACACAATACATTTTAACACATTTTCAAAAAACATAATTTAATTTTAGCCAGTAAATCTGTGATTAATTTAAATTTAATTTTTTCGAATTTAAAAACCAAAATACCGAAATTAAAACAACCTAACGTGGTTTATGAAATCAAATGTTCAAATTGTAATTCTGTTTATATAGGTGAAACGAGCCAAAATTTAAAAAAACGTTTAGACCAACATAAATATCATATTCAAAAAAATAATCAAAATCATTCAATGCTTGTAGAGCATTCATCAGTAAATAATCATAATTTTGATTTTGATAATACTGACATTTTGTACAGTGAATCTAATATTTTTAAAAGACGTTTCATAGAAATGTGTAAAATTAAAATGTCTGGAAATTCTATTAATAAACGTACGGACTTTGAAAATTTAAATGACATATTTTGTAGTTTTTTGGACTCTTTAAACAAGATATAGATCTGTCAATTAATTAATATTATATATTAAAAAAAAAAAAAAAAAGTAGCTTTAATTAGTTCTCGTTACTTTTATTCCGAACAACTCGTAGTTTAGTTTAAAAATCATGTTACCTTTTCGTTTCTCTTGACAACTTGTTTATTTACTTTTTTTCACTCCTGACGAAGCTATAAATCTATAGCGAAACGTTGAGTGTGTTTCCCTTCATTTTTCTGTCCGGTTTGAGATTAAAAAAAACTTTCTACTTATAATTGAAGTTGTCTCTAATAATACAGTTGTCTTTAGGGTGATCATTTATTTCTAGAAAGAGACTATCATTAGAAAACTTGAAATCCTGAGCTTAATCTATAACTAGCTACTTACCGTTGAATTCCTGGCTTCCGGTTGGAACCGCGTCTCTTCTCGGATTTCTTCTACTGCCGACGTTTCGTTCTCCATAGCAGAAGAACTTCCTCAGGGCTGCTGCTGCAGGTGGTCTTGCTGCTGTTTCTTGTAAGTCGTTGATACTGAGTTGGTATGTCTGCTGTCGTGGTATTTATAGTGGTCGATGGGCGCAACGGGTTCAATTGAACACAAACTAGAAACCGGCCACCAGATCCAATTTTCAGACACAAAACTCCTAGCCCGCTCGTCTCATTTGTTTAACCGGAAAATCCATGAATCTGGAGAAATTTTCAAACACTCCAATAACCTGAACCGTGATAATGGCTTCTACCTTCACAATACATGGAAACATCTCATTAACGGCTCGTCACGCAGCAACAGACCAATCCCCGCTCACCGTTTCACCCCGCTGCCGCCATCGACCACTATAAATATCACGACTGCAGACGTACCAACTCAGTCTCAACGACTTAAAAGAAGCAGCAGCAGCAGCCTTGAGGAAGCGGTTCCAAGCGGAAGCCAGGAATTCAACAGCGGACGACGGCCGCGGAAGCCTTCAAGTTAAAGTAGCTAATTACCGTAATATTTGTGTCCTGACGAACATGTGTTTCACATTAACGATCCACTGAGAAACTGAAAATATTAGTTGCCTTTCTATTGATTACGAACGTTATTTTTTAAGAACTCTGGAGTAACGCAGTACTTTTGGATATAAAAAAGTCAGTTTCGTGTTTAAATTTCACGAAACGAAAAGTCAGTTTCATGTTTAAATATCATGAAACGGAGAAATGAGTTTTATGTTTCAAGAAAACTTTCAGAAATTTTGAAAGAATTTCATGACGGAATTTCAACGAGGTACCTTGAAGTACCCCCCTACCATTTGAGAACTTAGTAAAATTGACAACACAGCTGGAGCTTGCATTGCTTATCATATGGAATATACACAAAAAGATCGCCTTATTGATGTTTAATCGGAGGGAGGTGTATATCAGCGGACGCCTTATGTATAGGACCAAAGAAGGAGTTACAGATGATAGTGCAGTAGTAATATACACCATGCCCGCCATGTTGGACGCTACATAGAACAGTTATGAAAGGAGCTTCCAGTGATACTGGGATGTATATATATACTCGAAAAGAAGTAACGACCGATGCGTACTTGTTAGGAAAATAAGTTTACGGGTATGTCGGTCAATAAAGCGCACTTAGCTCACAACTCTTTCATTAGTTCAATATTTTGTGTAACATAGCACACTTCCTCAGGAACATACTGTAATTGAACAAAACAAGTTAGAAACCATGTGCTAAAAGTTAGGTTAAATTACTTACATCAGAGTTAAATTTGAATTGGCAACTAATATTTAAAAAATACTCAGTGTAACGGTTATTATTGATAAAATCCAAAATCACGAACTATATTAACGCCAATGATGACACAAAAGGACATAGCAACACTTTAAAATTAATGAAAAACAATTTTGTAATTATCACAGAGGGACGCCATTAAATGTGAATGAAAAGCGCATGAGTAACATGTTTAGTAAAGACGCGTACAGACTAGGGTATGAAGGTGTGTGTAGACTTGACTAACAATAACAGGGGCTAACTATTTGTTCTATGGTTATCTAAGGACAAGTGTGCATACACTGCACTTATCTGATTTGTGTCAGATTTAAAATTCATGCACTGATCTGTATGTTTGTTTATATGATACATTTCTAAGAATAATCTATTTTTGTTTTTACTGTTTTTGTCAATCACCTCATGCTTCTTTGAAAATATGTTGTGCTATAGCACGTCTGTTTCTTAGTAATTTGCAATCACTTTTATGAATCGCTATTCTACTTTTCAGCGACTGTGATGTCTGACCTATGTAAATTTTATCACAACCATTGCATGGCATTTTATAAATGACATTACTCACTAAGGTATTATCTGTATGCTCTTTTAAATTAGTAAATAAATTACCTATCGATTTATTTGCACATCTCACTATTTGCTGATGTTCATTTTATAAAATGTTAACTAATTTAATTGTTAAATCTGAAATTTCAGGAATCTTTCTGTATGTTATGTTATTATTGAGTTCATGATCTATTTGATTATCTGGAATGTTAAGGTTATAAATTAATTTTTGAAGTAGTTTAGGATAACCGTTATTTATGAAAATATTGTATAATTTTTCTAAATTCTTTGGTAGGAAAGATTGATCACATGTGTAAACTACTCTATTCTTCATAGTTTTGACAACATTTAGTTTTTTTTTTATATTGAATGATTAGAAAAATAGTTTAAATATCTACTGGAAGAGGTTGGTTTTTGATACCAGTCCAAAAACAATTTATTATTATTGGAGTCTCTAATGACTTTAGTGTCCAGGAAGGGGATGGAATAATTTTCTTCCCTTTCAACGGTAAATTGGATGTGTTCGTTGTAGTTGTTGAAAACTGCTTTAATTTCTTCGATTTTGTCTGTTGGTATACACAGATCAAGTCATCAACATATTTTTGTATAAATGTTGGTTTAAAGGTAAGTTTTTCTAAGCAGTTATCTAATAGGTCATCCAACACAATGAGGGCTAAGATAGAACTTAAGGGTGATCCCATAGGAGTGCCAAATATTTGTTTATAAAATTGTTCTTGGAAAGTAAAATAGCAATTATCAAAAATGAATTCAATTATTGACATAAATAGTTTTTTTTGGAATAGAGCAGATGTTACTTATGCGTTCCCATATTTCGTCAATTATATTTAGTACTGATTTTTTCGGAATGTTTGTAAAAAGAGAAACCACATCCAGTGAGATGAGTTCATAATTCGGAGGTAGCGTTATATCTGAAATGAAATTTACAAATGACCTGGTGTCAGTAATGTTGTATAACGTTCTATTCATTTCTATTCGATTTTGAAAAAGTTATCTATTGTATTTAGCATTAAAAATGCTATTTAACGAGATATCAAGGAGTACTTTGCTATTTGAATTTTTAAAGTTGGGGTTGTTATAGCTTAGGGGTTGAGGGATGGGGGATTGAAAATTACACCCTCAAATGATGATTTAAAAATAAGAATCGACCTGTCTGAGAATTCTTGTGAAGCAGTTTTCTTAACCATTTTATAAAATTTATCCGTTACTTTTGAGAAACACTGTATACTTACAATAACTTCATTATTATTAAGATACGAAATTGTTCAAATCATCAGCAATAATGAACCCACAATTTCAGCGCCGATATAAAAAAAACAATTACGCATCGTAATAGTAAAATAAAAATAATAAATTCTAAATATAACGTACTCTTTACTATTTAACCTCAGAACGAATAAGAAAGGAGTTATTGATATATTTGAACTTATCATTAAAAAAAATCATTAAAAATCTGCTACAATTCAGCTAAATTGCAACAGGGTTCTCATAGCGATTTCGGCCCTAATTGAGGCCTCATCAGAAGAAGAACATATCGAGAATTCCGCCGTAATCTGACTGATCCGGTCAGCTTACGCATGGACAATGCTTAATTACTAATCTTGAGTAAAAGCAGTATATTTTTGCCAATTTGAACGACTTTGTACCTTCCATAATAACGAAATTATTGTGTGCGTATAACAAAAACTTTGAACACCCTGTATACTCAATGCAAAGTTCAAACCATGGTCATAATTCACAAAGCGCAAAGTAAAGTTTTGTTTTCTTGTTGCAAACGTCAAAATTTATTAATTTGTAATTACTTCAAACCACCAGCTAAAACTCAGAGAGTGCTTTAGACGGAAGTTCTTGAGATGCCCTTTCATATTCTGTAAACAGAATGTTTATGCAAATATTAGACAGAAAGTTATGAACGTTTGAAATTGGTACTGTTTTATTGCTCCGAGCGTCATTTTAATTAATTTCTAATTACGTCAGATCAACCGGCTAAAACTCAGAGGTGGTTTAAATGATAGATCTCGATGTGTACATTCGTATTCTACTAACAGAATGTTTATGCATATGCTGGATGGAAAGTTATGAATGTTTGAAATTGGCACTGTTTCATTGCTCCGAGCGTCACTTTTAATTAATTTCTAATTACTTCAAATCAACCGGCTAAAACTCAGAGGTGCTTTATACGGAAGTTCTCGATATGCACTTTCATATTCTGCAAACAGAATGTTTATGCAAATACTGGATGGAAAGTTATGAACGTTTGAAGTTGTTACTGTTTTATTGCTCCGAGCGTCACTTTTTATTAATTTTTAATTACTTCAAATCAACCGGCTAAAACTCAGAGGGCGCTTTAGACGGAAGTTCTCGACATGCACTTTCATATTCTGCAAACAGAATGTTTATGCGAATACTGGATGACAAGACACGGACGTTCAAAGTTAGTATTATTTTATAGCTGGGATGCCATATTTAATTAATTTTCGAATTATTTTAAATCAACCGGCTAAAACTTTCTAAATGCATTATTAAATAGATATGGATTTTTACTTTATGACTACGTGAAAATTTTCAGTGAAAGCAATTGTTTTGGTGCAATATATGAATAATGACTTATGCTGGTTAAAATAGTCATAGTTAATATCAAATATTTTTTTCAGTTTCTTCATATGAGGGGAATCTACACATTATACTCTTTGTAATAGATTAAATATTATTGATGTGTTGTCGTTATTTTAGCGGTCGCAGCGTTTTGAAATTTCATAATTTTATTGCTGGAATTTTATTGCTAGCTTCTCATCGGTCTCCTGGCCTGTTCTAAGGTAAAATTACAACGTCGTTCAGTCATTGCTCGGAAAAGAAAGAATTTTGCTGACACTGATTCTGAAATACCACACTCACGAATCTTAATTACAAGCAATATTTCTTATGCAAAAAAACGAACATATTATTATTACAAAATTGCAAGCGAATGGTGCTTTACTTTTTTCTTTTGAAATTTAAAGATTATTAATTTAATTTATAAATTATTGATATATTATTTAATTGTACAACGTTTTGCAGTTTTATAAAAATAAATAAATGACAATTACAAAGAGTACAGGTAATTTATTTTCATAAGTTCTTTGATGGGAAAGAAACGTCCTTAAAAATATTTTCTTGTAATATTTACAGAAATAAACGTAAAAAAATCCATAAAAAGATTTAAGCAAGGTTGCACTTTGACAGACACACGCACATACAAGTAGGTTCGATAAAAGAAGCCTTGGACGAGTTTTGCTGAATTTGCACAAAGTTTCAAAGTTCAATGACTCGTTATACTGAACGAACACACCTGATAAAAACCCGGATTAAACGGGGGGTTAGATTTTTTTTTCGTCAACAACCTCTTCTGTATTGTGACGTCATTGCCAACATTCTTCAGAGCTGTAAGAACTAAAGATTTTTCGGCAACGGCCTCTTCGGCTCAAAACCTAAAGGGATATCTTCTTCACCTCTTAAACCACTCCTCTAAATTAGGGGATGAGGCCATCCGCAGTTTTTTTCAAGGTCAAACTGTCGCAGGATCCCGCTAGCTATACTAATATTATAAAAAAAAAATTGTGCAAATCGTTCTTGATTGCAGCGAAAACCTCGAGCAGCCTCTGTACAGTTGTTTCAGCCCTGCTTGAGGCTTCTTCAGCAAAGACGTAGCTCGACATTCCCACTGCAAACAAAAACGACTTGTCCAATTTATTCGCAATTGCGATGTAAGAGTGATGAATAGATAAAATATCGACATCTTACGATCGCTTTTTGACCTGACATTGCAGTAGGATAGACAAATTGAAGCGGGATTTGCTCCTAATAAGTCCCCCATGCAAGGCGCTGAAACAGCTTTACAGAGGCTGCTCGAAGTTTTCGCTGCAATCAAGAACTATTTGCACAAATTTTGTTTTAAACTTTCATTATTCTTTGACAGCAAGCATGGCCGCCTTGCATGGGGGACTTATTAGGAGCAAATCCCGCTTCATTTTGTCTGTCCTTCTGCAATGTCAGGTCAAAAAGCGATCGTAAGATGTCGCTATTTTATCTATTCATCACTAATATTATAGTTTAACTTTACTTGAAAAAGAAAGGATTAAGTATTATATCTACATCTCTGAAATGACCAGAAATGAGTCTATCGAACAGAGTAATAAAAAGATATACGTTTTATTTAAAAAATCGAAACTGCTGATGACCGTGGAAGTGGTAACACAAAATTTTATGAAAAAAGCCTTGTACCAGTATTGTGAAAAATCGTCTGAAATTTTTTGGCAACAGTTAAGACCTTAGAGCAAATTTGATTGTTTTAAATACTGTTTAATGTATTGGAGACTGTGGCTTGTCTAACAATAAATTTGGATTTGACTCCTAACCACAGTATGTTTTTTTTAAAAACTAAATACGTATTTCGGCAGCTATGCTCCCATCTTCAGTAGTTGCGACTTCTATCCTACTAAATCACAGGAGAAGTATTTTAAATACTGCTTATGGACATAAATAAATAAGGTAATCATTTGTAAGTGCTAAATACTGCCCATTTACTGCTTCACGTCTTGAGCAAATGTTGGAAAATCAAAAATCTTTTTTTCGAAATTTTTTCTGATTATCAAGCGACACATTTTACGAAAGCTTGTCAGAATCTATTAAAATTGACTAATTTGACAATTATAAATTATGACGATTTTTTAATTATCGTATTTTAAAAAGGTACCTTTTTAGCTAGGTTAAAAATTTATTATAATAAAAAATGTTCTCATATAGTTCGTACTTTTGGGCGGTCACTGTATTGCCTAGACAAATTTTAAATTAATTATTTATTACAAATGTTTAACTAATAAAAGATAGCCTCTTTAATTTATTATAAGTTTTTTTTTTATCTAAGTATTATTAAATTGGATTGTGTTTAAATGAGGATTCTAAGAAAATAAAAATTATAATTAAAATTATAACATAATGCGGCGCTAGGTAGTTAACTATGTTTATAATACACTAGAAAGTATTGCACAATGATCCCCATTATACTGACACAATCTATTTAGTTCATTATGTCTTTGGCATAGTTACCACAATATTACTGTGATAGTAATTTCAGTAAATGCGGGTCAAAATGAAATGTATTTGTACTTAATTACCGAAGCGTGCAGGCCAACTAAATTACACATTTCAAACTGAAAGAAAAACAAAAACTAGACTAGACATGTAGTATGGTCCGCATTTTTTAAATAACTTAATTAAATGCTTTTCATTGTACACTCTGATAAGTGAAGGTAAAGTCTTCCTAATTTCGTGGGCGTGCAGGTAACAATGTGCCAAGCTTGGAAAAAGCGATGTTACGCTGGTACTATTTAGAAAATTTAAAACGAATAAAACTGAAATAAAATTTCTCAAAAGATGATTATCTAGTTTGGGATCTGAGGAACAAGAATATTCTCTTGCGCTTTATAGATTTAACAAAAAGTTCGTAACAATGACCTTTAGAATTATTCAAATCTATTCCAAGAACGAAGGTTATTTTGTGTATCAAATTCAAAGTCTTAAATGCATGCTCAGTGAGTTGGGGCCCTTGTGGAATCGAGGCAGAATAATTCGGTGCAGTTAATTAAACATTAAGGCCACGTACACATCTGTCATAAATCATAGCATAACAATGTACATGCCAAAATCGCTAAAAAAAACCGGATGTGTGTAGGTTAGGTGACCGTTTAATACATCAGAAACATCATGCGCACCTACATGTTTGCTCTCCGCGTATGTTAATGCTTTTTTTACATGCATTAAAATTTGCTCATATTTTATTTATGTTAATTTCCTAAACTTTTGAATTACCTTAGATCCCATGAGTAATTATTTATTATTAAGTATTATTTATTTAGAAAGTTGCTGATGTGTTTGTTACGTAAGTCGCTGTCTAGTTTCTTTTAGCCGAAAGCTACCGCTTATGAAAGTGGAAGTCGTCATTAATTTAATTAATTTCCTGGAGGAAGCGGCTCATTCTTTAATATGCATCACAAATTTGGGGATATAATTGTCTTAAAACAAAGGTTATTTCCTGAGAGATGTAGGTAGTGAATGAAATTAGGCGGACACCACGAGCCTATGTACATATATTTTCATTATTTGAACGCATATAAGAATCAGCCCATACTCGTTTGAGTGTTTGTTTCAAGTATTTTTCATAATGAAAGCCGCTTTTTTATTCTAGCAACATGTGTGATTTGTGGAAATTTAACAGAAACATTGTAGCTTTCTGATCTTAGAAAATTATAAATCAATAAGAAAGAAATGAAAAAATCTTTGAATGAATTACCTGCGTAATTTTATAAAAGCCATTTTTTCAGGCTTCAGATAATATGGTCTCATATTGATTTATGTATGCATGTTCTGATTACAATCATTGATTCTATTTCTCCCTGAAACAAATAAAAATTTTAATTATCGCCTTGCTTCATTCACAAAAGACAGAGCACCAAACAACTCTCAACTCTTCTGACTTACAAGGTTAAATTTTATATAAGGTGCATGACCCGGTGTAATATTTGTGTATTAATATTTACACATCTTATTCGAAGTGCTCGCTTTTCAATCTCGCTAGTTTTGGCAGTCAAAATCCGGGAATTAATTTTTTTTTGGTGTGTTGCATCGAAAATTTATAAACAAATTCTGCACTGGAAATTATATTATTTAATTCTTATTCATTTTCCTATTAATACATAGGATCATCTTTTACGTTTAAGATTGTTTTAAGTTGTTGTGTATTCATAGAGGTGTACTTGACAAATCAATGTCAAAATTTTCAGTATCAGTATCAATGTCGATTTTAAATTATGACAAACAAAATAGTTTTTAAACTTTAAACGGACACTGTTAAAATGAAAACGAAAACGTTTTTAAATATGATAACGGAAACGTTTTTAAATATGATCGTCTTACGTAAGTTAAGACTCTAAGCAACTACTCAAGTCTTTCTTAAAATTTTCTGCAGCTTGCTTACAAGAAAAATGGTTCTCTTGAGTTTCTAAAGTAAATATCTCGGTAGATAAAAGTGCAATATGTTCGCTAGTTATAACTAAAATCTTACTAAACTTTTAATTGGTGACTTGCATACTTGTTCAAAATTCAACGAAGGAGAAGCCTCGAGTCACTATAAAATTTAATAATTTTATAGTGACTCGAGGCTTCTCCTTCCTTGAATTCCTTCACGAGAAGAAAAAAAAATAAATGTTACAGGTACTTGCTTATTTAAATTCTGAACTTTTCTACTTATTTCTACTAGGGTTTTCCACATTTACTCCTTTACCTTATTATCTTTATTTATTTTATCTATTTCCTTGGTTTAGATTTCTTTCTTACAAACCTTTCTTAAGCTTTGTCTCAATTTTATCTTTAATCTCACCGAATCTAGAAACAAACCGAATGGAAAACATTATTCGCTTCCACTTTTATAGAGTTATCCTTATCTTGTCGTTGTTTTTACTGATTAACCCGATATTCTTTTAACTAAATCCTAACACATGCCACTTACAGGCGTATCTAGTTCTTAGTTATCTGATTCCCCACACGATGAGGTTTACATCGACGTGGATGATTCATCGCACCGCCTCCATTTTGAATTCCAAGATGGCACCGGAATGACGGCAAAGCACTTAGAGCTTTTGAATGATTTTATCTTCTCATATAAAGTGTATTATGAAAGCAGATGCACTATTTCTACTGAATAGAATTCAGTAAGTCTTCTGAAAGAGCTTGTGCTAGCAACATATCTGTTACGCTTTTTTTTGTGTTGGTGGAGAGTGATTGCAATCTTCAGTGTGACTTTTGCTCTTTGCCGTGAGATTGCGTATGACTTCTCCGTTTTGAGGCAAGTTTGTGACGCCCTGGGTGTGCGCGACGTACGTTGTTTGGTGTCAGTTGGTAACGCACGTTGTCTCGAGGTGGTCGGTCGGTTTTGTTTGCTGTGATAGAAGTTTGAATGGACTCCCGTTTTTCGGGCTCCGTCATCTCGAGGAAGTTTTCCCCGTTTGCTCTTGGGGTTGCTGTTGCGGATCTATCGACGTGTGACTCCTAGAGGCTCATTGGATCACCGATGAAGTGAATAGTTTTTGTCGTTCCCCGTTTCTGCTGTACGTGCGCCATTTGTTGTCCACGTTTTCGTTTTCTTCGTGGCGTTTTATTAATTTGATGTTGTTTCCCTTTTCTAAAGCAGCTTGTACAGGGCCTATTTATTAACCCCCCACCCGGATTATGAGGAAGCTGCTTTGAAACAAGCTGGTGAATCAAGAGGAGAAGACTCGTTATCTGCCGTCCTGAGAATTTCGTAGGCGGGATAAGTTGTGTTTTCCCACCACGTACGCTTGCTCCATTATTTTCTTTTCTTCTCTCCGGTCAACTCCCTGCTTTGGCGTTGTGCAGAATGTAGCGTTGGCACGTGGTTGATATGCCCTCCCGCCGAATGCCACTGCTTTTGATTTTCTAGTTTTTTGCGGCGACGATCTTACTTTGATTTTGTGCCCCCCGTTTGCTATTTTTTTTGAGGTTTTTTGTGTGTGGTTTATACATTTTTTTATGTCCCTTTTACACTTGATTGTTTACCTTGTTCGGTGTTCTTGTTTTGATTTGAGGTTCCTTCAAAGCAGAAGTTATATACGTTTATCATTTTTGAACGTTTTCCGCTTTGTCGCGCTTCACGTGTTACGACTGTCACGCCTTATTTAGTTTATTTTTTTTTTAGCTTTGGCTGACGTTAAAATTTCATACAGGTTAATAAATGTTATGCTATTGTGGGCAGTCACCAGAGTACTCTCGCAGAAGCAAAATTTGACCTATTTTGGGCGTTGTCCTTTTTACTTTATTTTTCAAATAAGAAAACGGCTAATCACACCTTCTGGGTGTTTGTTTTGATTTGCAAACCTCTTGTGACGATTCCCTGGGAGAATATTGCTTTTTGGCCGTAACGAACTTTGTTCATTTTTGGGGTATTATTTCAACGATTTTGGATTTGCCTATCCTTAGGAAGGGAGGTTGATTCATCTCCTTTTGGGGTACGCTGTTAAGGAAGCGGGTCCAAGGAGATTGCCCTTGACGAGAACGTCTAAGAGCACATCTTCCCGGTCGTGTGTTCCGGACACACTTGAGTTGCGTAACCATCGCTAGGTGGCGTCCTTTTCCGTAACATCCCTAGAGTTTTCCCACGCCGTTTCCACTCAGAGGGCACCGTTACGCAACTTCGATTTCTCATCTCGTTTCCGGGAGGACGACCGGCCTGACTTCTTTGCCGAGGTAAGTTACGGATTGGCCCAGGCCTTCTCATTTCTGCAGAGCGGATCAAACGCACCGAACTTTCGTTTCGGCGTGAAGAGATATAGGTGACATACCATAGTATTTCAGATTTGAATAAAACCTTACCAATGATTATTTTGTAATTGTGACATATTTCTACATCAATCGAAAGTGGCAACTCTTCCAAAATATCAACTTCCGTAACGAAATGTCGCGTTTAAACAAAAAAAGTTTTCATTTGTCATTGTTTATCTTGTTTACTTACTTGATTTCTGTTATTGACAAAATTAATATTTTTGGTGTTGGATGAATTAAAAATTGCAAGTAAATGTTTTACAGTGATTTTATTATACCGCAGTTGCTTTTACTTTTGTCACATTAATTTAATTAATTTACTTCTGCCATTTTTTCCTTCAATTTTTTGTTAATTCGAAACGTCGAAAATAATTTCTGCCTAGTTGATGGCAGCCGAATCTTTTTTATATTCATCAAAACATCTTTTGATTTACTCCTTCTTGTCGGCAGAAAAGAGAGTACCTTGCTGATAAGTTAAAAAGAACCTCTTTTTAACTTAGTTTCATGCACCCTGCTTATTGAACACATATGTATGTATTCTCTATAGAGATGACAAAATCTTGATCGTGTGTTCAATAAGGAATGAATAGCTTGTACGAACTTTTATTATGAAAGTGACGTTAGATGAAATTACCGAGAACAAGACGGTCTTTGACATTCATTATACGCACTTATCATATAAAAGACAGTGTACGTGCTGTCTGGTCACATTTTTATGTACCGCGACTTCCTCAATCATATTTGTAAAAGTTCGTTACGCAACTTAAGGCTCGCACTTTCCTCCTTACGATCCGCTTAATATTAATACTTTTTGCGAAACTGAATGCAAAAATGCAAAAATGCAAAAAGAATATGTGTAAGGGCGCAAGTCGGTATTTATTGTCGGATTTGTACACTCAAAAAAATCGAATTAAATCTAAAAAAAAAAAATAACACAATTATATTCTTTCTTACGTCCTTAATTAATAAATTTAAAGTTTAAAAAAACTGTTGCAAATCTTTTTTGATTGCAGCCTCTGTACAGCTGTTTTAGTCCTATTTAGGGCTTCGTCAGCAGAAGCTTAGTTCGAGAGTTCCACTGCAAACCAAAAAGTAGGATGCCGCTGTTTAAACTATTCATTAATAAATTTAAGGCATGACAACTGTCATTTTTAGTTTTATAAATGCAAGACATTTATAAAATTATTATTATAATAATTTTTAAAGAACGTTGTTTTCTATGTTCAATATTGTGTTGGTAATAAACACTTATTTTGAAATTAATAGAAAATAATTGAAAGAACTAAATTAATTATTGACAACGGCACAACACTTTTTAAAACTATAATATAAATACACATGAGCATTAAAAAAATGAATTATGGTCTAAATACTCGATTGGTCTTAAAAATACTCTAACAAACATCAAGTATTTTTTATATTATTCGAAAAAGTTTAATTTGTGGTTGAGTTATACAGCTACAAAATACAAAATAAATCCCAATGTCGGGTTTACACCAAGACGAACATTGGTAGCTAACACTGTACGTAAGAATGTTCACTAACAATGTTAGCAGCAACTTGAATTTCAGTAACATTTCTGCTAACATTTGAAGTCTACAAACAGTAAAGCAGGCCATTCACTGGGGAATATATTGCGCAGTTGGGTATTTTTCCAGGAGCCTGCAACTTACGAATATGTTGATCAACGCACAAGCGAACTTGTTCCCCAGTGAGTCGCCTGCTTAAGCGGTAAACTTTAAAAGGAAACAAACGTTATGAGACGCGGCACGACAGTGGCGGAACTAACATAAAAGAAGCGCCCAATATTTTAAAAACTGCTTGTTGTATATGAATCAAGTTCAATTTAATTAAAAAAATTATATCATTGCATTACAAGAAGTACACTAGTACATTTATACGTTTAGATTCAACAATTCCGAAACGTTGGAACTTAAATTGCAAATCTAATAAATACAGGTGGGCCTATAATGCGTATTCGGTAGATAGCGCCTATATTAATGCAAATTTTTAAAATCTGTTTTCACTGTTACTTACCTATGGTATAGATGCATGATTTAAAATTAGTTGCAATTATACAGTGTTCCGTGTGACTGTGCCAAACCAAAAAAAAGGTAAACTGGGCGCAAAGCCAAAATGTGACTAAATTAAATGGATTTAACCAAAAACATTAAAAGTCAAACAAAATTTCAATTTGAAATATTTAAAGCTTTCAGTTTTTTTTCACTTAAGAAAGTAAAAAAAAAATATATTGTAGATTACTGTGAGATACGCAAGAATAATATTTCCATGTGGAAGAACAGAAACCTTATCGGTACTTCTGTTCTTTCAGGTTCCAAAAGGGGTGGGGTGCCAGTCGGAGAACAACGCCAAAAGGACCAAAAAGGCACATAAACTGACGTCTGCAAAAAGCCGGGCACAATAAAATAACAAGAACGTAACAACTGGTTTCGCTTTCTCTCGAAGCTTCAGAGTTATATTGAAATTTGGAAGACACCTTACCTTTTCTTCTAAAATATCTCGATACGTTTGATAATCTCGTCAGTTTTGTTGACACTGTGAATGGATCGTGATGGAGTTACTGTTAATATTTTCGTTGCTCAATGTCGTCTAAGTTGATTTTTAATCGTCAAATCTAAATTCGGCCTGGAATTGCATCATATGCTTCTATCAACTTGTACTGGTTGTCGATTGTAAATGACATGGGTTCTAATTTTTTCCATCTGGAATAAACACACCTCATGTATATGACCGAAATCCTATGTTTCAGTTTCGCAAATTTATCACGAGGTATAAACTGTACCTTGATCCTGAATCAATTTCGAACGTAATAGGGTTTTCTTCGATGTTAATTTGAATGGACAACGTTTGGCGTCTGATTCTGCAGGTCAATTCTGGTAAATATCGATAAGATGAAGAACGCCATATGCATTGATAGCTTTCTCCTTTCGAATGTTACTAATCAAACTTCGTTTGGATTTTAATTTGCGGTCAAGTAACGATCGAATGCATACCTTAATAAAGTGATAGTTTTTCTGGCAACCGGAGCACTTGAGGTTCAATTTGTCTGACCGACAATCTGTTGCTCCGTAATTATTTCTACCACATCTTAAACATAAACCATCGATACCTGATTCTTTGTAACCGATTTTTGATTTCCATTTTCTTGAATTGTGTTGATTCCGTGAAGAGCTGGGTTGAAATCGGTTGTAGTTTTTCTGCTCATTTTTGTTCTTTCTCCTTGGGTTATTTATCTTGTTGATACCCGTAGTCGAAGTTGTAGTTACCGTTCTTTGAGCCAATTCCTCGGAGTTGAGTTTCGAGAGCAACGGCCTTGGATACATTTCCTTAAAAATTCCTGGTTAGGATTGTAATAATTTTTTTCTGATTGTATTACCCCAAATACCATATGAAGAAGACAAGAGACGATGCGCTTGCTGTAGAAACGTAAAACGGTCGTGAATTTGCATGTAAATAAAAATCGGGTTTTGCTTGTTCGATTGGAAATATAAAACAATGTTAGATTCTCGGAATTTCATAATAGTAAATACAATTAAGGAGAAAAGGCACTAACAGGAGGACAGAAAAATTCTGTCACCTTTTCCTAATTTAAAACCTTCGAACTTGGAGTCACGTTAGCTAAGCGGTTTGAGCAATCGATGTGTTTCGGGTTCGATTCCCGGATGTGACGGAACTTTTCTGTCCTCCTGTTAGTGCCTGTTTTCCTTAATTGTATTTATTTTGCGAACAATATCCTTTCTTTTAATTTGTAATAATAATAAATGTTAACCGGAAGGAGGCAGGCAGGGGTAATTGATGTCCTTTTCAAAGACCAAGATCAAGCCATAAAATGTTGACCCGAGCATAATAACACTACTTGAAATAGACACTTTAAAATGTTGCTTTTTGTATTGGTTTTAAGTTTGTAAGAATTTGCCACGTTTAATTGTTATTAGCATATTAGCTTTAGAAAAATTTCAGATTAGAAGCAGCGAAGGGAAAATTAGTTTTATTCCGTTTTAAAATTTAGGGATAGAAAGCACTCGCAGGGCTTAATTTAATAGGGGCTTTAGAATTTCGAAAACTGAAAGGGCCACCAAGAAACTTAATGGGGACATATGTAGTAATTTATGGATACATGAAAGAAATTTCTGAGAACGCGTTTTAAAAGGAGCGCCTATTGACGAAGTAGTTTTAAAATTTGCTTTCAGGGCAAGGGGGGCGGCCTTTTGGCGTTAGAGTTGGGAAAAGGAAAAAATTAGAGGACAGAAAGATTACGGGCTTTGAAGCAAGCAGTTGAGTTCGTAATTCTGTCACGAAGACTCTTTCGGGACAGCTGTATATAATTGTTAACGGGTCACTTTGCTGAGCTACGGATAATTGGGAAATTGCGGGGACAGAGTCGAGGTGGCACCGTTCAAGGAAGGTGGACTCGGCAAGGTGGCTCTATAGCGGTGCTCAATAAAGCCTAAAAGTGTTGTGGGGAGTTTTTGTCTGCAGAGGACCTTCCTGTTTCGAGACAAGACCGGGACGACGTAAGAAACCCATTTCTCTATCGGGTAAACTACCCCCCTAATGCCTTTAGCCCATACCTGAGCGGCACCTTCTACCCAGAGCTACGTTACCCCAACGGCTACCTTTATTAAGAGCGCACAGAGAGTGTGACAATTCGAGTTAACTAATTTTTCTTATAAGTGTTTAGCAGGGTTTCTTTCATTTTTCTCCTGTAGTCATAAGTAAATAATTTTATTTCGGTACGGTTAAAATAGAGTGTGTTAAAAGAAAGGCAGTTAAGTAAACAAAATTCTAATTCTTCCGGTTTGGCGCCGCGAGTGATTTTAAAACAGTGTGTGCGTGTGTAAATTGCGCTAATTTCGGGACACGGTATAGGTAATTTGCATTCACTTCTTCTCATACTTACTTGTTCTTCTTCACATTCTTGGTGGTACAAATTGATTTAAAGTTATTTTAATTGACTCAGAAATCTGTGACTAAATAATTTGTAAATTTCAGTATTTGCTTTGCCTTTGCCAATTCTTCAGTATTTGCATTTGAATTCCAACTATCGCATTCACTTTAGTTAAATTTGCTAGTTATTTATTGCATAAATTCATTCATTCATTTCGTCGAATTGCGTATTCTCCGTCGTAATCAATCAGAACCAATTAACTGTACTCTTAAATATCTATTGGACAATTCAAATACAGTGTATTTGTGGAAAGTAATATAAGACAAGTTGGGAAGCTTCCGAATTGTTGCATGCACAAGAAAATTTTATACGATTTCGTGTTAATGTTTTTGATTTCTTCATAATATGTTTCTGATAATCCCAATTTAGTTTAGTTAAAATCGATATTTTTCATGGTAGCCATGAAATCGTTTTTACTGTTTGTACCAATATCGATTTTATAAGTACGGATTTAAATGGGTCTAAACCAAAAAGTAGATGCAATTCTTACAATTTTCGATCTGCTTCGGCTAAGGTAGGGTTAGAAGATTTGTGTAATCAAGAAATCAAAAGTAATAACGCAAAATTTTATGTAAAAGAACCTCGCACCAGAAACGTGAAAAATAGTTGCAAATTTTCTTGTTCACGCAACAGTTAAAAATCCAAGAGCAAATGATTGTTTTAATTACTGGTTATGGATATAAATGAATAATCTAACCACTCGTAAGAGGTAAGTACCAAATACCTATTTACTTCTTCAAATCTTGAACAAAACTGAGACTATCGAAAATCTTCCTTTTTTCGAAATACTAGACTGAAGGAAATTTTGTCTGGCAATCAACACACACATTTAGTAAGTAACTGTTGAATCCTACTAAAATTTTGTCTAATGTCAAGCAATTCCAAATTACAACAATATTTTAATTTTCGCATCTTAAATAAGTGCTACTTTTAGCAACACTAGAAGTTGCTCACCAGCATTGTCCTACTTATATTTGGTTTACGAACATGCACAAACTACTGGCGCAAAAAGTTAAAAAAATAAATAAAATTTAATAAAAAAATTTCCCATATGGTGCGAACTTTTTCGCGGTTACTCTATACGGTGTTTCATAAAAAAAAAATATGTTACGGTCACCATACTCTTACGGAAGACTCTGTATAAGTCTAAAATAATTTTAGATTGTACATCTAACTGCTATGTATGTTAGTACGCAGGTAGATATCAAAAATTATAAAATACATATAAATGAAAATTGCAAACACTGAAAAAATGTTAAAAAGCAAAGTACAATCAAAGGAGTGATTTTCTCGAAACACTTGATGGCATTAGATCGAAAAAATGCGATTCATAGCTTTCTAGATTGAAAAATAAAAAAGTTTTCTTTTTCGTTGTCATGGAAACCAATTATCAATTGATATGTATTCAGACTCGTAATGATTCGTAGATTTTAAATATGTAAAAATATATAGCGTATTCTATTTAAAATAAGAAAGTTGATATGACTACGAGCGAAACCGGGAGTCCTATGATGACTAGCATTATGTCGAAAAATTCCATTTTTTGTTTAATTTATTGTCTCCGAAATTCAGGTTAATCGATTAATAAATAAAGATTCTAGAAGGGTGAGCACATGGCGCGGGACACCCGGTATAGTTACCATACTACTCAATGCCGAATCATTAAAAACTGCATATAGAAAGTAAGTATTAAGGAAAAAAAATATTTTGTTTAAAAAAAATTTACAATTGATATACCGTGACAAGACTTAACAGCTGTCATGAAGTTGTCTTAAATATAATAAGAACACGAGAAAGGGCATAATGTAGTATTCTTTCTGCCATTTTATTTAATAATAAATATAGACACTGTTTGATTAGACGATTTTTTTAACTCTGAGCTGTAGGTATAAATGTACGTTCACACTCCACCGAAACAGATGCTCCGAATTTACGGCTAAGTTGTCGAGATCCACCCACTCGCAAAATTCATTCGTATTTTCAACCCAGTATACAATTCCATTCATAGGCAAGAAAGCGTTTGAATTAACAACCATCATATGAACCTACGTGCACCGCATAACAATTAACCTCAAGCAAACCACGTTTGTTATTCGTATTGTTTTCAAATGAAAGAAAGACTAGTTCTGTTTAGAGTGGCATTAAAAACGAACAATATAATTAAATTTGAGGTATGTACACATTGTACTATCTCATGCTCGGGATAGCGGGCATCTAATTACGCCGTTTATTATGCGACCATTTTTTTAACATCCGGCCGAAAAGCTTAAAATGCAAATTCATTTATACGATTCGCCGACATTAGACGTTAATTGCAAGATTTTTATATTATATGATGAGCCAGTGCGTTACCGCGATTCTATTTAAAAGTTTAATGAGATTTAAAAGCTCTTGAATATTCATTAGAATATTAAATCACTCGAAGAAGACGGGAGACTTCTTTTTCTATATATAACTATGTATTCAGGAATGAAAAATAAATTGTACACTTGTCATTTTATGGAATCCTGAACATCAAATGGGAGCATCAAATTTAAGTATATTAAATAATACAAATATGTCCTTGTGAATTCTGCTCGCTAAAACGGCTGTTTCAAAATGGTGTGGACTAGGACCTTCTAATTAGAGTCTCTTTCAGCAAAGAAAGTTCCGTCAGCGTCAAATAGTCAATACTTTCTAAACCTGCAAAGATAAAGGATCTAAGAAGATTCGGCACTTGAATCTACTGAACTTGAATATTGTACCGAATTCACATCTCTGCCCAAAACCCAGCTGGCGCTAGTGTTGTACTAACAACCAATCAAATAATTCCATGTTTGACTGAAAGTACGAAAAATTTAATGACTTTTATGTTTGACCTGTCTAAATATTTCCACCATTTTTGATATGCATTTGTATAAATGATTTAGTTCATTTCGTGTTTAGTTTGTTTTCATAGTTTGCTCTACAGCTGTTCGTGTAATTCGTAGAATTTGTATCGGGTATCGCTGCACGGACAAAATTTGATTCCCAGTTACACTGCACCGAAAAACTGTCAAAGTACCCGGACACAGGTAAAAATATTTTATTTCTATTAAAATGTACGCAGTAACTGAGATACTTTTAAAAAAAGGGGAAAGGAACTGAGAAAACAATACATTTTATTGCAAATGGTAACAATGGTGAAAAATTATTATATAACAAATATGAAAGACAAGGAATCGTTTAAAGTATGATTATCAAGGCGAATCGAGTAATTATTGAACCTGATTTATGCAGTGTGTTATTAATATTTTTTTAAGAAAATTTGCTTCTCGTTTTTGTATGTCAATTTCTTAGTTTGAAATAAAGTGTGAATATTTAAAACGCATATTATTGCTTTATAACTTTTGAAATACGTATTTATTTAAAACATTAAAGTTTAAAATTCTCGCCTTTGCTGTGCCCAAAATCCAGGTGGAGCCACTTTTGCGAACTAAACTTTGTTCCATTTTTATTTTATTGAGTGTCACATCTTCCTAGATCCTTTATCTTTGTTACCCTACTTGCTCTTTCAAAGTCAAATTTCAGCAAGAAAAGTCCGTTTAGTGTCAAGTTGACAATATTACCTAACCTTGCTTAATTATTTTCAGTGTCAATTCAAGTGTTGGCGCCAAACTACACTTCCATTCTTTTTTTATGATTGGCTAAAGTACCATCGTAAGTAATCACAAAAACCGACTACACTCAAAACAGTTGTTGATTGAACCGTGCTTCAAAGAGAACTTTTATCATTTTGACGTTAATATCATTTTGACAAATCAAATAAATATGCACTTAAATGCAATTCAGAAGAGGATAATTCAAATGTGCAAGAGAATCAGCTCTCGAGCAATTGCACTTATTGCAACAGAATCCGTAAGCAGTCCTGTACCATTTTATGAGCGAACGAAATAGATGATAATTTATGCAACTAAAATTTTTGAAAATGGAAGCGTCTGTTTCACTTCGCTGTCATCGGTTTTTGTGATTACGATGGTACATTTTGCTGATGGCGAAACCAATTAAAAATGCACGCCATTCCACCAGACTCTTACTAGAGGGTGTCTAGTGTGGATTAGAGGGTTCTCCTAAAACGTATGAGTTACAGATTTGGTTAAATTAAAGAAAAGTTGTGTCAACCAAAATCCCTATCTCGTTGTGTTTTACGCACTGAAAAAAATGTGTGGGATTACGTCCGGCACTTAGCAACCGAAGAAGCAACGGCACGGTGACACGTCAGAAATGACGGATGTTAAGTAACGTCAAATTGACAGATGTCTACAGATGTCATGGTGATAGAACGTTAGAGAAATCACAAATAATTGAGGCACGTCGAAAATCTGGAGGTTTTATTGATTTTTGGTGATTTTTTTTGCATATTTTATTTCTAGAGGCATTCTTGTATTATTCGAAGTCAGAAACAGAAGGAGAGACTAAAAAGGTGCTTTCTTACGCTTAAAAGTTTGAATCCTGTTTTGAATAGTTTAGACCTGAATTTCGTAGTTGTTGCAACAAAACACCTGACTTGAATTTTTGATTGACAGTTCATTTGTAAGTAACCATAATTCAATCCAAATAAGTTTTAAAAATTGAGAGATTCAAAGAAAAGAATGTCTGTTTTTGAAAGAAGGCACCTTTAAGAAAGTGTGTTCCGTCATTGCGCATGCGTCCGTCTATGCGTCCCGCAGTTTAAATTTTTTCACCCAAACTGCTAAGGGTACAAACATGCGGAAGATGCCTCGCTGTTCACTCTCTCTGTTTAGGTCGCGCTAGATGTCGCGATATCACCTCGATGTAAAACGAACGTACTGTTTCAAATAGAACCGTGCATATCGAAAATGAATAATAGCGCGCATCTTCGACATGAACGGTTTAATTTAAATCTATGCGTTTGTTTTATATCGAATTATCAAGCGAGGCCTAAACATCGAAGGTGAACAGTGAGGCATCCTCGGTATGTTCGTACCTTAAGTGCACGCCTGTGACGCTCATGTGAATGTAGTACTCAAAATTTATTACTTTTAACGTTTTGCGACACTTATTAGCATCTTCTAGGTAGAATTGAATTATGTTAACAAAGTAATTGAAATTAATTGAAAGACAATGGGTACTTAAATTCAGTGCAATAACAGAATGTATATTACCATAAAATTTTGGAGAAATGAATCTGATCAAGTTAAAATTAAGGAACCGGAAGTGTCTTAAGGGTACGTCTCGATGCATTCGTCGTGCGCGTTCCGTCATTAATTTGTTATTGGTGCAGCGCTGCAAATCTCTTGGCGGTTGGAAAAATATTTAAAGTGAACCAATAACTATTGACGATGGAATGACGCACGACGGATGTATGAAAATTTACCTTTCGGATTAAAACGGAATCAAGTGTGTTGTACCTAAATATGTTATGACATTCCTGTGGATTTGTTAAAGAATATAGGAACAAGTACATAGCTGTTATGTCAATGAGAAAGACGGAGAAGAGGAAGAAGATGTAATTCGAGATATGACTATTGGTTGTGAAAGGATTTTTCTTTGATTTTATTCAGAAAATTTGTTCTAAGGATTTTTATTTAGTTTATTACTGTTAAAAAAATTAATGAACATATAAAATAGCGACATCTTACTATCGCTTTTTGACCTAACATTGCAGTAGGATAGACAAATTGAAGCGGGATTTGCTCCTAATGAGTCCCCCATGCAAGGCGGCCATGCTTGCTGTCAAAGCATAATGAAAGATTTTAGAAAAATTTTGTGCAAATCGTTTTTGATTGCAGCGAGAACCTCGAGCAGCCTCTGGACAGCTGTTTCAGCCCTGCTTGGGGCTTCTTCAGCAGAGACGTAGCTCGACATTCCCACTGCAGACCAAAAACGACTTGCCCAATTTATTCGCAAATGCGATGTAAGAATGATGAACATATAAAATAGCGACATCTTACTATCGCTTTTTGACCTAACATTGCAGTAGGATAGACAAATTGAAGCGGGATTTGCTCCTAATGAGTCCCCCATGCAAGGCGGCCATGCTTGCTGTCAAAGCATAATGAAAGATTTTAGAAAAATTTTGTGCAAATCGTTTTTGATTGCAGCGAGAACCTCGAGCAGCCTCTGGACAGCTGTTTCAGCCCTGCTTGGGGCTTCTTCAGCAGAAACGTAGCTCGACATTCCCACTGCAGACCAAAAACGACTTGCCCAATTTATTCGCAAATGCGATGTAAGAATGATGAACATATAAAATAGCGACATCTTACTATCGCTTTTTGACCTAACATTGCAGTAGGATAGACAAATTGAAGCGGGATTTGCTCCTAATGAGTAATGATGCAAGGCGGCCATGCTTGCTGTCAAAGCATAATGAAAGATTTTAGAAAAATTTTGTGCAAATCGTTTTTGATTGCAGCGAGAACCTCGAGCAGCCTCTGGACAGCTGTTTCAGCCCTGCTTGGGGCTTCTTCAGCAGAAACGTAGCTCGACATTCCCACTGCAGACCAAAAACGACTTGCCCAATTTATTCGCAGGGCTGAAACAGCTGTCCAGAGGCTGCTCGAGGTTCTCGCTGCAATCAAAAACGATTTGCACAAAATTTTTGTTAAAAAAATTGTTTTTAAAACAAATAAATTTATTATTTTTCATTGTATTACTTAATTAATATGATAATAATAATATTTGACAGTTTTAATTGCTAATTGATAATTTGTTTAAATCTGGCGGTTTTCTGGAGGTTTGAAAATGATAAGAATAAATTTTTCTCCTCTTCGCGTTGGCAATACTGGTGATAAACAACTTTGATAGTTAGATAACGCCGCGTCAATAGCAACGAAACAATGTCGAGATGGTGACCGTTGACACAAACACACAATCAGGCCGCCCCTTAGGGCTGGTCCAGACGGGCTACAGGGTGGCGAGGAGTCGCTTTCCTATTAAAATCCTGCATTTCTAGAGTAATCAATTCAGACGAGCAAGCGTGGCCTGCATTTGCTCGTTTGCATTTGAGCCTAGCAGAAAAAAATTTGTGGTGCCACTCGGCGGCGCGACTGAGTGGCCCGTCTAAAACAGCCCTTAGCGAATTGAGACGCAAGATTTTTTTCTAACTTTTCAAAATTAATACGAATACAAATGGAAATAACGGCTCTTTTGGCCTACATGCTTAAACGTTGCGCTCTTTTTAAATAGTTTACTTTTTTAATCTTATATCTTTTTTAAGCGTAACGATTTATGTTGAATAAAACGCACAATTCTTTCTTTATTCCACAGACCGAGAAAAGGTTAATCAATTGAACTTACCTTCATACTTTAAAACTTTAAATAACACAAGGTGTGGAGGGATACACAGCCGGGAAAGTGTAAATTAAAATAGACCGCAAAAGATACAACATCCCAGGACCTGCTCCCACAGCAGTACGTTAATGAAAGTTCTTCTGAACTCGTCCCAACAATTAAAATATAAGCGATACTCGTTAAATTGAATTTCAAAAAGGAACAGGCCTTTTATTTCCTTCAGGCACAAATTCAGACTTGTCACACAGGCAACCCCAGTTGTTTACAAGGGCCAAATGAAAGAATGTCAGCGCGTCTTTGGGAGTATTCACGCGTAGCTTACACTCATATAACATTAAATACAAAAAAACTATGACGTACGTTAGCGCACACCGCACACAAAAACTAGGAGAAGGAGAAACTCCAGCAGTACGACAAATTGAATGTTGAACTCTAACTGAAACATCCTAACAAAGAAAAGTGACACACAGAAAAGAGAATAAATACACGAGACGTAAATGTATAAATAAAATAACTCCAAAACTTCGATCCCCGTTTAGCAAGCAAATGGTGTTACGTATATCATCTGGAGTGCGTTCATAAATGACACTCGAGCGACGCTCTGAGCGAACATTCATACAAAAGTCGTTCATAAATGCACACTTTGGCCAAGGAGTTACTTGATCTAGCGTTCATAAATTACGCTCTTGGAACACTCGGAGTGCAACAAAATCGCCGGACTTTTAAGACCGGCGATAAAACACTCAGCATGCGCTTTAGTAATCAGAATAAAAATATGTGGTTATACGTCCGATGCGTTAATTTCAAAATTAGTACTACCGAAAACTAAAAAAATATTTATGAATGACAAAATACAGAAAATCTTGTTAATAATTTCGTAGTAGTGCAAATCAATGAAAGAGTGTTACAAACTGAAGAATGAATTTGTTTACAGCGCAAAAAAGGTAGTAGTTAGATAACAGGTGACAATTTTAAAACTCAAAACGCTCTAAACCGTTCATAAATACGCACCGCTCAGGGGATACTCCGGTAGATCACTCGCATTACTCTGTCGTCAAACACTCTAACACAATCGCCAATTTATGAACGCACTCCTGCTCACTACCGGCAAACTACCGGGGCAAACAGATTAAGAACTGCTTGTCAACGAAGAAGGATTTACTTATGTTCGATGATAATTAGGTCAACAGTTCAACTAATGATTATCGATTCCATACCAGATCCGACGGATAGAAAAGCCTGTGCGGGAGCCTATTTAAATCAATTCTTGACAGAACATTACACCTGACTAATCATTCACTCACACCTACGTTATGCGTTTTCTTTTGTAGTGTGACGTACATATCACACACATAACCACGATAGCCCAGCACTCTGTTCTTGTAGTCAGGCATACCTTACACATACTTTCATCCAACGCTGTATTCTTGTAGTCACATACATCTGCATATACACACCACTTATTTAGGACATATTGATTGATAATTAAATTTAGTTTAATTTTAGAATCTATATTTTTGTTCACGTGAAATGTTTCGAAAAATATATAAAAAAAAACTTTATCAAAATGCTGATGGAAAATTTGTTACAAGTAATAAGTGCAAAAATTATTATACATTTTGCGGAAATACAAGTATACAAGTTTAAAAACATCGTACATTAGTGGTACTTTAGCCAAAAACATATATTTAAATGGGCTATGAGATTATACCCTCTGCAAAAAAAATATCGCATCACTTGAAATTTTTTGGTAAATATTTTTATATTTGTTTAATTTGTCTGTTTTCATAAATAATGACAGGTTAGAGTCCTGAGATATTAATTAACTTAATTAACCAAACTAGAACTCTTGAATATCCTTTCTTTCTGCAAGAATTTGTAGTAAGGGTAAACTTGCCATATTGTAAAATGATTCTAACAGTTATTATTCTGAAAATTTTGATTATATTTTCTCAACTATGACCATTGGAGTCCCTGTTTGCAATTCGAGATATTGAAGTCGTGATCAAACCGTTAAAGTTGATTGAAAATGGACATAGCCAAAGATGTGCAGCCACAACCTACGGTGCCCAACAGTTGGCAATTCAAGAATTCTAAGTCGATTTAGGTAAAGCATAACTGGTGCCAAAAATTTGTGTACAGATGAATCACAGTTCTGTTTGTTTAGTTCAGAGAGACGTATACCAGTTTCCATAAGAGATGAAGAGTGGTGTGTGCAATGTAATTTTAGAAATAGGTACGTTAAATTTCGGCGGCGCGGCGATTCCATTATGGTATGGGGTATTGTATCTTTAAAAGCGTGTACAGTGTTAGTGGTTGTAAATAATGGTGCTCTGACTCCTGATAGGTACATCAGGGAGGTTTATGAACCATGTATTGTACCCCACGCACTATTCATTGGTCCAGAACTTCCTGGAATCCCGAATCCGTGTTCACTACGGGCTGCATTTTCGCATTGGACGTAGCATATAGCACATCGGAAACGATCGAGTTATAACGACCTAAATCCAGTATCAGACTCGCGGTATTATATTATAATATCAGTTGTCCGATAAACAGTAAACTGTTCGAAAAAATTTAATAAACAAGTTCTTTGTCTTCATGTCCGCATAACACGGTATTATTTTTTGTATCAAATTTGTGAAAACTGACAGAAAAGTGTCGAATTGTTTGCATCTGAAAACTATACGTCGCGCGTCGATTGCACCTCGAGCGTACAATCGCATCTCTCTCTCTCTCTCACGCACGATTTTTGACTTATTTTGCATGTCACTCGTTTGTTTCAAGAAATCCTGCGTTTATAATGTTGACTTGACAACGAGCGATCTTTTCTCATGCTACCTTAAAGCGCAAAAATTTCCTCCGTTAAGAAACTAATGTAAACACGAGTTTCGAAAGTGTTAAGCGAGACGCATAATAAGTTAAAAATCGTGCGTGAAAGATGAGTTTATACACGTCCAAAATGTCACATAATACTTCCAAAGGCTTCACTAATTCCATTTGATTCACTGGTCGAAAATTTTCACTTACATTTCCGTTAGAATACATTCTTAAGAACTTAATTTGACAAGTTATTTCTGACGTTCACTGACGGTAATAAATTAATTAGAAGGGTGACGACCGTCACCAAGGAAACTTCACATTATCAAAATAATCGAAAATTTCGTTATAAGACTTGTCCCGCTTTATTTTTTCCGCAACTGTACATAGATGGGAAGTCAGAAAGGACAGCCGAAGGCAATGTACAATTTTTGTTTGTAATAAATTGGTCGCGGTTTCGTCTATAAAGACATTTCCATGCTTAAGTTAAAGTGAAAACGTATTAAAACATATATTTGCAGATGACACCGCGGTCAGTCAAAAATTTTAGATTAGCTTAGCCTGCTCTTTCTAATCAGAATCTAATCAATGCTGTCATAAATATTGTTGGAATTCAGATTTTTGTTTACAGCACTACGAGAATTAAAATAGCAAGCTGGTGTTTACTATTTTCTGAATATAATGAATAAACAGTTGATTTTGTTTCTTACATGAAAAATGTCAATATAGTTTTTCTTAAAACCGAATATTGAGTTTTCTATGACCAAGAACCTTAGTATATAATTTCAAGAGGTTATGGGCCCAGAGCGTGGTAATTTGGTCATAAGTGTCTGAAGTAAAATACAAGAAATTCTGTGCATGATGAACTCGACAAACGTGTTGAGATTTGAAACACTTAATCGTGAAAATTACGACACTTGGAAAATTCATATGGAAGCTTTACTCATCAAGAATGACGGATGGGATTTTGTAAATGGAACGAGTACGAAACCTGAGTTGATAAACAGCGATGAAGCATCCACAAACGCTGTAAAGGCGTGGATAAGGTGTGACAGCAAGGCCAAATCGGACATCGTTCTTTCTATTTGTGCTACGGAGTTGAAACACATAAAGGGGTGTGCTACATCACGAGAGGTATGGCTTAGATTGGAAGCGATCTATCAATCAAAAGGACCAGCTAGGAAGGCAACACTCTTGAAGCAACTGATGTTACAACGTATGGAAGATAACGGCGACATACGCGAACATGGCCGTTTCTTTGATGCTGTCGACAAGTTAAAAGATATGGAGGTAGATATTAATCCAGATGTGTTAACAATAGCTTTGTTGTATAGTCTACCATCCAGTTATGACAACTTTAGAGTTGCCATAGAATCCCGTGATGATTTGCCCACGCCGGAGGCACTGCGGACCAAGATCGTCGAGGAATATAACGCTCATAGGAACGAACGTTCGTCGTCATCAAGTGCTTTGTATGTAAATAAAAAACACGGTCAAAAGTTTAAGAACAAAAAGACAGAAAACTCGGGAAATGACAAGACGGACACGAAAAACAAAAGTCATTTTAATATTCGGTGCAATAAGTGCAAAAAGTTCGGGCATAAAGCCGCGCAATGTCGCACAAAAGACGCTAAACGTGAGTTCGCAAACGGCGCTGAAAATATGACGTTATGTGCAGAAATTTTTCATGTGAAGTCCACGGAGCGAGCACAAAAATGGTGTTTGGACAGCGGTGCTACATCACACTTATGTAATGATGTTGCATTCTTTTCGGACATTAACGATTCCAAGCGTGGAGTTCTTAGCCTAGCGAATAGCACAACAACGCAAAGTGTCGCTGAAGGTACCGCCAGGTTCACGGCGAACGTGCGCGGTGCAGTAAAGAACATTTCGCTGAATCGGACCTTACACGTTCCTGATTTGCGAACAAATCTTTTGTCCGTAGGTAGAATTGCCGATCAAGGTTTCGAAATTAAATTTGATAGGCATAATGCATTTGTATCGGACTCAAATGGGACTTTATTACGCGCGCGAACACGAAGAGTGCGTTCGAGTTACCGCATCCGAGTCAGAATTTCCCGAAAAATTCACATGCGCTTCGAGGATCTCATGGCATCGACGTCTCGGACATTTGAATATGTCAGATCTTCGCGAAGCGGAGCGTAAAAGTACCATACGCGGCCTGAATCGTGAAGAGTTGGGTTACGGACTTGAATGTTCGGTTTGTATTAAAGGAAAAATGAACCGGGCACCTTTTCCGAAGAAATCCAAACGCAGAACCGAGTTGTTAGATTTGGTTCACTCGGACATCTGCGGACCAATGCGCGTAGGATCTCTCAATGGGGCGAAATACTTCGTGGAATTTATAGACGACTATTCGCGATGGTGCGAAGTTCGATTTTTGAAGTCCAAGGACGAGGTACTCAAAGTTACCAAGGAATTTATTCTACTCGTCGAAAACCAAAGGGGCCGTAAAGCCAAATGCCTTCAAACTGACAATGGCAGAGAATATCTTCGCAACGACTTCGACAATTTTTCGAAATCACGCGGGATCACGAGACGATTGACTATTCCGTACAATCCTGAACAAAATGGCATCGCTGAGAGAAAGAATCGGACTTTGCTCGAGACGGCACGATGTTTGCTGATTCAATCAGGGTTACCACCTCGCTTTTGGGCAGAGGCGGTGAACGCAGCCAATCACATTAGGAATCGTTGTCCTACACGAGTTTTGAATGGAAAAACACCCTACGAGATGTGGACCGAAAAGATTCCTGATGTGAGCTATTTGCGTGACTTTGGATCTCGAGTCCATTGTCTAGATAGGAAACCAGGAAAGGATAAGCTAGAACCTCGCACTAAAGATGGAATTTTGGTAGGTTTTTCAGATGAAGGCAAAGGCTACAGAATCTGGTTGCCTGAGGAGAGGAAAGTTATTCTTTCACGAGATGTTAAATTCTCCGAGGATCGATTCATCAAAGATAGCGAGTATCAGGACTTCACTCCAGAGGATGTAACTGGAGGGGAAGTTAGTACTCAAGAATCTACATTCGAACCCGATGTTGTCGAAGTCGAGTTATATCCTCTGGTACCGATCTCACCTGAAGATCCAATCCACACCGGTCAAGAACAACTTGAAAATGCGCCTGAAGGTTTAGAACCAGCGCCCAGGAGAACTCCAGGTAGACCGAGGATCATACGCACCGGTAAACCGGGGCGGCCACGGAAACAATACGGGGTGAGTGCGCAGTCTGTTGCAGAAATGGTCGAAATAGGGCAAGCGTTCTTATGCGATATACCAGTAAGACAAGCCTTATCGGGTCCCGATTCCGATGATTGGAAAGACGCAATGGTCAGCGAGCTCAGTTCTATCATCAAGAACGACACATGGCAGTTGATCGATCGTCCTGAGAAAGCTGAAGTCATAGGAAGTCGATTCGTATTGCGTAACAAATATGGACCTGACGGCAACCTGGAAAGAAGGAAAGCGAGACTGGTGGCGCAGGGATTTAGTCAGCGACCAGGCATCCATTTCACGGATACCTTCGCACCAGTTGCTCGATTGAGTACCATCAGACTGATGGCTGCATTAGCCGCTAGAAATGGTATGCACATTAGGCAATATGATGTCAATACTGCATACCTCAACGGCGATCTCGAAGAACAAATTATGATGGAACCTCCAAAGCAACTGCCTGAGTTGCTTCAGATCATTGCTTGCGAGAGTGGTGATGACATCGTACGGTCCAAAGCGAGAAAAGCACTGACCGAGTTGAACGGAGGGAATAAAGTATGCCTACTTAAAAAATCCTTATATGGACTTCGTCAAGCCGGAAGGCAATGGTATGCGAAGCTAAAACAGGTCTTATTGGACTGCGGCGCTACACCATCCAGTAGAGATCCATGCTTATATTATAAGGGCCGAGAGGAAGGAATGATCCTAATAGCGGTATACGTGGACGACATTCTCGTTGCCTCAAGAAACTCAAAATCGATCGCGCAACTTGGAAGGAAACTATCAGACAATTTCGATATCAAAGATCTCGGTCCCGTTGATTATTGCTTGGGCATTAAATTCGATCGTCATGACGACCGAATTACAATGAACCAACGAGGATACATCAACGACCTCCTGCAGAGATTTAATATGACTGATGCAAAACCTGTAAGCACTCCAGTTGATGTCGGTTCGAAATTGATCAAGGAGATAGGTGATCCGGAGGATATGCCGTACCGGGAACTCGTGGGTTGTATAACATACTTGGCGTTGGCAACTCGACCGGATATAAGCTTCGCGGCGAGTTTTCTTGGGCAGTTTAATAATTGCTATGGTAAAACCCATTGGAATGCTGCAAGAAGGGTATTGCGATATCTTAAAGGCACCATGAATCTTGACTTGACATATTTAAAGGATTCTGATGCAATCAAAGCTTATGTTGACTCTGACTGGGGAAATTGTCCTGATGATCGACATTCCTACTCAGGATTCATTTTCGTCTTAAACGGAATTCCCATATCCTGGGATTCACGGAAACAGAGGACGGTCGCCCTGTCCTCAACCGAGGCAGAATATATGGCACTGACTGAAGGAGCCAAGGAAGCCATATATTGGACCTCTACACTTAAAGAATTGGGGTTCAACGATCTGATAGATGTCTTGGTGTTAAATGACAGTTTTGGTGCCATGAGACTTGCCGAGAATTCGGTTTATCATGCTCGAAGTAAACACATAGATATCCGTCATCACTTCATTCGTGAAGCTGTTAACGACAGGCGTCTCCAAATTCGACACATCTCTTCTAGTGACAACGTAGCTGATATGCTTACGAAGGGTCTACCGAGACCGAAGTTGAAAAATTGTGTCAACCTATCCGGGATGCATCATATCCAATATGGATGTTGAACGTAGAACATTCTCGTATTGAGGGGAAGTGTTGGAATTCAGATTTTTGTTTACAGCACTACGAGAATTAAAATAGCAAGCTGGTGTTTACTATTTTCTGAATATAATGAATAAACAGTTGATTTTGTTTCTTACATGAAAAATGTCAATATAGTTTTTCTTAAAACCGAATATTGAGTTTTCTATGACCAAGAACCTTAGAATATAATTTCAAGAAATATTTTAATTTATTAGTTTAGAATTTCATATCAGGGGCTGGAACTAAGGTTCAGTTTTACAAATGGGGTTCAACCACCTATCACTCCAGTTCGAACCGAGTCCGTGTAAATTTTTAGGTATACTTTCCCTCCACCAAAATCGCAACTTTCCTTCTCAACTTTCAGATGTCGCTTAAAATTTAATTTATTTAGGAAAGCGCGGGATATTTCAATCGGTAAGTTTAAGAAAACGCGGGATATTCGAATTCGTTGTAAAATAGTTAATAGTTAATAAAAAAATAATGATTTTTTATTTATTTTACCATAATTATCCAACATGCAAGTACAATGTTAAATAATGTAAGTATATTTTCACAAAAACATAGCTAAATAAGCGCAATATGCAAGAGGAAATCGTCCTTTCTAAAAAGATGTATTAAAAAAATAATTACACGAGGCACTTACATAACTTACATCACCGGCTTACATATCCACTGACATTTGCAATTATTCCAGAAAAGTATTAAAAATTGCATTTTTGGAAAGAATAATCGATGATTTGCTTAAGTCGCTATTTCTGGTAGTCACAATTGTCAAAATGTGGGTATGTCGCAAACTTTCAGAATACTTCAATGTTTCTGTTTCGCCAACGAAAATGACACACAACTTGCATCATGCTTAATTGGAAATCCATGTATTTGACCTTTTTTTTGATAGGCAATGTGAAACGCAACAGCAAAACCAAACGGTACCTAACATTTGGAATGAACTCCAATAACCATAAATGTGAGACACCGAAATTTTGAAGAAATTCTGCAAATAAATTTTTTCAAAACAAGCATCGCTTGGCAACGAACGTTTGAGCTCTTTTAAAATTCTGAATGTTCGACCACAAGTGGAGATCGCAGCGTTCAAATGGCAAAAAAGAGAATGAACAAAGTTTCAATCCGACAATCAGCACGAGTCCATCCATCCATTTCTTGTGAAATCCGCAACATCTGTATTGTTTATTTACCTATGCCGTACGTACTAAAATTCTTGGTAAGACTTTTTACACATTTCCAAAGAGAAATTTACGCTTACAAAACAAAATTTTATGAAAACTAATAAATAAATCAAAAACATTAAACATAATACACAAATTGTTAGTTATAATATTCGCTCTAAGTTTTCCTCCGCTGTTATTTATTAGTAATAACTTTTTATTGTGTCTAAATAATAACATATTTACTTAGACGTAACAACTTTTTTTTTTATTAATTTCTTGAATTATCTTGAATTGTCGATTTTGTTATCATCAAATACATTTAATATGTCTGTTTGAATACTCATTTTCTTATTTGCTCGTGGCGATTAAATTGTTTTCTTTTTTTACTAGACGGATGATTAAAAAATTACGATTTCTCTAGTTTTTATAGACCACTACTTAAAAACAATACCGAAAAATGGAAATAAATTACGTTTTAAAAAGAAATCATCGATAGCGAGTGAACTGTGTTACGGGCAAAACGGGGTAGTTTGTAATTTCGCGCACGTTAACAAAAAAAAAAAATTTGTAGTGTTGTTGTAGCTGAAATAACAACAACACTGCTCCGGTAGTCGAGTCGAGAAGGGGTGAGTATGTTTTTTTTCTTTTCTCTCCTATTTTATTTCGCATACCATGAAAACACATCGGATCATTGCACATAAATTTTAATTAGCCCAAAAAAAACATGGAAATCATTACAACAAACTGCAGTGTTCAACATTTAGCGCTATGTGACTTTGATTAGTGACTAAAATGTCGAAATTACCGCTCAGATCTGATTGGTTCACAAATTTTGCCGGTAAAATTAAGAAATTCAGAAAAAGTTAATTACCAAAATATTAATAAAAAAAAAGATTAAATTAATGTAAAAAAAAAGGAATGATTGAATTAAATTGAATTAAGTTAAACAATTATAAATTTCAGAATTAAATGCAATAAAAAGAAAAACAGGACTAATGGGAAATCTTATCTGGTGGATCGACGATCCGGGATGGGTCCAAGAAGAGTCCTTTTGATTCCTTAACGGGATCGCATGGGAGCGGCAATAATTCGGCGAGCTCCGTGGCCCCGTAGGCAGAGTGGATCAAATTTTCGTGCCACTAATCTTGCCAGAAGTAGACCAAAAAATATTGGAGAACGTTTTCAACAAACTTATAGAATTTCTTTTCCCAGACACAAAAAAAAGAACCTGAAGTAAATGAAAACAGAATATAAGACCAAATTTACAAAGAAACAAATAAAATAAATTTAGATACCTGATGTAACGTTCTCTTCGCGTGAGACGAGTGAAAAACTTCTAAAACCTTCCGTAGAAGACGCACCAGCCCACTCAAAATGCAGAAAGTGCTGAAGAATTTTCTTTATTCAAAAACCAAAATAAAATTGTGGCGGTAAGACGGTAGCCTAAATTCCTCGGAATACTTCAAAACCTCGGTAATTTCACCAAAAATACCGTCAGACCAGCTTGCAGAATAAAGTAAAATTTTACGAAGAAAACACCTCGTTCTCAGGCGGAAACTTAGTGAATAATGAATTATTATTTTCACCTGAACGAAAATTCGCGAAGCAGGGATAAGGATAGTTTCTCGTTACTAGCGAGAGTGCGAAGAGGATGGACGCTCTGATAAGAGAACCTGCACGACCACAACAAAAAGAAGTTTGACGAAGAAAATAGATAACAACGTATCAACAGCGAACCGAAATTAATTTTAAAACCTTAAATGAGATTTTATTATGTACAGAAATTAATGTTAATATTTAATTGTAATAACTGTAAGAAATAGGTATACGGATTGGTAATACAGGACGAAAGAACATTTCGTCTAGAGTCACAGATTATAAAATATACTAATCGTTCTATTTAAAAAATATGACTTTTGGACAATTAAAATGAAGCCGAATAGAAATTATTTTTGAACCAACCTGTAAACAGTCAAGTGTAAAACTGAGTGATCGGAAAGAATGTTACTGTAGCCTACTATAGGCCAAGAATTGGCATCATGGTTATTGTAGCACAAAGATGGCATCATATCATATCATAAACTGGTACTGCAAGTCTGAGCTCTTTTAAGAGAATGGAAATACCTCTCAAAACGGTTAATTTTTCTTGTATCACATGTTGCACAAAATATTTTTAGAATTTGATGAAGATTTAAAAATGGGGTATTCCATTTAAAATATGAAAGTTGACAACTTCTGCAAAATATGAAATAGAAATTGAAAACGGAAGTCCGTAAATTTTAATGAACGGGTTGCCTGAATCTCCCTTTACACAGGGAGATTTAGGCAACCCTTTCATTAAAAGTTTACGGACTTCTCCTTTGAATTTCTGTTTCAAATTTTGCAGCTATAAGTTAACGATATGGATCTATCAAAATATAATATTTTCAAATTTCGGACACTTCTGCTTATACCGGAAGTTGCTGTCAACTTTCTTATTTTAAATAGAATACTCCAATTTTTAATGCATTTTTGAAATCTTCATAAAATTGCCCATTTTTGGCCTGTAGTAGGCTACAGTAACATTCTTTCAGATTATGTCCAGTTTTGTACTTGATTGCTTATAGGCTGGTTGAAAACTAACTTCTATTCGAACTAATTTCAATTGTCGAAAAGACTTGTTTTTTAAACGGAACGCCTAGTATATTTTTATACCACGTGACTCAGGATTAAATGTTCTTTCATCCTGTATTAGCACTCCTTATAGCTATCTCTTATAGTTCACTCTTTATCGATGATTTCTTTTTGACACGTAATTTTTTTCAATTTTTCGGTATTATTTTTAAATAGTGGGCTATGAAAACTGAAGAAATTATATATTTTGAAATCATCCGTCTAGTAGGAATTAAAAAAAAACAATTTAATCGCTAAGAAGAACCAAAAATGAATAATCAAACATAGACATATTAAATGTATTTGACGATAAAAAAATCGACAATTCAAGAAGTTAATAAAAAGTTGTTATATCGAGCAAAATGCGTTATTACTTAAATACAGTAGAAAGTTATTACTAATAAATAATAGCCGAGGACAACTTAGAGCCAATATTATAACCAACAATTTGTGTATTATTTTTAATATTTCTAATTTATTTATTAGTTTTCATAAAATTTTGTATTCTAAGTGTAAATTTCTTCTTGTAAATGTGTAAATAGTCCAAGAATTCTAATACATACGGCATATGTAGATAGAATAGAAAGAGAAAGGTAAGATATGGGTATAGGGAATGCTAATACAGTTCGAAAGAACATTTAATTCTGATTCTTATGGTATAAAAAATACTGGGTGTTCTATTAAAAAAAATGACTTTTCGACAGTTGAAATCAGTTCGAATAGAAGTTACTTTTTAACCAGCCCGTAAACGATTTTGTGTAAAATTAGGTATGACCTGAAAGCTTATGAGCATAGCCTAGTACAGGCCAAAAATTGAAATTATGGCTTTTGTTACACAAAGATGACAGCATCATAAACAAGGTACTGCAACTTTGAACTTTTATTAAAAAATGGAAATATCTCTAAAACGGCTAATTTTTTCTTGTATCACATGTTACACAAAATATTTTTAGAATTTCATGAAGATTTCAGAAATGTAATACAAAGTGGGTATTCCATTTAAAATAAGAAAGTTGACAGCAACTTCCGGTACAAGCGGAAATGTCCGAAAGTTGGAAATATTATATTTTAATAGATCATTATAACTAACTTATAACCGCAAAATATGAAACAGAAATTCAAAGACGAAGTCCGTAAACTTTTAATGAATGGGTTGCCTGAATCTCCCTGTATATGTATGTGCTTCATAAGCAATTCATTAATAATAATATAAAATTATTTTCTCATAAGAAAACAGTAAATTTCCTTTCAATGCATTCTAATGAGGGTTTTGCAATATTATTATTTATAAGTACAATACCAAATAACTGTTTCTACATGTGTACTATTTTAATCCTTAATTTAATTGAATTTTAGAAGGACACAGTCCCAAAACAATCGGATGTCATAATTATTTCAACTTAACAATATTTCATCCCACACATAGTACATTCTTTCAGAACAAAAAAAAAAAAAACTGGTTACGCAAGAAACCATTCTCAACGTAATACAATCAGCGAAGTCTTGTAGAAGGCGATCTTGTGAGCTAGTGACGAATGTACAGGATATTTGCGATCATAAATATGCAGTCGTAAACTTTGGAATTTACTTTTTCTTGTTTATGAGTAAATCATGAGTACTTTAATCGCTGAAAACTCGCCAGTTTTAACAAAGAAAAGCGATTCTCGCTGTCGCGAAAACCGCGTTTTTTTTTTCTAGCGTAAACACCAATTCCTAATTTATGTATCAAAAGTATAAACGGTGTTTATAAACGATTCTTTAAAAATATGTCATTTAAAGCTGATATTGTTTTTGCAGAGGTCCAATTCTACAATTCACGTTTATGTTTAAGCTTCAACTTAAATTGAAATTGACATTGAAAGATTCAGTGAATGATTCAACTAATAAGGAACTTTTTTTGAGTCCAAGTGCTAAACCCCATGTTTAAATGCAAAAATAGGGAGAAGGAAGAGTACACATCACACATCACACCACCTAAATACATATCTTCAGCACGTGTCTTACAAGCGCCAAACTTAAGAATTCACATCATGCCAAGTTTCATGTAAAATTTATGTACAAGCAGCGTTTGTGGATGCCCCGCACGTAAGACATCGATACATTAAAGTAAGTAAACAGCGTTTTATCTGCATATACAATATAAGGCGTTTAGCATCGGATAGAGTAAAAAATTAGACACTTCTCTATTGGTTGTATTTGCAATTGAAACAAGGACCAGTATATAACAAGGCTCCTGGAATTAAAATTTTCAGCATCGGCATTGAATGTTCGGAAACAGAGCTTGCAATGAAGAGTATTTTGTCGCTTGTAATTACAGAATATTAGTATAAGAGGGTTTTTGTAGAACTTAATATACGATCCTTATAACTTTTTCTGGAATGTACAGATTTCTTTACATCTTGTCATTTACCCCATAGAAGGTCACCATTAGCGCGCTACGGTATATACCTACAGGGCGCAAGTTTTATCAACAATTTGAGCAATTCTTCTCTTCGCATACATACTATTTCGAGTTCTATGATTCCAAGACACCGTGAACGATTCCATCCTTACGGTCTTCTCGTTGTTCAAAGCTAATCTGCATAAAGAACAGCAAGGTTTGTCATTTATGAGAGATCGATCATTCATAAATATGATGAAAAACAAAGCACTAAGACGAAAAAAAACCTCGATCTCTGAGCTATACCACTGACACTAATGTGCTTCTTTCACGAGTTTGTTTGCGATTATTAAAGTCAAAGTTTTTCGAGTTAATTTTTACCCTTTCACTTAATTAACTAACGAAGGCAAACCAGAACTTTTATCATTTTTTTTTAATTTCGATTTGTTTCAGCTTCTCGAATCCAACCTCAAAGGGTCCAGCGTTACAGTTTAAACACCATGTATAGAATCAAAAGTAACATCTGAGTTCGAACACTGGTGGTAACCCGGATTCGATGAGCATGCAACGAGCAGCTTTGACAAGGGTTCGGTTTTTACGCTCCGAAATACCGTGTTGCTGTGGCATACAGTGTGCCCGGATTTCGTAGGGACAGCATGAGTAACTTCTGTATTGGAAGAGATAGAGGGATGATTAAATTAGCAAAACGGTGAAGGTTCGAGAGCTTATTAAGAATTTATTTTCAAATAAAGTCCGTTGCAGATGAATAAGGTCACCCAAAATTTTAAGGTTTCCGAACTACACTCAAAGTTTTGTTGCAAATCGTTGTTCCCGTCAAAATGTGTATTTACGAAAACATTTGTTGCCATCGTAAATTTCAAAATATAGCTTGCTTTGACTTGTTACTTAGGAAAAATAAAATTTGGCCGTTTCAAATGAATAAGGTCACCATCGTATTTTAAGATTTATTAAATAAGAACGTTGAACAAGATATAAGACATTAACATTTAATAATCGGTTAATTTACCTAAACGTCGAATTAGTCGAAAAACGCGACTGTTCATACTGTTTACCAAATTGTTTAATATGGCAATTTCAATGTTATTCCGAGCATTCAAAATGGCTCTCTTTAAAATATTTACATTGTTTTACTGTGCACCGTCAGCGTAAATACGATGAACAATGATTGCCCAAAGATTTTCCATGGGATTTATATCAAGTGAACATGAGGGCCAATCGAGAACATCGATTCTACGCGCATTCAACCATGCCTTTGTTTCGCGACTAGTGTGAATTCTTGCATTGTCATGTTGATAAGTGAAGTTCAGACGTTGTGGACGTTTTAGAAATGGTATTAAACTTTTCTGAAGCACTTCTACGTATTCGGCGCTGTTTATTTTAGAAGAAACGAACTGTATTTCCAACTTCACAATACTACTAAAGGCTACCCAAGTCATGACTGTGCCGCCACCAAAATTTCTCTTGGAAAAATACCACGGATCTTTTCGTAAATCTCTCCAGTAATGTGAGAAACCATCCGGCCCGTCTAGATTTTCATCCGAAAAAATTACCTAAACACATTTCTTACAGTAAATAAACACGATTTATAACATTACTTATATGTTTCCAGTTGCGGGTCATGTTATTTCTGGCAAAATTCAACCGCGCTTCAATATGATGTATAAGTCGAGGAACAAACAACATGCATTTTGCTGCGTTTGGTATTTGGATCTTCGTTTAAGACTCTCCAAACTATTGTTTTTGATACTGGCAAATCGAGATCAGCTTTTATTTTGTTGCAACTCAACAACAAATTAAGTTACATTTTATTTAAAACTTCTTTAAAGTATATTAAACTCAGATAAACTTTAAAATGACAAAGTAACCTTATTCATTTGAAACGGTAAAATTTTATTCAATAAAGCAATATATCAAAAACAGCCTTAACTTTGAAAATTATTAAAGCGACAAATGTTTTCGCAAACACTCGTTGCTATGGCAACATCGGTTTCCAACAAAACTTCCAACAGAGCTCAAAACCCTTATTATTTTGTAAAAAAATTTTGTGCAAATCGTTTTTGATTGCAGTGAGAACCTCGAGCAGCCTCTGGACAGCTGTTTCAGCCCTGCTTGGGGCTTCTTCAGCAGAAACGTAGCTCGACATTCCCACTGCAGACCAAAAACGACTTGCCCAATTTATTCGCAAATGCGATGTAAGAATGATGAACATATAAAATAGCGACATCTTACTATCGCTTTTTGACCTAACGTTGCAGTAGGATAGACAAATTGAAGCGGGATTTGTTCCTAATGAGTCCCCCATGCGAGGCGGCCATACTTGCTGTCAAAGCATAATGAAAAATTTTAGAAAAAAAATTTTTTTTTTTTTGTCGAGCTACGTTTCTGCTGAAGAAGCCCCAAGTAGGGCTGAAACAGCTGTCCAGAGGCTGCTCGAGGTTCTCACTGCAATCAAAAACGATTTGGACAAAAAAAAAAAATTTTCTAAAATTTTTCATTATGCTTTGACAGCAAGCATGGCCGCCTTGCATGGGGGACTCATTAGGAGCAAATCCCGCTTCAATTTGTCTATCCTACTGCAATGTTAGGTCAAAAAGCGATAGTAAGATGTCGCTATTTTATATGTTCATCATTCTTACATCGCATTTGCGAATAAATTGGGCAAGTCGTTTTTGGTCTGCAGTGGGAATGTCGAGCTACGTTTCTGCTGAAGAAGCCCCAAGCAGGGCTGAAACAGCTGTCCAGAGGCTGCTCGAGGTTCTCACTGCAATCAAAAACGATTTGCACAAAAAAAAAAATTTTCTAAAATTTTTCATTATGCTTTGACAGCAAGCATGGCCGCCTTGCATGGGGGACTCATTAGGAGCAAATCCCGCTTCAATTTGTCTATCCTACTGCAATGTTAGGTCAAAAAGCGATAGTAAGATGTCGCTATTTTATATGTTCATCATTCTTACATCGCATTTGCGAATAAATTGGGCAAGTCGTTTTTGGTCTGCAGTGGGAATGTCGAGCTACGTTTCTGCTGAAGAAGCCCCAAGCAGGGCTGAAACAGCTGTCCAGAGGCTGCTCGAGGTTCTCACTGCAATCAAAAACGATTTGCACAAAAAAAAAAATTTCTAAAATTTTTCATTATACTTTGACAGCAAGCATGGCCGCCTTGCATGGGGGACTCATTAGGAGCAAATCCCGCTTCAATTTGTCTATCCTACTGCAATGTTAGGTCAAAAAGCGATAGTAAGATGTCGCTATTTTATATGTTCATCATTCTTACATCGCATTTGCGAATAAATTGGGCAAGTCGTTTTTGGTCTGCAGTGGGAATGTCGAGCTACGTTTCTGCTGAAGAAGCCCCAAGCAGGGCTGAAACAGCTGTCCAGAGGCTGCTCGAGGTTCTCACTGCAATCAAAAACGATTTGCACAAAAAAAAAAAAATTTCTAAAATTTTTCATTATGCTTTGACAGCAAGCATGGCCGCCTTGCATGGGGGACTCATTAGGAGCAAATCCCGCTTCAATTTGTCTATCCTACTGCAATGTTAGGTCAAAAAGCGATAGTAAGATGTCGCTATTTTATATGTTCATCATTCTTACATCGCATTTGCGAATAAATTGGGCAAGTCGTTTTTGGTCTGCAGTGGGAATGTCGAGCTACGTTTCTGCTGAAGAAGCCCCAAGCAGGGCTGAAACAGCTGTCCAGAGGCTGCTCGAGGTTCTCACTGCAATCAAAAACGATTTGCACAAAAAAAAAAAAAATTTTCTAAAATTTTTCATTATGCTTTGACAGCAAGCATGGTTGCCTTGCATGGGGGACTCATTAGGAGCAAATCCCGCTTCAATTTGTCTATCCTACTGCAATGTTAGGTCAAAAAGCGATAGTAAGATGTCGTTATTTTATATGTTCCTTATTATTTTGAGTGACCTTATTTATGTGCAACGGACCTTATTACTTGTCATGGCCAACTTTGTTAAAATTTTACAAAAACCAAAATCTCATATTTGCCGTAACTTTTTTGTTACTTAAGATGCTGAGATGCGGTTTGAACTAATTTGTATGGTAATTTAAGTACTTCTAGAGGCACTTAATAAAACAAATTTTATTTTTGCAAATTTTCAATAATCTAACATAACCTCAAAATTTTAAATTGGTATCCACTAATTTCTTTGGCCCTTTTAAGAAAGATTTTCTTTCCGAATCCAATGATGTACACGTGATATGGAAACTTCTTCAAAATTTTGAAAAACCGGACTTTCTTACGAACAAGAATCGCTAGTGCCATAATCACAGAAACTTTGCTTTTTGTTTATAAAGTTCGGCTGCAGTGGCACTGACCGATTACTATTAATAATATTACTATTAATAATAATAATTAATATTATTAATGGTGTGCGAGCGATTAAAGTTTTAAACCAGTATCACATCAGTTAGAGGAATGTTGTGCAAAATGATAGCATTTCATTGGAGAAAATTTTAATCGCTTGTACACGATTGTCCACCAACGATCAGTGGAATCGCAGCTTCGTCTATGTAGCCTTTTCTGGATATTAAGCTTCGTATATTTCACCAGTAAGTTCTACGTCCTTGTAGCACTGTATACTATATACGTATAAGCGCGATCTAGTGAATCGAGCCCTATTTATAGTTCTGCATTCCTTAAGGGGCGCTTACATTACATACATGTCTTCAATAAATTCAAAAACAAATCTTTACAAAACTGTCGATTTGTCGCATCGGATGCATCTTTAGCACAAGTCTTTGACAAATACTAACACAGGGCATCGTTTACACTGCCTGACTTGTTCACTACATATCTAGTATTTAATAATTGAAATTAATCTCCGCCCACAATAATTTTATATCCGTAGATACGTATTTCGGCAGCTAAGCTGCCATTTTCAATATGCTACCAACTTAAAAGCATTTAAAAATTAATTTCATTTATTTCTTAAATCACAGTCTCCTTTATTAGTTTAGTATTTAATAATAAAAAAAAGTGTCGCTCATGGATGATGACGATCAATTTTTGTTTTTGGACGCGGCCGCATATTATTACTATGCTCTTTCTGGATCACTCTATCGTCAAAAGCCATCAGCTCGCTTAATAATTTAAAACAGCTGTTCTGCACATGCGTAAGTACCTTTGTATGGTCTGCAATCGCTGCGTTTTCCATTAATTTGGAATACAAATCTGTCCTGTAAAATATGTCGGATATATGTCAAATACATGAAAAATGTAATAATTGTATGAGACAAATTTCAGATTCGTTTCAGACTTATCAAACAACATGTAGGACACATGTATAATACAAATATGTATGTAATGTAAACTCCCCTTTATTACCAACGTTAACAAGGGCGCCGTTAGCTTGCAACAGGATACGGATGATTGGGATAAAATTTTTTAGTTTTCAAAATTTTCCATTATAAGATAAAGTAAGTAATAACACTGACCGTATTGACAGGAACATATGATAATATAAGCGTGCTTCTTGTTTCGAAATATAATTTCACAGGTTTCGCGATTTCCGTTTGTAAAAAGAATAAGTTCGGTTTTTCAAAATTTTGAAGAGGTTTCCATATCATTTGTACATCATTGGATTCGGAAAAAAATTCTCTCTTAAAAGGGCCAAAAAAATTAGGGGATACCAATTTAACATTTTGAGGTTATGTTAGATTATTGAAAATTTGCAAAAATGAAATTAGTTTTATTTAGTACCCATAAAAGTACTTAAATTATTATGCAAACTAATTCAAACCGCATCTCAATATCTTAAGTAACAAAAAAGTTACGACAAATAGAAAAAATTAGGAGATTTTGGGTTTTGTAAAATTTTAACCAAGTTGGCCATAACAAGTAATATTTGAATGTGGATTCTTAATGAACTCTCGAACCTGCACCTTTTCGCTAATTTAATCATCTCCCTATCTCTTCAAATACAGAAATTCCCTACGAAATCCGAGCACGTTGTATATGGTGTTGTCAACCGTTGATGAATTTCTGCGTTTTTGATGATGGCATTCATCTTTTCGTTGCAAAACTCTTTGCCTTATCGGACTGAATGGTTTTAATTTTTCGTCCAGTTTGAGTCTCGACTAGGTTTTTGAATTCGACGAACTTCTCTACTGCTTCTACTTTGTTTCGAAACAATAAATTTGACATCATCGACTGAAGTAATCGATGATTGTAATGAAGTAGCGAGCTCCACCTTGAGAAGTGTTTCTCATCGCTCCGCAAACATCTGTGTGAATTAATTCTAAAAGCTCCGTTGACTGATTTTCTCGTTTGGTGAAAGATGCACTTACTATTTTTCCAGTAAGACATTGTCATCTTTTTCTCGGCGCGTTTGACCCACTCAGAAGATATGAGAGGGCCTGTGCCAATTCCGCAACTTACCTCGGCCCAGGAGTCAGGTCGGCCGTCCTGTCGAAAACAAGAAGGAAAATTAGAGTTCTCGACTCAGTCGAGACGACGTGGGATATCTCTAAAGGTGTTACGGAGAAGATCGCCACCCAGCGGTGGTTACGCAACCCAAAGGCGTCAAGAAGACACGGCCGGGAAGGTGTGTTCTTAGGTGTTCCCGAAGGGCAACTCCCTTGAACCCGCTCCTTTGATGACGTACCCCTGAAGATGATGATGGGACCACCCTTCCACCCTTCCCAAAGATCGAACAACCCAAGATTGATGAACGAAGCTCAATAAATGAATCAAGCATGTTACGGCCAGAAAGCAATTTATTTGAGCCGACAGAGCTCAAAATACAGTTCACACAAATCATGCAGACACCCTAACGGGGTGCTCTGCCAACTTTTAATTGATAAAATAACTTCACAAGACTCAGAAAAGGACAACCTTTGCTTCTGCTAGAGCACTCCAGCAGGTTCACGGCGAAAAAGGCCACGCAGTGCGGTTGCCGTCGTACAAAAGTTCGGGGTTTAGCCGATGAGAGGAAAGAGAAAAATGAGAATGGGTTGTCGGGGTTGGCGCTTACGTGGTCCAAACAGATTCCACCTGCGTCGATTGTCGGATGGTCGAGTATTTTCTTTCTCTCTCTAAGCGTTGAAAGTGTAGTCGTCAGAAACAAGAGGCACAAAAAAAAACGGTGTGCCAGCCAAAGATTGATCTGCGGCGTCGAATTACTCCCTTAAAGTGGAACGGCTTCCACACGAACGGGAGGGGGGGGGACAATGTGACGGCCTCACCTAATTTGAAAAGGGGAAAAGTTACAGCAAATTAATAAACCGCCACCAACAACAACACGTGGTCGACAGAATGGCGATCGTACAGCGACGGAGAAAAGAAAGAAAAACAAATCCGTAATTTCAATGGCCCCAACAACGACAGGGTCAACTCCCTTGAAATGCCAAAACCTGAAGAAAATGGGTGTCCAAATAATCTCTCAACACACCATCAACGGGACCAATCCTGCAAGCGATGTGCATCAACTAAGCCGAAACGGCGCGCGTCTAAACAAGCACGCGCAGATCCTTCCCAAACGGCAATATTGATGGAGCTCGTCTGTGTATTAGGAGGTTGCTTTGATCAGCGGAGGGTACAGAGGATGCGTATCTTGTTACGTCACGTCACGTGATAAGTTCAATTGGGCATATTAACGAGATTTTTGCGTTATTTGATCAATAGGACCACAGAATTGATTCCGTTTTTAGTGAACTAGATTAAGCTTTAGGAAGCAGATTCAAACTCTTGTTACTTCACTGTGACGGACAGAAGTTTCGTGTAACGTCACGAGTTGCTTTTGTGGGGAGGAAATTTCAAACTGCATATTAGACAACCTGCTATATGCAATATCAGTTTCACCGACCTTGCCAAACACTAAAGTTGGTAGAGCTGGACTGTGTATTAAAAGGTTGCCTTGATCAGCGGAGGAGACAGAGGGTGTGTATCTCCTTACGTCACGTCACGTGATAAGTTCCATTGGGCATATTAACGAGATTTTTGCGTTATTTGATCAATAGGACCACAGAATTGATTCCATTTTTAGCGAATTAGATTAAGCTTTAGGAAACAGATTAAAACTCTAGTTACTTCACTGTGACGGACAGAAGTTACGTGTGACGTCACAAGTTACTTTTGGGGGAAGGAAATTTCAAACTGCATATTAAATGGAAACGAGACAACTTGCTAGATGCGATATCAGTTTTACCAACCTTGCCAAACAGCAAGGGTTGGTAGAGCTGGACGGTGTATTAGAATGTTGCCTTGATCAGCGGAGGGGACAGATCTCATTGTATCACGTCACGTGATAAATTCCACTCGGCATATTAACCAGATTTTTGCGTTAGTGTATGCAACGTGTATAGCGAACAAAAAGAATTACATGAATTTATATATGTAAAATTGAAAACAAAGAGCAAGTTCTATTTCTCAAGGTTTTTGACGTGAAATTTTAGTAAATTCTAGTGACTTTGATTGTTGCTGTTGGCTCAGAAAAATGAAGAACGACTTCAGCTAGTTAATGCGAGTATATGTTTATAAATAATATTAGCTTCAAGACAGTTTAATCAGTGATGACCACGTGCTTTCCGTTTGGATGACACCCTTGATAACATAATCCAACATTCCCAGCTGCTCGAAGAAAATAACTTGAAGTTAGAAGCATTAATGAGTTACCATTTTCACCAATATGAACATTCTAAATTACTATTAAGCAGAATATTTTTTATTAAATTAAAACGTGTATTATAAATTAAAATTCATGAATTTATACACACATGTTTACATGAATTTTTACGTGAAATTATTGGAACATGTAATGCCGGCTTTATAGATTATAGAGCAAAACGGCAAAGGAAAATATTGTTCAGAATATTAAAATTCGCTTAATGTCATATTTAGAACTTTAAATTTCGCAGCCATTTTTCTTTAAAATGGTAAAAATCTTCTGAAAAATGCAGTTTACTAACAAGTTAGCTATGATAAATGACAAATATTTGGATATTTGTATACTTCAAAATTTGCAATTTTTGCACTTAGAAAAGTTTGATTTCTCTTACCGTTTCTTACTTGATTATTCTCCGAAGAAGTGCAAGAATTGCAAATTTTGAAGTTGTTACTTACTACAAGTATTTAAATATTTTTCGGTCATAACTACCTTGTTAGTAAACTGACTAAACTTTTTAGAAGAAACTTTTTAAAAGAAACTGTCTGTGAAATTTAAAGTTCGAAAAATGATATTAAGTGCATTTTCATATTCCGAACAATAATTTCCTTTACTGTTTTGCTCTAAAATTTACAAGAGAGCCAATAATCGCAATATTTAATTTTACATGCCTATGTCTGAAAAACGATTCAATACAGTGTATATTGTCGTCGCCAAAAAGTGGATACTTTTTTTTACGTAACGTAAGTGGCTTGAGTCCCGAATGCGAGATCGTTCCCAAAAAATTAAAATCCCGAACGGGGATGGTTTAATGGATCTGTTCGGGACTTTATGCAAAATAGTACCGATCCCGACCACTGAATCGATTTTTATCTCGATTACTTGAATACACGTTCCAATTACTTGATCTACTTGACTTTCTGTCTTGTACCTTGTAATATCCTTAGGAAGTCGTTTGTATGAAGTATTCTTCTGATATCAAAATTTCATAGACCGATTACTTTAATCATTATATACTGGCCGTCAATAGCAGAACGTGTCGGTTCAACCATTATACAATAACTTCAACTGCACCTAATATCGCTAATGAACACTGTTCTTTGAATAAGTGTACTCCCCTCGGCTAACCTTCGCTTTACACAGAAAACGCCATTTCGGTAATCAATGTAAGTCAATCAACTTTCAGCAGTAATTAAAGTTAGGCTTCCACGGTGATAACCGTGAATCAACTAGTTTACGTTCAGTCCTCGGCATCACAATGCCGACGCTAACAAATGTCATGGGAGCCCGGGAAACGCACAAACCTCCACGTTCTGCAGGGTCAACTTAAAAAATAACTATCATTAGCATTCCCCGGCTAGGATAACCTTTAGCCCGCTGTGGGTAGTGCAATGGAACCAAGGGAAAACGCACGAGGTTCCCTCCTCACAGTCTACTGGTGGAAAATGCATCCAGTAGGTTTCAGGAATCTAACCACAAATTTGTAAAACAATCTAGCATTCCCCGGCTAGGATAACCTTTAGCCCGCTGTAGGTAGTGCAATGGAACTAAGGGAAAACGCACGAGGTTCCCTCCTCACAGTCTACTGGGGGAAAACGCACCTAGTAGGTTTCAGGAATCTAATCATAAACTTGATAATCAATCTGGCATTCCCCGGCTAGCATAACCATTAGCCCGCTGTAGGTAGTGCAATGGAACCAAGGGAAAACGCACGAGGTTCCCTCCTCACAGTCACTGGGGGAAAACGCACCTAGTAGGTTTCAGGAATCTAATCATAAACTTGATAATCAATCTGGCATTCCCCGGCTAGCATAACCATTAGCCCGCTGTAGGTAGTGCAATGGAACCAAGGGAAAACGCACGAGGTTCCCTCCTCACAGTCACTGGGGGAAAACGCACCTAGTAGGTTTCAGGAATCTAATCATAAACTTGATAATCAATCTGGCATTCCCTGGCTAGGATAACCATTAGCCCGCTGTAGGTAGTGCAATGGAACCAAGGGAAAACGCACGAGGTTCCCTCCTCACAGTCTACTGGAGGAAAACGCACCCAGTAGGTTTCAGGAATCTAATTATAAACTTGATAATCAATCTGGCATTCCCCGGCTAGGATAACCATTAGCCCGCTGTAGGTAGTGCAATGGAACCAAGGGAAAACGCACGAGGTTCCCTCCTCACAGTCTACTGGGGGAAAACGCACCCAGTAGGTTTCGGGAATGCCACGCAACGGCCCGCCCGCATAACATGGACTAGCAAACAATTTACTGGTATTAGTCGACGACTGCACCGACTTTTTAATCATCTGATTGCTAAATTGTTACCAACTGTTCATTCAGCGATATTAACATTGAAAATCGTTAGACTGTATATAAATAATAAACCCCGCACTAACTTGGATTCTAATTTCTCGACCGGTGCACTTCACAAGCTCACACCACCGATGCTAACATTACACTGATTTTGGATCCCTTACTTTTATTTTCCTTTATCTTGCCACTTACATAACTGACAATTTATAACGAGTTTTGGGCTAAATTTTCTTGAGCGGTGAATCATTTTAAGACAGGGACAATGTCGCTCTAATTGCACAACGAATGTACTGAACAGTTATTTTTGATTGAATAATCCCAACACCCAAAATATTTAGTCTAAACAAAAGAAAATAAACTTTAACGAAGAGAAACTTTATATAACTCCACAAAAGGAGGTGCTAATTTAGCCAATTGCACATAAAATAGATTCGTCATGTTGGGAAAATCTCTCCTTTTCTTAAAAAGGGAACGAAACACGCCACTTTACCAAAAGCAACTTTATGAATGAAGCTTGCCTCAATTTTTTAGACAACGTTTTCATAATAGTTTTTGTGATTCACCGCAAAAAACGCATAAATAGAATAGCACACGTGCATCAGGTGGCCGCGCTCAGGAATTCCTTTCTTTGTTTTACACCCTCAGCCGTTGCCCATAAGCGAGCGCTAACATTCGGCCATCCTGCAACTCGATTCTGTCCTCAGAATCACTGGTCTTCTGAAACAATCACAGCATTAGCAACAAATCAAAAGCATATCACTTTTAGACTTTTCTTGAAGGCCTTACAGTAGTCCCAGGTGAAAAAAAACTCAACTAGTACTAATCACATACTGGACTTTTTACAGGCACAGTCATGTTCTAGCCAAACGCTGGACATTTTGGTAACAGATTGTAGTGCTAGTCAGATACCAGCCATTTAATATTGTCGGTTCCTACAGTGCTAGTCATATGCCATCCATTAAATAGAAGTCAGTTCTAGTCATTTACTAGACATTTAAATTCCCTTTTACTAACTTACTCACCCATCTTGGTCAGCCGTGAATAGGATTCGAAAATGTTGGTCACATACCAACCTTAGTTGACTGTTAGCCATTTACTAACCCTGTAGTCAATAAATGCCTCAAATTTGAATTTAAAACGTAAAATATTACTACAGGGAGTAACTTCTGCTTGTTAATTAATTTCTCTTTAAACTCTTGTAACTTTTTAGTTATAGGTTTTTTACCAAAAAATTATTAAGAAAAAAGCTTTAATTTGATCTCCCCTAACTACCCTTTTAATCTCCTCCGTAGGTTATGAGGCACCCAATACATGCTCGCCTGAACTTTTAGTCAGTATACAAAATATAGCCCTACCTTTCAGGGCAATCCGTGGTTTTTTGTTATCGACTGCCATAACAGTCCTCCCATGGGCATGACCTTACCTTAAGTCCTCCACCTCATAGCGGCGGTTTGGTAAAACTCGTCGAAGCCTAAAAGATCCCATGAACTTTGGGAGTAACTTCCGACTTGCACCCGTACTTGGCGCAACATGTGCCACCATCACAAGTTGCCCTTCATTGTATTTTATTGCGGTGGCACGAGAACGGTTAAAACGCTTGATAGCTTGATACGCCGTCATTCTTTCCTTGATGGTACTCCTTAATTCTACTAAGTCGAGGCGCCCCAAAGTGTCTTGTATCTCATTTATAAGGTCTCGAATCTGAAGGTTTAAACTCAGAGGCGTTGTATTCCACGCGCGGCGGGGCTCAATATCTCGCTGCACTTTCAATAGGCATGGGGATTCTAGATTCTACGATCGAATTCTGCGTCTCATTAATTTTTATTTTGACGATTTGACATTTATTCGATTCTCGGTTTCTATGTAAATATATTATTACTTCGTTAATATTTCGTTGTTGAATGTTGTTATTTTCTGAGTGTGGCTTTTATCATTTATTCATATTTATGTTAGTATTTTATTTTATAGCAACATATTTCAGTAAAAGAATCATGAACAAAACTAAAACAACTAATTAAATATTAAATTATGCTATAAATGGTTATTTTAAATTATTAAATATCATTTGCACGTCCGATGACTCCGAATTTTAAGAGTTCAAAATTTACCTAGAAAAAGCGTCTCTCATAAGTTGTAATGTTGAGAGATCTTTTTCTCACTTTAAAAGATATTCCCAAGGCAAAACGAACGAGTGTTAGAGAAGAAAATTTTAATAGTTTCTTCCCTATTCGAATTTCGAATATGGAATATTTATCCACGCGCGTCTCTTCGATCTGCGCTACAACGGTGGTGTTACGATGCGTAATCGGCCTCTGGGAGACTTTGAAAAACATTTGGCGCATTCGAAAGCCCAAACGGCATGCGAGTCTGGCGTAACGAATGCAGTTTTTCCAATGGAATCAACAGGCATCGGAACTTGATAAAACCCAGATGCAAGGTCTAGATTTGCGTTTTCTATTTGTTAAACACTACTTTGATAGGACCTGGTTATAAATACGTTTCATGTAGTTACTATTCAAATGGTAAAGTTTCATAATGCCTATTTTTGCCTATTTATGGATAAGTGCCTATTTCAGACAAAAATGCCTATAATGTGCCTTTTTCTTGAAAATTCTCAGAATAAATTTTAAATTTGCATAAATTAAAATGAAAATGATTAATATAACCGTTATTATTTATAAAAAATTATGACTGCGTCAATTTTTAAGAATCTTGCCTTGAAGGCAAGAATTTGGGCTTTTTTATTCAAAACGATGGAACAACTATCGGATAACGGTACCTTTGTTTCTATAAAAGTTTTCATTGGTATACAGGCTGTTTAAAAAAAAAATCGGATATAACCGTGAATAGTACTCATCAAGGGCAGAAAAAGTCTAAGTAAGTATAGGTCCGCAAATCATTTTTTTCAAGGATAGAGTTGATTTTCCATTGAAGTTAAAAAATTGTATTATTATAAAGAAACAAACTGTAAACGTGTGATTATCTAGACACAAAAATAATTAAAGTAAATGTGTTTATTCAAGATCCGTTAATAACGTAAATGAGTTGCAGCAGCGAATAGAACATAACTGCCAAACTATTCAAGAAAATCATGGACTATTCGAAAGAATAAGAGCTTCTTTTCGTCGAAGATGTGAAGCCTGTGTGCAAGCGGGAGGTGGACATGTAGAACATTTTCTTTATTTTTGTGTCTAGGTAATACGTTTACTATTTGTTTCTTTAATAATACGATTTTTTAACTTGAATGAAAAATCAACTCTATCCTTGAAAAAAATTATTGGCGGACCTATCCTTACTAAGATTTTTTTTTGTTTCTCTTGGTGAGTACTATTCATGGTTACAGTATCCGAACGTTTTTTTTAACACCCGGTATGAGCTGAACTGCATAGGTTTTACTTGGTTTTAATTTAGTGATTTAATATAAAAAAAATTAAAATCTCTTTCACCCCCGATTTGTAAATTTTCCCACTTGCAGGAACTTTATCTAAAAAATAAGATCAGGATTATGTAGTCAATTTTTTTAATAATTTATAGAAAAATATTCGACAATCGGTTATTTCTGAGTCAACTATTCGAAAAGGCTATTTAGAATTAATAATAAAAATAATAACTTATTTGATTTGGACACCAGATATACATTTTTGGAGACTATTTATACTTTATTTGTGCCTATTCTGCACATATACAAGCCTTTTTTAGGCATCTAAAATAGACTTTTTTAGTGTCTAAACTTTCGCAGTCTACTTATCAATCTTTATCGTAATAGCGTTGAGCCGCCGGTAGTCAACGTACATGCGGTTATCATTTCTTTCTTTGCGAACTAGTAGAATCGGACTAGCGTAAGGCGAGTTGGACTCCCTAATAATCTTATTGTCTAAAAGGTCTTTAATTATTGGCTGCAAAATTTCCTTTTCCGAATTTGACATTCGATAAGGTCCGTAAACGATCGCGGCCGATGATGAGGTCGTGTCCAATATACTGATCTTCGAGGATTATTGCCGTGACATCAATATTGGCCTCTTATGACAATTTTGATTCTACTTTTCAATTGACTGGTAATTATATTGCTCATGAAACATTTAAGTAATATTTTCTGATTACTCTCTTGTATCAGTAATTTTACCTTCTGCGCGGCTGATAACTTGAGGAAAGTACACGCGCTACCGCTATCAATCAAACACAGTTCACTTATATTATTCCATTAATCGTGGCCGTTTTTATAAATGCGTTAGGGTCTGTTTTTCCTTCTTGGATTTCATTAACATGTTTAGCGTTACTCCACATAGGGCATGGACAACAGTTTTCCTGTGCATGTCCCAAGCGGTTACATTTTTGAGTCGTTGAATTTGTAAGGTGGCGTAAATAGTCTCGGACCTGCTGTACTAGCAAAATTTTTTATAACGGTTTTAAAAGAAGAGGCAGCAATTTGTGGTTTTACAGGAGTCACTGCGCTCAAATAATTAGCTAGTGCAAGTCTGGCAATTCACGGCGCGAGCGGGTAGTGCAATTTTATCGTCTTTGATTCCCTGGATGACACTCTAGATAATGTATTCTTCCGGAATCGCGAGATTCAAACGATTAAGCTTGGCTGCTTTTATAACAATAGTCCCCTAAAGTTTACCAAAATGAACAGGGGTCGGAAAATTTTCCATTATTAAGCTTTTTATGTCCGTCCAATTCATGCACGGACTCGCCAGTGAATCATACCATTTCCGCGCATTGCCGCCTAATCAATTCGTCGCTAATTTACAAGCAGTATCTTGTGTCCATTTATGGTACATTATAAGCTCATCGATTTTGCGAACCCAATCAGTCGCGCTCTGCGAATTTTCCGCACTCAGTTCGAACAAAGGTATAACCGCCTCGTCAAGATGAATATTAGGAGAACGTGTACTCACGATTTTTTGCAACTCGGTTATCTGTCGTTGTAATGCTTCAATTGTTTTTTTGACTATCGTCACTTCACAATGGCGGAGTACCCGGTGGGTGTCGGGCTCCCAGATCGTTTCGCTTTGATCGATGGGACCGGTGTTTTCCTTTCGACGATGATGATGTTCGCTTCATTTTATCAATTCACTAAACAGCTGGCCTTAAAAGTCACAAGCTCAGGTCACAATTCACACACACTAATTGTCTTCGAACGTAGTCATTAGGTTGCAATCCCACTTCTGCTTAATTAAAATGATTCTTCTTGACCAAGGTAAGCGAACTTAAAAGTGGCACTAAACATAAATTCTCAAAATACCCATTTACAAAGCAAAAAAATAGGTAAAAACCCGGCTACTTGATTTTGTAGGTGTACGCGATTTTATTGCAAGCAAGTGTACATTAAGTCAAATTCTTGTAATTTTTTTGAATACGTTGCTTTAGTTTAACTTGAAGGCTTCTACGGCCGTCGTCCATTGTTGAATTCCTGGCTTCTGGTTGGAGCCGCGTCTCTCGGATTTCTTCTACTACCGGCACTTCGTTCTCCATTGTAGAAAAATTTCCTCAGGGCTGCTGCTGCTGCTGCTACTTCTTGTAAGTCGTTGAGACTCGTTGCTTTAGCTGCCTTTCTGTCGATGCTGTCCAATTATCAGCATGGATTTTTTGCTTTAGATGAGCCCAAGCTCAAAAGTTGAAGTATATTTGGCGGATTTTCATCTTTTCGTAAATAATTTATGCCTAACACTTCGAGTTTCTCAAGTGCTAATCTTGCATAATGACAACTTGCTCCATCAGTACAAGAGAGCATTTAACACACAATTCGCTGGAACAAAATAGGATTTTAGACAAGCATTGCCGTAAAAAGTTTTTCGAAAAATCAGAAATAAAGATTTTTTCCATTTAATGCCGATTTTTGCGATCACTGAGTATGTTGAGGACAAGATGTTTTGTGTACTTTATTTCGCTTTGGCATATCTTAGCACAACCAGAGTTTATTTTGTCTTTCAAATTTGTCTCTAGTATTTTGGAATCTTTATAAACCTCCAATGTATACAGGGTCTCCCAAATAGAGTGGGCTATTAAAAGTTCCCGGGGAAAGGAACATACAAACATTCTGAAAATTAACACACTGCCCTAGGAGAACGTGATCTTTCAGACCAAAATATTTTCGCTTTTATATCACTTCTGGTTATACCGGAAGTCCACATTAAATTTCTTATTTTAAATGGAATGCTACACTTTTTATTACAAATTCTCATTCTACACGTTATTCTAAGTAAAAGATATTAAGTCTTCCCTATACTTAAATTCAACGGTTTTTGAGATATCTTCAAATTTCTGAAAAAAATTATTTCGGCGGCCTTTCATTTAAGAGAATGTATTTACGACATTTTCAAATTTCAAGATTCAAGTTGCCTGTCATTTAAAAGACTAATGTACAGCCTTTCAAATCATATTCTAGCTATCATTGAAAAATTCACAGTGTGGTCAAAATATGGTTTCGAACCTTCTTCTGTTCAACTGCCCAAAACTCAGTTTTCGTAAATAGAACTTGCAGAATATTTTTGCGTCATGAGATGCAGGATCAAACTACATCGATTAGTAGTAGCACTCCCTATACCTATTTTCATTTGTTTTCTTGTTATCAATTATTGTTTCTTATAATGGCATACTTTGGTAGAATTATGATAATTTTTCGCAGTAAGTGTCGACAAAACAAAAATGCTTATTGAATTATAAGCTATATTAACAGATAAGTACAGATAAGTACAAATAAAAATAAGGAAATCGATAAAATTAACAAAACAGAGAAGAAGGAACATTAATAGTTAATCATCAAAGGATACGACACGATGGTATTTTTTGTGCAAAATTTCTACAAAGTGAGAGAGATAGGCTATCATTGTAAATATTTATTAGTTAGTTTGACTCTTGTCTCAATTATTTGCAAGTTTTATACACTATTTACGACCGTGTCATGCGGACTCTAGAATAATAAACAAAACTGTTTAATTATTTTTATTATTTTTACCACTTTACCAATTGTAAGTTTTGCTTTTGCTTTTTTAACAGAAATGTTAGCCCGACAAACAAAATTGTTTTTGAAAGTAGGTACACTTATTTTTTTAGACCCTTGTTTTCGAACATATTAAGTATTATGATAAGTATTTAATTTACCTATAGCTTTATTTCATGATGTACGGCAAGATAATGTTACGGTTTATTTATTTCTTAAAAAATAATAATTCAATATCTGTTTCTTTTTTTTCAAAGTTAGATATGAATAACTATATTAATGTCATTAATTAACACAATAAAATAAATAATTATTGATAACAAGAAAATTAATGGAAATAGGTATAGGGAATGCTACTACTAATCGATGTAGAATGTAATTCTGCATCTCATGATGCAAAAATATGCAGGGTGTTCTACTTAGGAAAACTGAGTTAGGGGAAGTTGAACAGAACAAGGTTCGACACCATATTTTGATCACCCTGTGAATTTTTCAATGATAACTAAGATGTGATTTGAAAGACTGAACATTGTTCTTTCAAACGACAGGCGACTTGAATCTTGAAATTTGGAAGTGTCGTAAATACATTCTCTTAAATGAAAAGTCGATGAAGTAATTTTTTTTAAAAATTCGAAAATACCTCAAAAACCGTTACATTTAAGTATAGGGAAGTCTTAACAACTTTTACTTGGAATAACGTGTAGAATCAGAATTTGCAATAAAAGGAGTAGTATTCCCTTTAAAATAAGAAAGCTAATGTCGACTTTCGGTTTAATCGGTATAACGGACAAGTGAAAATATTTTGGCCTGAAAGATCACTTTCTCCTAGAGCAGTTTGTTAATTTTCAGAATGTTTGTATCTTCCTTTCCCCGAGAACCTTTCATAGGCCAGTCAACTTGGGAGAGCCTATATAAGAAAACTTTTCCGGAAAAGCGAAATGGTAACTAACGCAACTTTTGCTCGTAAATTAAAAGACAATCAAGTGCAGCGTGCACAAGTGACATGTTATAGTTTCAGCAAGTTTTACGTTCGGGATCGTTACGATTTTTTGTGAATCTCGAACAATTATTTATTAATAAATCACGTCCTTTCGGGATGTTAATTTTTTGGAAGCGATCCCGCATTCGGGACTCTAGCCGCTTCCTAAATTTAAGAATGCTAAGAATTTTGCAGGGTGGCTGTAATTATGAACTGACACTTAAGATGAATTTATTTTTAAAAAAGTTATTTATTTGTCATTCGTAGAAGACAGTTCATAATTACAGCTACTCAACATTAGTTTTAGTATCATTAGATTTATGTCAGGAAAAGAAAAGTGTTCACGTTTTTTTGGCGGCGACAGTACAATTTATCATTTTTGGTATCCCTTCCATAATATTCATTTTTTTGCCTTTCCTTTATCACTTGCAATTTCTTCACGGCCTCACAATAATTTGTGCCGTTAAGATTAAAAACCGACTGTGACGTACTTCCCCATTCGTCGAGCACGTAAATCATAAACGTTTTATCGCGCGCGGAGTGAAATAAATACGGGAAATATGGGCTTTAAATTATGCAGGCAACGAGGAAATTTGCCGCTCATGTTATACCAGGGCACACAGAAAAATGAATGCGAGCGTAACAAGCGTCGGGCCGAAGCATTTATTAAATGTGTATTGTCGTTGATATCCGTGGAATTGGATGATTGTGTGCACATCATTTTATCCTAGCTCGTAACAAGAAAAATGCTACGTGATTTATCAACTTCTATTGATTTTTATGCGCCAATATAAAATTATAAACAATGAACAATCAGTAATTAAATTTAAGTGCAGGAAGAGGACAAGCATAAATTCAAAAAGCTCTTTTGTGAACAATATCTGAACTACTTATTTACAGACAGGCGAGGGTGAGGTGATACGGGCTGCGTCCGATTCGTGGTCAAAGCAAGCAACCCAAGGGAGAACTAAATTTTGCATCAGTCTAGGGATGACGACGGGTACCCGGGTACCCGTTTACTTAGATGGAACCGGTTCCTCTTTTTGAATACCCGTTACCCGATAACTACCCGATACCCGATAATTACCCGTTACCCGATATTCTGAAATTGCCGAACAACCAAGTAGTCTTCATTTCATTTTGCCTAATGTGACCTACATTAACATTTTGCTCGAATGAGCATTAATTATTTCAGATAATTCTATACTGGTTTTTTAAATTGTTAGTTGATACTTATCGGATAGTCAAGTAGTTGTCGGATATCGGGTACTTATCGGATACCCGGGTACTTATCGGGTAACGGATCGGGTAACGGGTAACTACCCGGGTATCAATAACGAGTACCCGGGTAGTAAACTTATCGGGTATCGGTATCCCTACATCAGTCGAACGGACGAATATATAGAACGGTCACGTTTTAAAATGCCGACCAGGAGTCTGAAAATAATTCGGACGAATCTGACTTGTTTGACCATTGTTTGACAACGAGTCGGACGCAGCCTTAATTAACTCTAAGATAATGATATTTCTTTTTAATCGAAATCGACACCTTTTTTGCAATTGTGTATACAGGATAAATTAAATTAAAGTACTACCCTAATTACCAGTGTACAAGAAAATATTATAGTCTAGTCTTTGAAATACCATATTCGCCATCCGGTACTCTATATGCTATTAAATTTTATCCTTGAACTTATGACTGTCTTTAATAATTACTCTTGTTTTATTAATATTTTTTATTAATTTCGAAGCTCTGTTTAACTTATTGTTATTGTTTGAGAAATGTTACTGCAGCATTAAAGTTGTACAAGAAGAAGAAATCTTATTAATTTATTATTTGGAGGATAAATAATATCATAAATTAAATAGTTATGAATGTTGAGGGTCCATTTTTATAGGACTTTAAATTTAAAGTTACTTTAACCTAAAAAAATAAATTTGCTTCCCTATTCTTACAGTGCCTTTAAATTAAAGCTTCCTTAAAGTCTGATTATGAAGACGACCATAACTATATTAACCAAATTTGACACGCTTTAATAATTTTGCCAGCCTTACTTTCATAATGAGGTGCTAAATGAGAATGTCAATTAAATCTCTTCTGTTGCCAAATATAAATTACTTAAATCCTGTTCCAAGAAGAACTAGCAGTTATTGTTTTTAACTACAGATTCGCCTAACATGCAACTAAAAGATTATGGTTATCTTTTTGCTCCACATTTCGGTTACACTTTATGCACATTGCATGCTTATGGTGTTTACAGATACTCAATAGAGTAAGTGGAACTGAAATATGAAATAAGTAGCCCCATCAAGAAAAAAATAAAATAAAAATGATTCAGAAGAGAACTAAAATTAGACTTGCATTGGAAAACTTACTGACAAAGTTTCAAATCACAAAAGAACTTAGAAGTGACTCAGTTTATCCAATTATCCAACTGTACCTTAGAAGTGATAAACACGAGAGGGGTGTGCGCAGTGCGGTGTTTTCGGTTTAAAGTGGTAGATTTTTGTTTGTTTTCATATTTATAAGCCTACTAGAAATAGTGATTTTATAAAAAAATATCTTATATCATTACCCGACATTTTTAAACTTTCTTTTATGACTACTGTAAAATCGCATAATTTGAACGAAATGAGAAGAGCTAAATTCAAAATCATCAACAGATTTATTGTACCACGTCTAGAATCTGAGTTAGGTATACGCAGATACAGGTAAAACTGTTGATGTGATTTATCGTATTTGAATCAAAACAATAAACAAAGACATAAACATGTGAAATATTTCTAATTAAAAGATGTTGCTTATGCGTCGTAAGTTAATTTCATGTAATTGACTACGAGGTATCAGCAAAGTTTTTCTCATGTTTTATATTGTTTTTCTATAAATAAGAACATGTTAATTTGGTGTACCTATTTTAGGTATGTTTACATTTAGCTTAACAGTGAAATAACATCTTTAATAAATTACTTTACGGTTGTTTATTTCTTTGTTGAAAGTATGAAATTTTTTATGACTTACAGACCTTATTTGTGAATTTTTGGACAACCTGCTTGGCCAGTTTTTTAATTACATATTCGTTACTTACACAGAATATTTCATTGACATGACATAGTGACCATTAAAATATTCTGCCTTCTTCAGATTATTAATTTACCAGAAGTTTTCGTTTGTGGATCCCGTGTTTTCTTGCTGTTTGTTCCGCAATGAAAGTTTTGCAAATTAATTTTTCTGTAGCAGACACAATTTCGGTATGAGAGAAATCAATCCGTTCATATCCGTGAATAGTGCTTTTAGGTTATTGTGATAGCTCAGACTGTTATTAATAAGCAGCAAGAATATAAATTTTTAAAAAATTTTCACAGATCATTGAACAACGAATACGTCTGTCTAAGAGATTACCGTTCTATACATATTTGCAGAAGTAATATTATTGGAGCTTGGCATTCGTACAGGTACAGATTTATCTCGCTTTCTATCGAATCTTGTTTTGAATTAGAACTCAATTCAAGATACAATATTCTTTTACTAAAATGTTTTTCCTCAATTATGAACAAATAATTTTTCACGTTTTATAAATTGTTTACCCAATATTCTTTTTGGAAAACAATTTTTTTTTACTATTGAACTTTGAATCAAGGATGCATTGAGTCTGAGTATTTATACAAACAGAGACAAATAATACAACAGGAAATAAAATGGCTAAAAATAACATATCAATACAAAAACAGCATTTCTTATATAACGTAAACTGTAATGTGAGACGTACAGTCCAGGGGGCACATGTCAGCGCAAACATATGTTCCAGACGACGATAAAATTAGTCCATATTGTAGTAGTAGTTATATAATGGGTTTACTGGGAATGAACCGTCGGAATTGCTGAATAGCTGAAGTCATTGTGTATGACATGTAAATTATAGGGTCCACATAGACACGAAGAAACAGCCATGCTTAGATGCAATTACAGATTTTAGCGGAAGCGTACTTATGTGAACAGTGATGATCAGACAAAATTATTTTTTGAAGTTAGTTTTTATAAAATTTTTATCAAATTTTTGACATATTTAAAGCATTTGGAAATATTTTCATACCATTTTATGTCATTAGTCGGCTAAAAAAGATGATATTGATGAACTACCTACCAACAAAACCATTTCAGATTTCTCGGTTTATGTAGTTTAAGCATAAACTTTCTTTTCGTTCAAATTCTTTTATTTTTATTATGAAAATTATAACATTTCCGGCGCTCAGAAAATTAACGCAACACGAATAATAAAAAATTGTTCAGTACGTAACAGAATTTTTAACCTATGTAGATGTTGTCTTTAAGGGCTCCGATGAAAAACGTACCACAATCTACATTAGTCGTCGTTCGCAGTCACTACGTAATGTATTTCTTAAATATTTAAACAAATCCAATGCGGCTTCGCCGTCGAGGAATTTCATTTCCTGTAATAACTCAAGTCGCACGCTACACGATCTCTTGTAATATGTACGAGCTTTAATTTTCAGTTACGGATTTATCACTACAATTAAACCCGTTGCGCCATGTATTTACACAGTACGTGTTTTCCTTTTTGTTACGCACGAGCTATTTGTAAGCGGTATTGTTATTATTAGAACCGCGTCAGCCATTAGTACCGCCAGGTACGTATTTAATTAGGGCGAAGCGTTCATAAACTAAACCGATCTTCTGGTCTAAAACTAAAAGCTTACAAAATTTTTCAAATTCAGTTACTTCGATCATCGGATCGACTGCTTAAGTTGTGTTGTAGTGAATGTATCCATCGGGAAACATCAAGTTTCTTGACTTGAACGGTTTTTTTTTAATATTTTTTACCTTATCTAGAGGCTTTATTTTAGGACCTAGGAAGAAACTTTAAAAGCATAATAAGTTATAGGGCTTTATGTCTATTATGTTTTAGAGTTATCATAAGAAACAAAAGTGTAGAAAAAAGTGCAAGCTTTATTTTCTCTTTTAATGGAACACTGTATATTATTTGATTAGACAAAAGGTCATTTTTTCCTCATTTCAAAAATACCGTGCCTTCAATTGAATTCCTCATTAAAGTGGGCTATGATTTCACTGTTTTTTCTCCTAAGATTTGCAGCACTGATAGCTGTTCGATTATTTAATTAAACAAATGTCAAATCGACACTTTGTATTTTCAATTAATTCAAAATGTTAGAATTACATCAGAAAATATTTATTGTTGAAAGTTATTTTCAAACCGGTAGAATAGAAAATGGACAGTTAGTTTATTCAGTTAATCAGTGTGTACAGAAGTTTCGACAACAGTTTCCTAATTTTGCTATTACTTATGAACAGCTAGTTAAACATATCCATGCTTGTGTTCTTACATTTCGTGAAACAGGATCACTTGGTCGCAAAACAGGGAGCGGAGCAGCTAAGAAAAGGATTGCAGCCTACATTGAAGATGTTCGGGAACGAATGGAACACTCTCCCAAGAAATCTATTGCGAAATTTTCACAAGAAGTTCAGCTATCAGTGGGAACATGTCACACTATTCTTAAAAAAGACTTAAAGCTTTATCCATATAAGATTCAAGCAGTCCACGAACTCAGGCCAGTAAATTTTCACAGAAAAACAGAATATTGTCAGTGGTTTCTTGATAACTTAAACAACGACGACATTCTTGACAAGAGTTTCTTTTCCGATGAGGCCTGGTTTCATCTCTCAGGGTATTTAAATAAACAGAATATGAGAATTTGGTCAGCAGAAAATCCCCATGAATTTGTGGAAACTCCATTACATCCGTTAAAAATTGGTGTTTGGCTAGCAGTGTCAAGAAGGCGTATCATCGGACCAATATTTTTTAACGACTCAGTAACTGTTGAAAGATACCGAAATGAGTTATTAGAACCTTTCATTAATCAACTACGTGATGATGAACTTACAGAAGGGTTTTTTCAGCAAGACAATGCTACTGCCCACATAGCTCATCAAACAATGACTTTCCTGCAGCAGTTTTTCGATAATCGGATTGTGAATTTTCCTGCAACGTCTCCGGATCTCACAATTATGAATTACTTCATTTATCCGCACATGAAAAACACAGTTTTTAGAACTACGCCTCACACAATCGAAGAACTTCGTGCGGGCATTACAGATGTGTGTGCTAACATAACCTCCGAACACTTAGCAAACGGGTTTGAAAACATGAAACGCAGTGTACGGTTATGTATTCAAGTTGAAGGAGAGCACTTTGAGCATCTACTTTAAACTTTAATGCTGTGTTTTTATTTCATGTTATGATCAGTACTGACAGTTAATGACAACTGTTTTCTCTAGAATTGAGTCGCCAAACTCATAAAAAAATCACAGCTTACTTTAATGAGGAATTCAATTGAAGGCACGGTACCTTTGTATGGTCTGCGATCGCTGTGTTTTCCACTAATTTGGAATACAAAACGGTCCTGTGAAACATGTCAGATACATGTCGAATACATGAAAAACAGAAACTTTGCTTTTTGTTTATAAAGTTAGGCTGCAGTGGCACTGACCGATTACTATTAATAATATTACTATTAATAATAATAATTAATATTATTAATGGTGTGCGAGCGATTAAAGTTTTAAACCAATATCACATCAGTTAGAGGAATGTTGTGCAAAATGATAGCATTTCATGGGAGAAAATTTTAATCGCTTGTACACGATTGTCCACCAACGATCAGTAGAATCGCAGCTTCGTCTATGTAGCCTTTTCTGGATATTGAGCTTCGTATATTTCACCAGTAAGTACTACGTTCTTGTAGCACTGTATACTATATACGTATAAGCGCGATCTAGTGAATCGAGCCCTATTTATAGTTCTGCAATCCTTAAGGGGCGCTTACATTACATACACGTCTTCAATAAATTCAAAAACAAATCTTTACAAAACTGTCGATTTGTCCATCGGATGCATCTTTAGCACAAGTCTTTGACAAATACTAACACAGGGCATCGTTTACACTGCCTGACTTGTTCGCTACATATCTAGTATTTAATAATTGAAATTAATCTCCGCCCACAATAATTTTATATCCGTAGATACGTATTTCGGCAGCTAAGCTGCCATCTTCAATATGCTACCAACTTAAAAGCATTTAAAAATTAATTTCATTTATTTCTTAAATCACAGTCTCCTTTATTAGTTTAGTATTTAATAATAAAAAAAAGTGTCGCTCATGGATGATGACGATCAATTTTTGTTTTTGGACGCGGCCGCATATTATTACTATGCTCTTTCTGGATCACTCTATCGTCAAAAGCCATCAGCTCGCTTAATAATTTAAAACAGCTGTTCTGCACATGCGTAAGTACCTTTGTATGGTCTGCAATCGCTGCGTTTTCCATTAATTTGGAATACAAATCTGTCCTGTAAAATATGTCGGATACATGTCAAATACATGAAAAATGTAATAATTGTATGAGACAAATTTCAGATTCGTTCCAGACATATCAAATAACATATAGGATACATCTATAATACAAATATGTATGTAATGTAAACTCCCTTTCATTACCAACGTTAACAAGGGCGCCGTTAGCTTGCAACAGGATACGGATGATTGGGATAAATTTTTTTAGTTTCTAAATTTTTCCATTATAAGATAAAGTAAGTAATAGCACTGACCGTATTGACAGGAACATATGATAATATAAGCGTGCTTCTTGTTTTGAAACATAATTTCACAGGTAATTTGATAAACAAAAAACAAAGTTTGATTTTTCAAAATTTTGAACCATATCATGTTTCTTCATCATTGCATTCAAAAAAGAATTCTCTCTTAAGAGAGCCAAAAAAATTAGGGGGTACTAATTTAAAATTTTAAGGTTACTTTAAATTATTTAAAATTTGCAGAAATGAAATTAGTTTTATTAAGGGCCCATAAAAGTACTTAAATTATACAAATTAGTTCAAACCGCATCTCAATATTTTCAGTAACAAGAAAGTTTCGGCAAGTAATGAAATCAGGAAATTTTGGTTTTTATAAAATTTTAACCAAGTTGGCCATGACAAATAATATTTGAAAATGAATTCTTAATGAGCTCTCAAACCTGCGCCTTTTTGCTAATTTAATCATCCCTCTATCTCTTCAAATACAGATGTTACCAATGCTGTCCCTATGAAATCCGGGCACACTGTACACTGTGGTCGTAAATGATTGGGCGTCCTTGAGAAAGTAAATACCCAAAGGTGATCAAAACTACTTTCCGCCTAGGGAATTTTCGCGTTTTTGAATGCTCCAGATCAGCTGGCAAGCAGTAGCGTTCGTGTATGGTTTGTTTATGTTTGCGTTTTCTACAATTTGCAGTTTAAATCATTCGAAATCAGTAAATAAGTATTTTTGAATACTATTATTCAGTTGACTTTGTTTTTACAAGTAAGTAACGTTCTTTCCGTCTCGATTTATGATTAATGTTACACAATTTTTAGGTTAAAATTACATCCGCACGCCTTTAAATTGGGTACATGATTTCTAGTAACTGGACCAAGAAATTTTTGTATGAAGCGGCACGTTCAACCATTTACGATCGCAGTGTACATACAATATGTATAATATGATATTTGGAAGTGCCGTTTTTGAAATATTAAGGCGGCCTGAAATTTTCTTTTATTATTAATTTATTGTGTAGGGTTTCGAATACTCGAATTCATATTGTTTTTAACGTTAATATTTTGATATTTTAAACTCAATTATATTACCAGTGGCTCTTTCAAATATCCACATATTATATGAAGGCGGTTCACCAATTGTTCCTTAATGGCTCAGAATAAGGTAATTCAGAACATTCGGATGATGAAAGCCTAAAAAAGAGAAGTGTTTACCAGCTAAAGAGGAGTGGAGTGAACAAAAACAAGAAGTTGAGATAACAGGGAAAGGCTTACAAAGGATGGAGTAGACCAAAAAGTAAACTACTCAAACCAGGAACTGAAAAAAAAGGAAGAAAAATGGGACCAAGATGTGGATCAATGTTATGTTTAAAATCAAAGTCTAGGAAATGTTATACCATTCCCGAAGAAGATCGACCGACAGTTTTAATCAGATGTAACCTGGGACCAAAGAAAGATCTACGTTTCATCTCTAGTATGTAAGCTTAATAGAACAAGATCGATGAAAGCTCCAGGAGAAATATCGAGACGAACTGGAAGTTTAAAATATACTATAATAGCTCTAGAGGGACAAGTTCTATCAGTATGTAAGAAGTTTTTACTATCAACCTTTGGTCTAAAAGAATCGACCGTCTCTAAGTTGGTCTCCTACTCTGGTATGCATCCACCTCAAGATGTCAAAAAATCATCTAGGTGTGAAACAAGAAGAAATACACCACAAAATATTGATCGCCCTAAACAATGTCTCATAGACTTTCTGGTTTCATTGCCAAAGCTTCCTTTGCACTATTGTAAGGCAATCCACTAGTAACATGTGTATTGAGTCAATCAATGGAGATTCAATGGCAACTGTTTATAGAGAATACTCAAGGGTTTGCAGCGAAAAATATCCCAACATTAAACCAGTTTCTAGGTACACATTTGATTACATTACAAAGAAGAAAAAATCAACTCATTCCAACAACCTAAGAAAGATAAATGTTATATCTGGTTTTGAGACTAAGAATATTGTCGAGAATACCTACCAACATCACATAGATAAGAAACAGTAAGCCAGTGAAGAAAAGACCTATGACAATGAGTTGCACTGAAATGATTTTAAACATCAGTGGTCATTTTAATATAACTTTTAAAAAGTGCGTGTCAGACCAAAGAAAACAAAAATTTGGTACATCTTCTTATCGTGTCAGCAAAAGGCGTGGAATGCAGTAGTGCGGCCAGTGCCTTACTTAAGGATTTTTTACCCTTCAGAAACATGACGTAACGTTGATTTTGCCTCCTTCTACATTACTCCTCTACTCCGGACCGTTAACACTTAAGCACCCCAATTACCTACATGTGGAAGAACTTGCAATAAAATATGTGCCTTCTGACTGTATGTGGTTTTATGACTGGCTGAAGTGTCAAGGAGAAAAAGAACCTACTCAGCCAGAAGAACATAGCTTTACAGATGATTAATCTGTGTTTATTCCAATCAAATTTGCAAGAAGCGTATTTTTGTGAGTATGTGAGCATTAAGTGCTAAAGTTTAACCTACATATGAATAAGACGTATAAATGAAAAGAATTCGTAATAAAATAGTTTTTTGCTTCTACTGAAAAAATTGCTAAAATGGAGCTTTCTCCTTTTTGCACCAGTGTCTTCAAATATTATTTATCTTCCTGTGGGACATTATACCCAATATCATCTAAATCGGTTTAGACATTCCCTTGTGATAAGAAAAATTAACTTTCTCTTCAAGAACTTTGCAAAAGAATACCGGCTTAACAAAGCAGTTTCGGATATAAATATCTTATTTTCAGCTCAGGAATTTGGTTCAGCCATATCCACGGAGCACAGTGGTCGAAATGCCTAATCGAGCTGTGCAAAATTCAAATAATAAGAGTTTATTGCTTTAAACGTTTTGAAAAATAATTCCTAAATAAAATTTATTAATTTTGACTCTCAGATTCGGTTTTCTTAATTCCAGATGGACTCGAAGAAAAAAATTGTAGTTATTTGAGTAACTAAGGGTAGGGCTTTTAAATGCAGATATAAAAAGTAGTAAACGAAATTCTCATATTAGTCTTAAACCTGAAAATGTGATATTTTAAAGATTTTGTTTCAATTTCGGGTTTCCAAAACTTTCCTCTACAGGTAATTGAACATTGAAGATACCATGATGTTAAATTTGCAAAAATTAATTAATAATAATTATAATTAATTTAAATTTTTAATGAACAGATAAAACAGCGACATCTTACGATCGCTTTTTGACCTGACATTGTAGTAGGATAGACAAATTGAAGTGGATTTGCTTCTAATAAGTCCCCCATGCAAGGCGGCCATGCTAGCTGTCAAAGCATAATGAAAGTTTTTGAAATTTTTTCTGCAAATCGTTTTTGATTGCAGTGAAATTTTTAAATCGATTCCCACGCTGTTGAAGTCTTTTGCATAGTAACTACTCATGTCCGCTGATTTTCGAATTCAGATATGTATGTGTAAAATCACTATGTAATTAATGTAAACAAGAAATTGTAAATAAATAAACAGTGGGAATAAAAAAAAGGAATGGGTGTCGTTATTACAGGTTTTCTAAAAAAAATGTTTTAAATAAAAGTTAAATAGCTAATCATTTGCCTCAAACTGGCGTTTTTAATTTTTTTTTGTGGCGCATGATGTTATAATTTTAAACTGTGACGTCATCAATAATTTTCTTTAAAATCCATACTTTTTTCTCTTCATGCTTTTATGAAATATTGTAAAGATAAGAAAAATTTCGAGGAATGAACATTATTTTGCGAGATTGTAGACTTCTCAAAATTTTTCTTATACAGTCCTGTTTTTATATGGCTGTAAAGAGAGAAAAAATATATTATCAATCTGGGTAGAAAAAAATTGAGATTGTAATTTAAAAAATCGTCGATGATGACATATTCCCAGATTATGACGTCACATTCCCAGATTATGACGTCACAGTCCCAGATTATGACGTCACAGTCCAAGATTATGACGTCACAAGGAAAAATGAAAAACGCCAATTTGTGGCAAATAAATAGTAATTTAACTTTTATTTAAAATATTTTTTGTAAAACCTATAATAGCAGCTCTATTATGGCATCAACCTTCCTTACTTTTTATTCACTCTGTATATTTGCTTGCAATTTCTTGTACATACTTTTTATTAATTAAATACAAGCATTCTTTGCGGTTGTACACAAACACATTTAAACTCGAATATCAGTGGATATAAGTGATTACTACATTATAAATTTCAACAGCGTGTCAGTTGACATAAAAGAATCATTCAAATTTAAAATGGTGCCTATTAATTGCTCGTATTACGTGTAGGAGAATTATCCAAAGTTTTGGAAAACACAAGTGGTAACAGTATCTTAAATACAAAGTGCACACTTTCTGGCTTAAGAAAAGACGAACATAAGTGTTTCGTTTACTATTTATGTTTGCTACTACTGTATGGGTTTGAAAGCCCTGCTCTTAGGCCCGGTTTCTGGAAGCGATTTATAGGCCGATTAGTTTAACTAATGATTAGAATGTGACACAATAAGCAGTATAACATAACGTATGTCACATTCTAAACCTTAGTTAAACTAATTGGCCATAAATTTCTTCCAGAAACCGGGCCTTAGTTATTTAAATAAATACAAATTTTATGACGTCGTCTTAGTAACTACCGAAGTATATTGCACAAAAAAAACACTGAATCTTTTAAATTGGTACTGCTTATTTTTATACTTTTGCACAGCTAGATTATGCATTTCCACCACTGTGCGGTGGTGTAAATTTTAGATCATTCCTATTCAAAATCTGAATTCTTGTGGTTTGGACGCTGTTTAATTTTATTTCTTTCATATTATTTGTGTATCAAATTTGCTGAAACTAGTGATTTACATCTGTAAAGTACCTACAGGATACTAATGATCAATCATGAATTAAAAAAAAACACACAATAAAATAGAATTTTTGCACAAGCATCATAAGGTTTCTATCAGCACCAGCAAGCGTGAGGAACAAATTGTGGTAACTTAAATTGAAACTAACATACGACCGTCTATTTGAAAACGACGACGGTGTTGTGAAGACCATCAAAATAACCGTCCCAAGTCAAATAAATTATTATCATGAAAGTATATAAGTGCCGCGAAGAACCTCCCTTCATAGAGGCAGCCACGTAGGTAGTGTATTTTAGTAGTGTCAAGGACTAACGTCATTTAGATAAAATGAACAACGAATTAAGTCAAGACATTTCTTTACAAATACAATTGACACTGTAAAAACATTAAGTTGAATTTATATGTACATTGTTGCTGCAACAATTTATATTTCAATCAGGTATCGGACCTCTCTGACGATCAATATTACTTTCCATCTGTTTTAAGGGATGATTGTAAAGTCATCGTCGTACCGGAGGGTGCTGTGAAATATTTTTCCCGAAGAATGTGGATGTGGGCGTGGCGAGATTATAAAATTTTCTAGGCTGCCGATATCTTTTCAATACATTCAATATTATGCTGCGCCGTAACAATGTAGAACACACACCTATATCTCTACGGTATTCAACTCTACCGCCCGAAGGAATGCGCTGATAACTAATGTAACCAATTTAAAAACAATAAAACGTAACAGGAGAATTAAAGTGAATTTTCTAAAGGCATTTTAGGATAACTTTCGTCGTCGGAAAATGCATTAAACTTAATGTAAATGGTAAGTACAAAGTTTTTTTAATCTCAAACCGGACAGAAAAATGAATATATAGCTATAAATCTATAGATTTATAGCTATATATCTACAGTACAAAGTTTTTTTAATCTCAAACCGGATAGAAAAATGAAGAGAACACACTCAACGTTTCGCTATAGATTTATAGCTATAAATCTATAGCGAAACGTTGAGTGTGAGTTTTTTTAATCTCAAACCGGACAGAAAAATGAAGGGAACACACTCAACGTTTCGCTATAGATTTATAGCTATAAATCTATAGATATATAGCTATAAATCTATAGCGAAACGTTGAGTGTGTTCCCTTCATTTTTCTGTCCGGTTTGAGATTAAAAAAACTTTGTACTGTAGATATATAGCTATAAATCTAAAGTTTTTTTAATCTCAAACCGGACAGAAAAATGAAGGGAACACACTCAACGTTTCGCTATAGATTTATAGCTATAAATCTATAGATTTATAGCTATATATCTACAGTACAAAGTTTTTTTAATCTCAAACCGGACAGAAAAATGAAGGGAACACACTCAACGTTTCGCTATAGATTTATAGCTATATATCTATAGATTTATGGCTATAAATCTATAGCGAAACGTTGAGTGTGTTCCCTTCATTTTTCTGTCCGGTTTGAGATTAAAAAAACTTTATACTTACTGTTTTCATCGGACAAGAACGAACTTCAATTAATGTAAATGTGTGGAATTAAAGGGTTGAAACAAAATAAAATATTTTTTTTAATTATTTATGTATTATACAGGGTGTTTCAGAAGGAATGGCATATATTTTAGCATGTTAGAGCACCATTAGAGCATTGTTAGAGTAAATTCGTAAAAAAATAGTTTTTAAAACTTTAACCGGAGAAGGTTTAAATTAGGACACTATTTAAATTAGAAGGGGCACTCTACGTTTCACTATCGCTTGATAGCTTCGTCGGGATTGAAAAAAAAAAATAGAAATTAAAAATCATTTTTCCAAACTATAAAAATTAAAAATCTTTTTTATTTATTTTGTTCAGTTCTGACGATGTTATCAAACAAGAATAGACTTCAATTAGAGTAAATTCGTTTGTACAGTATTGCAATTGGCTAAAATCTTACCACTTGGGATTTGGACACATCATACGAACTTTTTTCTTCAAAACAAATGATACTGTCTCATACTGAGATACAAAGTCTTTCAAAAACTATGATACAAATGGGAGTTTTTTTATTATCGATTTTTATAAAAGTTTATTGATGCCGGACGGTTTTGCATCTCTTAAAATCAAACTGGTAAATATCAGATGAAATTTTTCTTGAACGGTGTTCAATTAACTCTCAAGTACCTAAAATTTGAATTTAAAAGGTAAAATATTACTGCAGGAAGTAATTTTTGTTTCTTAAATAATTTTACTTTAAACTTGTAACCTTTTAACAAATTTGGATTTGACTCCTAACCACAATATGTTTTTCTTTTAAAAAACTAAATACGTATTTCGGCAGCTATGCTGCCATCTTCCGTAGTTGCGACTTTTATCCTACTAAATCACAGGAGAAGTGACGGTGTCATACCTATCGCTACCTCATATACTAAATGCGTCTCGCTCCAATGAAGCGTGCGCTTCCAGTAGTGAGCGCCTCACTGGGTTGCGTCAACTAAGTCAAGCAACACAGAACCTGCCAAAGGCCCGTGATCGGCGTTCCTTAAATCATTACTGGTTTTGTGTATAAAAATGGTTTCAAAACCGTCTAATTCCCTGTTGCTTGACGTTGCTTTTACTAACCTAAGATTACTTAAATCTATTTTATGACTGGTGTCAAAAATATGTTGGGCAACATTGGATTTTTCAATTCTATTGTACTTTAAGTGAGCTAAGTGTTCCTTAAAACGTGTTAGTATCTTCCTTTTTGTTTGCCCAATATATTTTTTAGTGCACCCTTGACAAGATATTTCGTAGATCCCTGATTTCTCATTTGGTTCAGTTTTGTCCTCGGGGTTTGTTAGTAAAAGTTTTAGAGTGTTGTTATTACTATATGCAATTGTGTACCCTTGTGTTTTGAAAATGTTATTTAAACCTTTAGAGCAGCTTTTGTCAAACGGAATTTTAATATATTTAGACGTGTTTGTTTCTGCTGGTAACAAAGTGGTAAATTTTTTTTTGATATTGGCCTTATTTACAATTTTCCTTAACATATTTTCTACAATATCTACTGAGTAACCATTGTGAATTGCTACATCTTTAATAAATTTAAGTTCTTTGTTTTACCTTTCTTTGGACAGTGGGAAGTTAACTAATCTATTGAGTAGAAAAGAATTTGCAGAATAATTATGTGATAAGGTATGTTGTGAATCATTAACAACAAATCTATTGGTGTTTGTTTCTTTCCTATATATATCAAATTCTAATTTGTTTTCACTATTTCTAATAACCAAGGCATCCAGGAATGGTAATTTTCCATTTACCTCTTTTTCAAACGTGAATTTAATACTAGGAAATTTAGAATTTAAAATATCTAAAAAATCTTCTTTTCTGCATTCTTGGTATTAAAAACAGCGAAAACATCGTCTACATATCTCTCATAACCATATTCTAGGGAAATAAGTACAATTTTTTTTGAGTAACGTTTCTAAATTACACATAAAAAGATTAGCCAGATATGGTGATAAGCAGTTTCAAGTTGAAGTCCCTTGATTTGTTTAAAAAATTCCCCATTAATTTGAAAACAATTTTGTAAGTTCCAGAAATTCATCTGTCTTCTGTTAGTCTATGTTGTTAGAAACTAGGAGATCTTGCATTTAGTTTAGCGTGGTGAGAATCGGGATACTGGGAAATAAGGATTGGACATCAAAAGATATCAGTATTTCGTCCTCGCTTAGTGTTAGATCTTTAACACGTTGGATGAAATCTACAGAGTTTTTCACAGAAAAAGCGTCTTTAGAATTGGAGAGTTTGATGAATTCGGTGTTTAACCACTTGGATAGGAAATAGGCAGGAGAGTTAATATCAGATATTATTGGTCTTACTGATTTGCCGGGTTTATGTATTTTTGGTAGGATGTATAACTTAGGGAGAATCAGATTAGAAACTTGTTTGTTACATTTGTTTATGAGAAAAGGACAGTTTTTAATAGCATCCTTTACTTCCCTGATTAGTTTAGGACAAGGATTGCGGTTTAGTTTAACGTACGGGCCACTATTCAGTAATTCTTGTATCCTCTGATAGTAGTCGTCTTTATCCAAAACCACGATTTTTTTACCCTTGTCTGCCTTCAAAAAGAAACAGTCCTTTTGGTTGAGACCTAACGGTACGGTATTGTTCGTAGGTGTCTTTCGAACTATATTCTGATGTATATATATTATTTTGTAATTGAATTTTGCATGCGTTTCTTACAAACGTCTTATTGACTTCATCTAACGATGAGATGGAACTTTCTATACTCGTTATGATATCGACAATCGGTGGTTTTTTTACGGTAGGTTAAATTTCAAACCCTTATTCAATAACGTAATTTCCCTGTTAGTGAGTGAAGTTGAATACTCATTGGCAACTAAATTTTCCTTTATCGAATCCTGGGTTGCAGATTCTTGTGGTAAAAGTGACTGGAGTTTTTTCTTATGAACCAAGTGTACTTTCTTCATTTTGTGTGCAATAACATCTTGCATGTCATTCTAGGACTGCAGCCAAAAGGCATATTCTATTTTGGTCAGGTTCTTGACAAGCTTCAAATGTAGACTATATTTTTCTAATTCTAATTTACTACGTTTACTGTACAAATACTTGATTTCTAAATCTAACCATTTTTGTTAGGCAGAATAAATGAATAAGTAAACGAATAAACATTGTAACCTTTTAGTTATTGATTTTTTTATCAAAACTTTATTGAGAAAAAAACTTTAATTTTATCTCCTCTAGCTGCTCTTCTCCGTATATTATGACACACCCAGTATAATGTTCCATTTAAAAGATAATAAATTAGGTTTGTAACTTATGAAATGAACAAGCTGTGTATTTTAAATGGTGCAGAATGAAAACCTACTTTTGTTAATACATTTTCTTGCATTTAAAGGGGCATTTTTGGAAATTTCCAGAGGTTTGGGATGCCTTGTAGAGGCTTGATCATTTGAAAAAAGCAAATAAAATTAAAGGAGCTGTTGCTATATTATTCCTTCTACTGTAGTTTATATAGTTTATAACACTACCGATTTTCATTGTTAGATTACAAAAATACATTTATAGTGAATATTAAAACAGAATTAAAAAAAAACCAAACAGTTCTCAATAAAATATTAATTTACTCTTAAATCTTTACTACCGTGTAAAGGATCAAATGTTATATCTATAATTTTATGGAGCACCCTGTAAGTCTCAAAATATTTTAGGTTACAGTAGATAAGAAATAGATCCTTATAATTTAGAAAATGAGTGAAGGTGACGTCTACCATCCAAAACTTTTATTGAACAATGAACTCATCCACTGATGGAAATTTACGGGTTGTGACGAATAGCTCGTTAGAGTTATTAGAAAAATGGATGTGTTTTTTTTAACATTATGTAAAACATTAATTGTTATTAAACTAAAAGACAACATATCTAAGCATGACTTGATACTGGGTGTTTCGAAATAAGCGGCCGACCCGTTAACCACAGATAGTAGACGAAAAATCAAAACAAAAGTCTCTATACAAAAAGGGTCAAGTATGCATAGTTTTTTAGATAAAATGCATTGAAGATTCAGATATAAATTAGATAACGGGCACTGGTCCAGCTGTCACAAGAGCAATGGATTCACGCGGAGTATAAAGAAACACTAGCGTTTACAGATAAAATAGCGACATCTTACGATCGCTTTTTGACCTGACATTGCAGTAGGATAGACAAATTGAAGCGAATTTGCTCCTAATAAGTCCCCATGCAAGGCGGCCAAGCTTGCTGTCAAGGCATAATGAAAGTTTTTAAAAAATGTTGTGCAAATCGTTTTTGATTGCAGTGAAAACCTCGAGCAGCCTCTGTACAGCTGTTTAAGTCCTGCTTGGGGCTTCGTCAGCTGTACTAGAACTTAATTCACGCGAACTGGGAGGATAAATTTGAAATTAAAGCCGCAGTCCTACTGATCGATCGCGGATAATCATGCACAGCGAATAAAATATTAAACCAATGAAATTCGCAGTTTTTGATACAATATATCCGTGACTAATGCGACGTTGTTTTAAAATATGAATTGCTTTCCATTTTGTCACCAATCTACTAGAAACTTTCAGTTGTTTATTAAATATTTATATTAAACATTACTATTTTCTCAATAACTCGTCGAACATCAGAATTGGACCCTACAAACTGTATATCATTGAAAAGCTTCTCAAAGACGCTATGAAATGGTGTGAAAAATATACAGGGTGTTCTATTTGAAAAAATGGAGTTTTTGTAATTTATAATTATTCATCTTCAAAAAATCGTAGTAAGCCTTGGAACATCCCTTCACGATTTGGTTTGATCTCGAATGATTGATCATAGCCTTGGCATTGACTGAAAAAAAAATCGGTTGCATTATCTTTAATGGTTTAGAAGTTACGAATTTTTGAATGGAACTTTGCATCCGGAATTTTCAAGAAACTCACATCAAAAAGTATGATTGATACGTAATAATGACTCAAATAAATTTAACGCAGAATTTAGTGCAGAATTCAAAAATGAAGTCAAAATGAGGTGTATCATTTAAAAAAAAAACGTAACTTTTATATTTTTATAATACCTGGACACCCTGTATACAAACGAAAATAATTTTAAAATGTACAATGGAAGCGCTTCTATTATACAAAAAAAATGAGTCGGTACCTGGAATTGCCAGAAAGTTATGGAATTTTTAAAGAGCTCTGGGACACCTGTATATGCAATTCGCGTTAAATTTTTTCAAATTTATTTTACTGCGCCCCCCTTTGAAGACTCATACGCCCCCCAGGGGGGCGCGCCTCAGAATTTGAGAAACGCTGCTCTACTGTTTTATAAATTATTTAGTAAATAATGTTAATAATGGTATTAGACATTTTAACACAAAGCGCTTCAATATTTGACGTAAAGATTTTTAGTATGAACTAAATTTAAAGAAATTTTTAATCAAGACAGTTCACACAGGTCTGACAGTTTGAATACACTTCCTTTATTCTGCTGTTTCAACGCGCACCATTTTGAGTTCGTGAATAAAAAGATTACCATAACGGTACATTTCTTCCCGCAAATTATTTATGAAATTTTCTGTTTGTTTGACATCCTGAACGCCAAGCCATGTCATTTGTTTTTTCCAAAGTACCATATAATCGAGGAGAACACAAATAAAAAAGTTAACTATTGTAGCGGCTTCAAATGAACACCCTGTATGTGTTACTAGTTTCAGTCAAAATTGAATGCCTGCGGACAGCTGAAAATAGATATCTTTCAGTGCTAATAATAATGATAAGTATATCGTTGGAGACATGCCGAGATGAAGTCTACCTCAAAAATAATCGAGATCGACAATGAACTTGAGCGTCCTTGGTTTATTTTTGTGACCAAGATAGTGTGAAGTAACATTCCGTTTATCACATTTCCAGCGGAATTTGATTTAAATACATTTGCGCGCGCCGACAATTATTACAGAGCGCCGCAACTCAGTTTCGTATAGACATGTGAGTACTTTATGTATGTCCAAGTCGGAAAAGGTGTTAGCCTTAGTAATTTTAAACTACAGGTTCTGTATTATTTACTTCACGCCGAGTGAGCTGAAATGTATTCTTTCAATTAAAACAGACCTATTCGCGTTTGAGTCTTATAATCGATCGAAACTGACGTAATAACGCCGTGATTAATTGGAAGAGACGGACAAAAAGTTCTGCGCCACTTTTACAGCTGTTTTATGATGTTATGCTCTCATGATATTCATCCAGACTTGCTGGGAGTGTTCATTCATTAGTGTCCCCTCTATAACATGTTCTCCCCACTCGGTGCTTCATTCATAATGTATATTATAACAGCTTTACTACAATTCCGAGAGTTCTGTTATTGTGTTTGAACGTTTATGATTGACATAGGGGACTCGAATGTATCTAAAAATTGAACTTTTTTATTATTATCATTGCAGTTACTGATCATTAGAGCTGATAATTATATGCACTAAAAATGTTTCAAGTATGCTGCATATATGCGGAAAAAATATGTGAAAACATACAGGATAAAATCAGATACATGCCTCATGAATTAAGACATCTCTAAAAATATTCAGCAACAGTGTTTATTATTTATTTTTAGACCTTATACAGATAACTTTCACTCTTTTGTTAGAAAAATTTATTTATGTTTTACAGCAAACAAAAACATACATCTGTCTAGCAAATACATACAGCGCTTTTTTACAGTGACCATTGGCATTTACGTGTAAAAAATTTGCCTTAAGCTCAATTTAGACGTTGCAATTTTTTATCCGATATGTAAAATAAATAATTTATCGTAACAAAAAATAAATTCGAGAACGTATTACACGTTAATTCTTTTACGTAGCATGTAAAATCGATTGTCAAATCTGACGGTCAAAAGTTTCAACTTTTCGTAATCATTATTAGCGCAAAATATGAAAAATGAGTCGTATTTAAAAAAAGCAGTAAATAAAATAAAAATTTTGTTGTGAAATGCCCACCAAACTGGGTTTATAAGGTTCAATTCTATCCTCTTCTCCTATGTCGGTTCTTCTTCATATATGCTTCAGTTCCTTACTAAATATACACTCGACAATTGCAATTTGTACATAGATTTTGGTCTTTAGCACTTATATGACTATGATGCTGGCCTCCTTTTAAAGGTTTTTGTTCGTCTCAGCAAAAATATTAGCAATTAATTTTTAATTTAAAAATTGAACAAATTGAATATTTGAACCAAGTCGCCGTTGCGAATATCTAAATTTACTAAAATTCACTAAAATTTAAAGGAAATTCATTGATCTGACCTTGAAATATTAGAAAATTTAGTAATAATAGTGTACCGAGTTGTGACAGCAAATATTTAGAAATTTTCTCTCGAAAACTCTAGGATCTTGATTAGATTTTCTTGCCGTTGACTTCAACTCATCATCACCAACTACCTACTTTTTGTACTAGCAGTTTCTAAACATCCTGTATATATTTAATTTTCTTCGTTGTTTATCAAAATAAATACTTATTACATTATAAAGAGGAGAAAAGAACAAATTCAAATATTCCAAAGCCTACTCGATGGTCCATAAAAAAAACCCAAGTTGAAAGTTAAACTCGAGAATTGATTGTGAAGAAATATTCTAAGAGCATTCAAATTCTACATGAAAAAATGCGTTAAGAAAGTACAAGTAATAAAAATGCATCTCTAAGAATGAAGAAGTTATTACGGGAAAACGAAATTTAATTTTTTTTTAATAATTCATAATTTTTTTTCAATTTTAAAACTGTTTATAACAGCCCTAATATTTAGTAACAATTAAATCTGAAAAAGATATCTGGGAACTTGTACCATTGCGGCCTTAAAATTTCGCACGATTCAGTTTTTCGTTGTAAATACGGTTTTTAGTGACTCGTCTAAAGTATTCAATCACTTTGAATGGCAGCTTCCAATTCGTAAAATTGAAATGTTTAAAAAATGGTATTGCTTATGTTTAATTTACTTTTCTGTTAAATTCTATTACTTCGGTTATAATAACTGAAAATTATTATTAATTTCCAATTATTTCTTAAACCACAGTCTCCTTTACTATTTTAGTTTTTTTTCGGTTCTAGTAGTTATCTCACTTTTTTACTGCAGTTAAAATATAACCATCAATCTGAGAACCGAATGACGTTTCAGTGTTATGTTATTAGTGTCAAATTTAAAGAAAAAGTCTGGTTGATAAAACCTTATTTCGATAAAAACAGGCTACTTGACAAAAAAAACGTGTGAAATTTTAAGGCCGCAATAGTACATATGCCCTAGTAACTTCCGCTTGCTGTCATTTTTCTGCGTAAAAATTGGAAATAATTATAAAAAAAATTGAAGAACAGTTTCGAAAGCCTAAATTTGCTTTTGAATATGCAACAAAGCTGTAATACGCTTCATATGCACTAATTCCACATATATGCACATATACCGGCTGTTTCAAATTGAGTGTGCACTGAAGGGATTTCCTAAATCGTAAGAGATACAAATTCGGTTAAAGGGAAGAAACGCTGCACGAATCAATACCTAATGGTATCCAGTGACAGAATGATCTTTTTCTTATTTCTTCTTGAGACATTAATGAAAATGTAAAAAAATCGATTTTCTTTCTTCCTCTGTATCTCTTTTATTATATATAATTTTGAAATTCTGATTTAACATTCTACAGGCACTTTTTGATTCTGCTTCGAATAAAGGTGACAGAATTGAAATCAAACGTTTCATCTTTCCACAACCATCTTCAGTTTCGATTTTTTAAATACAAGGTATATCTTTTTATTATTTTATTCCATAGCACTTTTTCTCCTGATTGTAATGGTATATCATACTGAATAGTTGATATTAATCTGAAGCTTAAATAATACAGATTTTTATATGAAAATTTTATTTAATACATAATTTCAAATTTTTAGTTCATTTTCTTAGCTTTAGTGTAAATTATAATAAAATATTTAAAGTTTTTCTGTATCAATGAATTTTTACCGACAAATATTAGGTGGTTCTAATATAACTTGCTAGACTAGTATCTCAGCTTTGGTATAGGAATGAAAAAGCCTAGTTTTGACTCACACTGTTGGGTTAAAAGAAAAAGTGAATACTAATTATACTAAAAATATTTAGATATTACTGAATAGTGTCTTCTACAAAGACATTGGCAGTTTAAAACTATTATTTTTGTGATAAATTTGAAAGATACTTTCTATAACAATGTAATTTTTTTAATTTCTTTAGCACTCAGTGGCTCTCAACACTTCACTATCTTTAATTTTTTTTTATACATGGTTAAGTCCAAAAATGGTACTAAATTTGGTCACTCATTTTGACGAGGTGAATTACCAGTTTAAGTTTTGCACGTTATATCGGAACCACCATCCATAATTTAAACAGGATAAAGTAGGCTTTATATTTTGGACATTGAAACAGTGACTAGCATTAAGATAAATAATGAGGGGAACTAAGAAGGCGAATATTAAATTGTAGCACAAATGTTTCGCAAATTCATGTTCGACACGCTAGGCAATACATAGGATTAAGAACGAATGTGTGTCTTGAAAACAGTGGAGGACATTTCGAAGATTTACTTTAATTTATTTATTTCACTTTATTTATTTCACAAATTCATGTTCTTCTTCTATAATTTTTGTTCAATTTATTTATTTTGATCTTGTAATTTAATATGTTTATACTGCTGTTTATTTGGTTTGTGTTAATCATCATTTAGATAATATTTATTGATTTTTCCTCTTCCGACAATTGAATGCTAATTGTTAATATTTAACAAATAAAAAAAGTAGTTAGGAATAAGTTTACTTCTTAGGAAAGAAAAACATAATGAAACTGTATCATACATCACCGAAATCTCCAGGAAAAATGCTATCGAATAGAATAATAAAAAGGTAAGAATATGAACTAAAAAATTTAAATTATGTATTAAGTTTTCATATAAAATCTGAATTATTTAAGCTTTATATTAATACCAACTATTAAGTGTGATATATCATTACAATTAGGAGAAAAAATGCTATCGAATAAAACAATAAAAAGACATAAGTTGTATTTAGAAAATCGAAACTGCTGATGGTTGCGGAAAGACGTTTGACTTCTATTACTTCTATTCGAAGCAGAATCAAAAAGTGCCTGTAGAAAGTTAAATCAAAATTTCAAAGTTATGTATAATAAAAGAGATACAGAGAGAAAAAGAAAATCGATTTTTTTACATTTTTATTAATATCTCAAGAAGAAATAATAAAAAAATCATTCTGTTAATATATACGAGTTAGACATTGATTCGTGCAACTTTTCTTTCCTTTAACCAAACTTGTATCTCTTACAGTTTAGGAGATCCCTTCAGAGCACACCCAATTTGAAACAGGCGGTATATGCTTAATAAAAATGAAAATGCGTCATTTTCCGTAATTCGTATAAAAAATACCTTGCATACCTTCAAACTCAATATGCATTTGCATATAATTATGAGCCTTACTGATCATTAAAACCCGAATTTTTAGACACTTAAAAAGATTGAATTAAACCTTGCGCACAACTGATGATATGATTTCATAGATACAATTGTAATGATTGTTTAAAACGCCAATCTATTTGTAGATTGCAGTAGAACTAAAATTAATTGCTTCTCTCCTATTCCCATTAACTTTTAATTTTTGTGCCATCTAGGCTTTCTCTTAAACTAATTCTAATTTTTGCTTACTTAAAATTAGTAATTTCTCAAAGTAACTTTCTTTACCAGGTTTTTTTTTCTTAATTGCTTGTTCCAGCACCGCTTTTACGAAAAAAATGTTTAGGTCAGTGCCGTATATTTTCATACTTTCATACCTCTTTAGATATTTCAGATTCCTATCTTATCGTCATTTCTTTTTAGTTATTTTTATTTCATCATGTTTGACAATGTTTCTTTTTAAATTATTTTGATTAATTTCTACTTTCGTTTCATTCTTCCTTCTCTCTTTCTTCTATTTACGATATGGGAAATTTCTGTATCGATATATCGAATATCAATACGTATCGAAATATCATGTAACAATGCATCGATACGTTTCGAAATATAAGATCGATAGGTTTCGAAATATTGGACAGAGGTTTAAAACAAAAATTACGATTTATTTTATAAAGATTCATCCACAAAAATATTAATTATTCACCGTGTTCGGATGTTTAACTTGTTATTCTATCTTCTACATTAAACGTGTCGGTATGTTGATATTCAACATCCGATATTTCAATACATATCGATATTTGATTATTATTACAAACTTGAGTCTCTTTCTCGTGTTCGAGTAGTATGGGTGCTTGGTTTATGTTAACAATGTGATCAAACTTATTTTAAGTCAAAGGGAAACGGATGACACGACTTTTATGGTTACCGGGAAAACTCGAATGGAACTAGAAACAATAACCGAGGATGTGTGAAGCAAAATAATGGTTTACTGGAAACTTCCTAAAAATGAATGAAAATAAGACACAGAAATTATTATTGCCTACTTGCAACTTACCTGAGAAAAAATGCTTCAAATTTCTTGGTTTATACTTCGATAGTGGCCTTGCATAGGACATACGCATTACTGTTTTACAAAAGCACTTGTCAACAGCTATATACACAATAAGAATAATCAAACGTAATGTTTCTTATCAAGCTGCTAGAATGACATACTTCGCAAACTTCCACTCTAAGGCGAGTTATGGCATATTAATATGGGGAAATTCGTCTGACACCGGAAAAATTGTTTTGCTACAAAAAGAAGCAATTAAAGCATTAGCTGGAGTTCCTTTTAACGAAACTTGCCGCCCAATTTTCAAAGTTCACCGTATACTTACAATAACATAGCGATGTTATTGTAAGTATGCGGTGAACTTTGAAAATTGGGCGGCAATTTTTGCGTATGTGTAACAAGCAGGCAAGTATAAACAGCGGTTTATACTTGCCTGCTTGTTACACACACAAGTTTTCTCACAATAGCGAATTTCATACATACAACACACGAGCTCAGGACGACATAAGCATTCTGTACCACCACCCGTCGCAAACGGGACCAAATTATCTCTGCCTTAAATTTTATAACAAGCTCCCAATTCAAGTGAGGCAAATGAACTGTAAGATGTTTGAAAAATGGGTGAAATCTTTTCTTTTAGACAAAGTTTTTTATAGTATTAAAGACTATTTGGAGTGTGATATCAAACTTTAATATGCTGTGACCTTTTTACATTTTCTACTGTGTGTTTTTTTTACCGTCATCATTACTGTGATTATTATTACTATTATTTTTTTATTATTCTGTGTTATTTTCTAAAATCTTATTACTTATTTGTCTTTTTTGCGTCCGTATTTACATAATTGACTCTGTTGGTTTTACAACATTTTATATTACTTATTTGTGATTGTATACCTATTTACACTTATTTTATTTATACACTTATTTTTATTTACACATTATTTTATTTATACAAAAAAATTTATCTGTTTATTTATACAAAAAAATTTATCTGTATATCTTTGTTATATACTCATGGAGTATTGTAATATTCATTTCACCCGCATTTACGTGTTGTCTGCTGATTGTAATATGTTGCTTTTTTGACGATTGTAACTATGTCCATGGGTACAAAATAAATATCTATCTATCTAAACAAAGAGAAAAATTTCACAAGAGTTAGAGTTTTAAAGCAAGGAAGTTCACAAGCTAATTTTTTAAGGTGTAATAAATAATGTCTTCGATTCATAATATACACATTCTGTATATATTTTGTCGCATTGTAGGTTATAAGCTTTATTAATTTCTTTTTTATTTTCCTATATCCTGCTTTGATATCTTAACTTTTGTTTTTTTTTTTAATTTTCCGTCACCGCCTATGTTTTTCGCAGGCCTTTTTGTTTTCTTTTTATTACTGTTTGTTTACCCCTCCCCCTGTTCATAAGCTTTTGTAAACTGAAAATGATAAGTTGTGGTTTTTAACTTTCAAATTATATTACAAAACAAACTCAAAAATTAAACTATTGTTAATTTAAATACCAGTAAGACCCATTCTTTTAAATTCACTGTAATTTTATTCTTGTGATATTCTTAGAAACTATTGTCTGTGTGCATTGAAGAGATCTCCTAAACCGTAAGAGATACAAATTCGGTTAAATGGAAGAAAAGTTGCATGAATTAATGCCTAATTCGTATCCATTGAGAGAATGATTTTTTTCTCATTTCTTCTTGAGTTATTAATAAAAATGTGAAAAAATCGATTTTCTTTTTCTCTCTGTATGTCTTTTATTATACATAATTTTGAAATTCTAATTTAACTTTCTACAGGCACTTTTTGATTCTGCTTCGAATAGAAGTAATAGAAGTCAAACGTCTTTCCGTAACCATCAGCAGTTTCGATTTTCTAAATACTACTTATGTCTTTTTATTGTTTTATTCGATAGCATTTTTTCTCCTAATTGTAATGATATATCACACTTAATAGTTGGTATTAATTTGAAACTTAAATAATTCAGATTTTATATGAAAATTTTATTTAATACATAATTTCAAATGTTTGGTTCGTTTTCTTATCTTTTTATTATTCTAGTCGATAGTATTTTTTCTGGTGATTTCAGTGAGTATAAAACTTAATACAGTTTTTTCAAGTAAAGTCAGAATATGTTTTTCTTAATAAGTAAATTTATTCCTACCCACTTTTTAGTTGATATTAATTTGAAGCTTAAATAATTCAGATTTTATATGAAAATTTTATTTAATACATAATTTCAAATTTTTTGTCCCTTTTCTTATCTTTTTATTATTCTAGACGAAAGCATTTTTTTCTTTTGATTTCAGTGAGTGTAATACTTAATACTTTTTTTCAAGTAAAGTTGGAATATGACAAAAAAACTGATATCGTTTCGTCATGTTTTTCTTAATAAGTAAATTTATTCCTAACCTCTTTTTTTATTTGTTAAGTATTAGCAACAACATTCAGTTGTCGGAAGAGGAAAAGTCAATAAATATTGACTAAATGATATGAGGTGGTTAACACAAACCAAATAAACATCAGTATAAACATATTAAATTACAAGAACAGAATAAATAAATTGAATAAAAATTATAGACGAAGAACATGACTGTGAAATAAATAAAGTGAAATAAATAAATTAAAGTAAATCCTCGAAATGTCCTCCACTGCTTTCAAGACACAGATTCGTTCTTAATCCTATGTGTTGTCTAGCGTGTCGAACATGAATTCGCGAAACATTTCTGTAAGAATCTAATATTCGCCTTCTTAGTTCCTCCTTATTACTTATCTTAATGCTAGTCACTGTTTCAATGTCCAAAATATAAAGTCTACTTTATCCAGTTTAAATTATGGATGGTGGTTCATATATAACTTGCCAAACTTCAACTGGTTAAAACGAGTGAACTTAATCATAAAAAAAATAAAGATAGTCAAGTGTTGAGAGCCACTGAGTGCTAAAGAAATTAAAAAAAAACATTGTTATAGAAAGTATCTTTCAAATTTATTACAAAAATATTAGTTTTAGCTGCCAATGTATTTGTAGAAGGCACTATTCAGTAATAACTAAATATTTTTGGTATAATTAGTATTCACTTTTTCTTTTAACTCAAAACTGCGAGTCAAAATTAAAAGCTAGGCTTTTTCATTCCTGTACCAAAGCTGATATACTAGTCTAGCAACTTATATTAGAACCACCTGATATTTGTCGCTAAAGTTCATTTTCGTAAGTGCAGTGCACAACTTTAAATAGTTTATTATAATTTACACTATAGCTAAGAAAATGAACTAAAACTTTGAAATTATGTATTAAATAAAATTTTCACATAAAAATCTGTATTATTTAAGATTAATATCAACTATTAAGTGTGATATACCGTTACAATCAGGAGAAAAAATGCTATCGAATAGAATAATAAAAAGATACACGTTGTATTTAAAAAATCGAAAGTGATGATGGTCATGGAAAGACGAAACGTTTGACTTCAATTCTATTACTTCTGTTCGAAGCAGAATCAGAAAGTGCCTGTAGAAAGTTAAATCAGAATTTCAAAATTATGTATAATAACAGAGATACAGAGAGAAAAAGAAAATCGACTTTTTCACATTTTCATTAATATCTCAAGAAGAAATAAGAAAAAAATCATTCTCTCAATGGATACGAACTAGGCATTGATTTGTGCAACTTTTCTTCCATTTAACCGAATTTGTATCTCTTACGATTTAGGAGATCCCTTCAGTGCACACCCAATTTGAAACAGCCGGTATATAAGCTACTTCTCCTGTAATTTTTCGGACAGCGGAATTTGCGCTTATTTGCAGTATTTAATTCAATATTTATTTTCAAAGCCGTGTTTTAAAGAAATAATTCAAATGTTAAACAATTTGCTAAATATGAATCACCGCGCGCCGGCGATCGTCGTCAATATATGAAGTCATTAGGAATACACCATCTTTATTACATTAAGGAAAAAACTAAGGAAGTGTGAATTCCATTTTACGTAATATCCAGGTTTCCTTTCACTACTCGACAAGTGTCATTTATCATTAAAATCTTACTACTTGAAATTAAAAAAAAATAATTATATTTTATACTACTCATTGTCGGTTTTTTAATCATTTGAGATATTTGGCATTTAATATCTGAAATTTTTAAGAATCAAAATAACGTTGATGTGTACTATTAAATTGATGATTTCAATGATGATTTCAAGTACGTTCGTTATTACATAAAAGAAAGAAAAAAAAGGAAAACCTAAAAGGGGCGATGTTATTTGTCAACGAAACTCCTAGAGTAAATACAAAAATTCTTAAGGTAGCTTTCTAAATGGAGATATTCCAATTACGACTACGTCCAAGTCATAAAACTTTATTTACGGTTAGATGCTGGCAAAACCCTTCAAGGGATGGGGAGTGCGCGTTAACCGTAAACGAAGTGGACATAATAGGCCTTATGAATAAAGTTTCAAGAATTGCTTTTTCTTGAAATTTACTAGTAAATGCTTAACATCGAATGAATAAAATCTTTAGCAATTATTTGACCTTGTAGCAATTGCTACGGCACTAAGAAAAAGCTTATACTAAAAGGTTTTGCTTAAAAATTTCAGGTATTTGCTTAATGTATGAATGAAAGGAGTAATAGCTTTTTCTTTTAAGCATTTGCTTCAAAAATTTTAAGGCTACTCTACCCCAGCCTTGCATTTGCTTAAAGCAATTATAAATTGAATATTGAATATTGAAATAATGGATAATATTAGATACCGTCAACATCAGTTTTTATGGATTATATTACGTTTGTACGTTTTATCAAGAATCAACTGATTTCTACAATGCGTTAATAAATTATTTAAATATACTATTGCTATGAAATTCTTAATGCTGCACAGTGAAAACCATCTTTGCATTTTTATGAGTTTTATGCGGTAGAAATTCCCAAGTTTGACACGTTTGAAAGTTCAATCAAATAAAACGATAGTTTCAAAGACAAACAAAATCTGTCAAGCTAAATTGCACAGCAAATGTTAATCTAAATAATAATTATAACGAAATATAGTTCGAGCATTAGATTTAAACTATAATTTTAAAAAAATTTTTTTGTGCAAATCGTTTTTGATTGCAGCGAGAACCTCGAGCAGCTTCTGGACAGCTGTTTCAGCCCTGCTTGGGGCTTCTTCAGCAGAAACGTAGCTCGACATTCCCGCTGCAGACCAAAAACGACTTGCCCAATTTATTCGCAATTGCGATGTAAGAATGATGAACATATAAAATAGCGACATCTTACTATCGCAATCAAAAACGATTTGCACAAAATTTTTCTAAAATCTTTCATTATGCTTTGACAGCAAGCATGGCCGCCTTGCATGGGGGACTCATTAGGAGCAAATCCCGCTTCAATTTGTCTATCCTACTGCAATGTTAGGTCAAAAAGCGATAGTAAGATGTCGCTATTTTATATGTTTATAATTTTAAAATTTTGTTCGTTAATATTAAAATGCATTACTTTCATTTAAAAAATAGGAATTGTAAAAAAAATTCTTATACTACTGAAAAGAATTAAAAATGCCTTTGAAATGACCCCTCATTCCAATAAAAAAAAAATTAAGACATAACTGTCATTCGAAGGGGGTAGAAGGGTGAAATATTAAATTCTGCTAAAATAATAGGGATATCATTTTATAATTAAAAATCTGCGTGCTACAGGATTTTACATAAAAATCGTTCAATTTCGTAGAAAATTAATTTATTAAATCAAACTTCTTTTTCACTTCTCCTTTCTTACTGCTTATTTTTTTACTTCTTGTTTAGTTCTAAATGAAAAATTAAAAATAATCATATAATTAACAGTTATTACTTGCAAGGCTTTCTCTTTTTTATGTGATTTATTTAAAAGAATTTTATTTTCTTTAAATTTTCTGGCAAAAATAATTTTTGTCTAACTCGGCTTCAATATCAACTCTCTTTATAACTGGTATCCGATATTCTATTTAAGCGAATAGCACTTTGATAAAGATATTTTAGCTAAGCAGATGAGCGAGTCCGCACAAGAAGTACTAGCAATTTCTTCAACGAAGCCGGAAAGCTAGCAAATGCTTTTTCTTAAAGCATTTGCTTTTTCAGCTTTTGCTTTTGCTAATGAGCAAAAGCTTAAAGCAATCCCTTACTTTTTATTCATCAGGCTCAATAAGATTCTTTGAAGCCGTTAAAGAAAAAACAAGCAGACACTGGAGTTTTGTGTTTACTTTACAGATATGGGCAGCGCTGACCGCGTTCTTTAATTAATCAGTGGCATGCCTGTCTACATTAAAACACGATTCAGGTAATTGGAATTAGGAATTTTGCAGCAATTTATTGGCCATGTTTCCAGAAATAACAATGTGATTAGCGCGTCTAATTCTGCGTGTTTACGTGCTTTATTAAAATATTTACACGAAGTGACCATACCTCCAATGTAATATATTTGATAAATGATAAAAATGATATCTTTTTTAAATGTAAAAATTAAAAAATTGTCATAATTTGGAATTGTTGGATAAATTAGATACAATTTTAATAGGTTCTGATAATTTTTCATAAAATACAGGGATATTCACGGTGAATGTCCTATTAGATTATTTTGGAAACTATACATTACAGGACGCTGAAAATTAGGATGTGGTATTAATTAATAAAGTTCTATTCAAATAATGTAAAATCAATCCTGGGGTACTTCTAGTTGTATCGAAAGTCAATACTAACTTTCTTATTTTAAATGGAACACCCTATATATTATTAAATTTTTGTATTCAGGTCTACGTCACTCGTCCAAGCTGAAGCTCCATTTAAAGTCATCAGAATAGTTGCGTTGTTATGGTAACGACACCGACCGTGCATGCGCCGTGGATCGCGACAAATCAAAGTCGCTACAGTCTAGTCTAACGTCACCAGAGACCGCACGAACATCCCAACCAGCGCAACCAGGCATTCGGCTTTATGCATGTAAATTGAAGCGTATGAGATAACTTTCATATATTAACTTTGGGGGTTGACCTACCTAGAATTGATTCTCCTGGTAAAAAGTTGTTACCGTTCAATTTGTGCCCGGCCCCGAGACACCCTGTATAATGAATTTTTGGCGGAATTTCGCCGCCGACATTTCGAGTTGCAAAATGTGGTACAATCGTCGGAAATGGCACAACGTGACGGCGCAGGATTTGACCCTTGATATTTCAATCCTATTGGTTCGTGCTGACCTAAGATTTTGTAGTGATTGGCGTTAATACAGCGTTTCTCAAATTGTGGAGAGCGTCCCCCTGGGGGGGGGGGGGGGGGGCGTAAGACCTCAAAGGGGGATAAATATAACAAAATTGAACGCAAGTTTCAACCAACTAATTTATGATGTTTTTTTTACAAGAGATTGTTTATACATACAATCGCGAGCAATAAATATATGTCATCATTAATAATTGGCAAAGGTTGGCACTGAACTTGCATTTTATTAAAACTAAGGAGATTCGTCTCTTAACTTTGAATGCTAAGTCTCTTAAACATTTAATTTATTTTGACATTTTCGTGATAAGGATCAAATAAAAATTTCTAATTTGTGGAATTAAAAGTGACATTTTTAGAGATAGTGATAACCAAAATTTAAAACTCGAAAGTGTACTATACCGTGAAATTTTTTTACTTTGAAGATACATTGTAAATATTCCACACGTTCAGTTTTAGAAAAAAATGTTTGAATGTATTTCAGGATATGCAAAGAAGCTTCAATAAAACAAATGTGCTATTACTGTCAGTTATGAAATCTTTAAAAATTACTATGCAGGGGGGGGGCTGATCATAACAGAGCTGAAAAGAGGGTCGCGGAACCTAAAAGTTAGGGAAACGCTACGTTATTATCTTGTCCTTTTCTTTTTTTTTGTACCCCTCTTTTTTCCACGCGATATCCCGAAGGGAGTAGAAGTGGTTTTTGCTAAAATTCGCCCCGTAGAGACCGCACGTGTTTTGTGTGGGTTTTTGAACCCTTTTTCGTGGAGTGAATTTCGCCCCAGTTTGTGGTGGTGCATTTCCCAACGGCTTGGCCGGCTTAATCCGCTGTCTCTACGAAAACCAACGCTTCGGCATTCTCCACGCCTGTTCCCGAAGTAAGGCTTTGCGAATAGGTAAGTTAATCATTTTGTGAGACGGATCGCTTCGAACGTTCTTATCGCGTAAATTCTTTCCCTATCAGGCTTTTCGTTTTCGTTTTCGTCTTCGATTCGTTCGGATTCAACCGATACCTCCCCTCTCTCTCTCTCATAACCTGCGAGCCGCTAAGCCCACGGACACGCTCTACAGATCCTCCCGTTGGACTCCTCGTCGAAGTGCTTTAACCTCGCAGACCCTCGTCGACTGGAATCGACCTGGACGCGACGTGGAAGACGAAGACTACAAAACAGGTCGGACGAACCTTTTGTTTTTATTGTAGTCGTTGCCTGTAATTTGGGAATTTGCAGTAACTTTAGTTACGATTTGTCGCGTGTTTCGACGAAGTGCGTCTTTGCGCAATTCGACGTGTCCCTTCCGGACCCCCATTTGTGAGCGATTAATTTGTGTGTTACTGCGCCTAAATTTCTGGCCGATTTTATTTCTAGATATTTGTTAACGTGAGTTAGTTTAATTTTAGGAATTGGTTACTTGTGTTTTTAATTTTCACCCCTTGTGTCATTTTGTAATTTTCTTTTAAATCTTCTGTTACGTTTACGATTACGGTTCGCCTCAGAGAGTTTAAGCGAGTTTTAAGCGCTGAATTTCGCTTATTGATGAATCCAGTATTACAGCGTTTGCATTTGTTTTATGTAAAATAGCCCCATAGCCAAAAAAATTAAGTGCGCCTTGATTTTCTTCTCGCGAAGAGTTTAAGAGAACCCACCCTGTCCTATTCAAGCTGGCCGGCGACGTCGAAACGTCCATCACGGTGCACAGTGGGCGAAATCTAGGAATTAGCTGGACAAAAATGTAAAAAGGCCTTTACCTCAACATTTTTTTTTGGGTTCAAATTGATGAAAATCAATGGACAGTATATTCAGTTATATAATTCACTTAAAGTATGCCATGAAATCAAAGTAGTTCATCTGTTAAACCGGTAATGGCCGAACGCAGCAATTTAAACAGCGCGTCAATATACGTAGCTAAAACTTCTCCTTTCTCACGTAATAAGTATTTTAACACAGGAAAAGTACATGTGCTATATAATATATATATATATATATATATAACATTTTTCGTTATAAACAGTTAATATTTGATTAAGACTGTTATGAAATTGGGTTTTTGTCGGACTTTGAACTAATCACGAGAACTTTTTTATGTTTGAAAGTGTCTAAAAAATAGTTAAAAAATGGTAAACTTGAAACTTTTTCCATTTATTCAGGAAGTAAGGTTTTGATTTTTTGCAGAAACATTTGCCTTTTTGCGCCATTTTGAAAATTATAGCCGTCTAGATTTCGCAACATATTTTCTTATTTCTAACAGTAATGTACTGTTTTATTTCAAATCAGAAAAAAATATTGTGAAATCGAGACGAATATAATTTTAAAATGACAACCGTACAGAACTCAATAGCAAATTTTATTCTATTAAATAGTTTTTATGAATATAAATGAATAAGCTAAAACAGGAATCAATCTAAAGGATTGCATTGAATTCCTTAGAAAGTTGTTGTTGAATCTTGTGCTTTTGCAGCAGCCGTACCGTTTACAGTGAAGTTGGTAATAATGCTTATGCTTGCCTTGATAATGAGGTTGGAAACCCTATGGTGAATGTAAATCATGTCGGTACGAAACCTGGAGTGCGTTCAGGAAAAGCACCTAGGTAAAGAAAGTTGCCCTCAGTCCTTCAAAAACTACAAAGTGTCACCTGCAGTGTTACACTTTAATCGTTCAGAAAGTACCGCAGATTCATCCGCGAATGACCCTAACTTCCCCATTTCAAACGATGGTTGAAAGTTACCCAAGATGCCTGGGAGCATGCGTAACGCTTGTTATTCATTTTTCTCGTGTACCTTTCTGTATTTCTTGAGTAAATTAATGTATTTTAAGGTTGTTTATGGTTATTGATGGTTGTTTTTTTTTCGTCAATAAGATGAAGACGTAATATATTTTAATAAAACGGAGAAATGTTAGTGTGTAATGGATAATAACGAATATTTAATTCATAATTACAGATAATGGACAAAGTTCATATTCAAAATCCAAAATTAAATTATAATTTGACGAGAGTACTTATTTAACTCCACCGTCATCGTTCAGACACTTGGCTTAGATTTTCTCCCACAGCGTATTACACAAGAAATGTAACTCTTACTGTTGGGTAGGGTACCTGAAAGCACTCCTGTTGTTGTATGCAAAGGTAGACCTGGCAAAATAATGGATAATCCTGATGGGATTTCTAGTGACACGTTACAACTTCAAGTGGATATTAAAATTAAAAAAAAAAAACGACAATGGGTCTACAAAGACCAACGAAAAAGTGACGATGCTTGAAATCGCAGCAGCCGTTCATCACGCAGTCAAGTATAATGACATCATCAATTTAAATAATTCATCTTCTCGATAAATGTTGAGCAAAAAATTGCGAGCAGGGAGGATTGGGCAACAGTGGTAAAAAAATAAGAAAACAAAAAATTTTGTTCTCATTGAGAAAGGAGTAATTTTAAAGTCAATTCCGCAGACGTGTCTCTACACTTTTACCGTCTTCACCCGGAAACTACCTGTGAAGATGTTGCAATTCACGCTAAATGAGAGGTATATATGGAGTACGGCAAGGATCGAATTTCGGTCGGTCCTTTGCTTTTTTTAATTCTTACTAATGATTTATCTAAGTGACAAATTAGTATTTGCAGACGATTAAAAAAAATAAATTATACTAGAATTGATATAGTACTTAGATTGCTTAGACCTACAATATGCTCTAGAATTGATTAAAACTTGGTGTACTAGGAATAGCTTGAAACTGAATCTAAACAAATGTAAATCGTTAATGTTCCATAGAAAAGTTATTCTCATTATGCATAAGGCATACTATAAATTTGTTAATACTGTTTCGGTGTGTTTTGATCAAATGAAAGACCTAGAAGACATCTTTGATTCTGCTCTCAGCTTCTCTATTCAGATTAATAACATGGAATTCAAAGTATTGCGCTTCATCATCAGAAACAGTAGAGATTTCGTTGACGTGCAAATTCTGATTAATTTATATTATTGTTACGTTTCTAGGGTTTAAATTAATTTATTTAATTGAATAAAACACTCAACTTAACCGTAATTTAATAATGCTTACAATCTAATTTATTCCTAACAATTTATTTACACACTAAATCTAACTTCGACGATTGCTATTTAGAATTCGACTGGCTCCTGAGTCCACCCCGGCCGATTTTATATCCTTTGCTGCCTTCGCGTTTATTCCAACGCTGGAAAATTCGAGCTCGTTCGATGGTGGCGTGACGGCCGATTATGCATAATAATGAACCGACTTCTTGACGCCTTCAGTGTGACGCAGTGCTGAGTGGCTCGCCACACTGCCCCCTTCTTAAAAACGTTTCGTCTCGAAATGTTCCTGGTGATAGTCTTGAAGGAGGATGTCGGAATCTACATGCTGGCCCATTCTTGCAATTGTCTTACAGTCAAGTCCGTCCAATCCGCAGCCCAATTTGGGGATGGCTAACTTCATCTGGTGGTTCTTAATTAGCTGTCTCCTCAAGCTATATATATTAAAAACGTTTCGTCTCGAAATGTTCCTGGTGATAGTCTTGAAGGAGGATATCGGAATCTACATGCTGTTGCTGTCTGTTACCTGTGGGTGGTGGCTGCAGACTAGGACTTCAATTCCCGTTCTATGGAAGATGACTTCCAGCATGCTTCGAATTACTCTCCAGTCTAGTCCGTCCAATCCGCAGCCCAATTTGGGGATGGCTAACTTCATCTGGTGGTTCTCTATTAGCTGTCTCCTCAGGCTATGTAGGGCTCTCCACATACTTTGATAATCAGGTTTACCGCTTGGTGTTTTCTTAGTGACTAAATAATGTACGTGGCGCCTCCGATCTGCCGTCGAATCGATGATCTGCAGACTCTTGCCTACCACGGGATGCTGTCTTCGGAGCTCCTCGATTTGGCCAAATTTCTCCTAAACACTTGAGCGATTCCTTTGGACATTTTCAGGTCGTCTGCTACGCAGCGGGCCAGACGTACTCTAGTGGCACTTTAAAGAGATCTTGTTGCTTCTCCGTGGTCACTCCAAACCGTGCCTTACTTCCTTCGGCGTGATGAGACATGAAGGTTTAGAAGCTCATTTCGGAAACTTGCGCCCTTTGTACTATCCCTTCATCTGCTTCTCCATGGTAAGGGGTTATCCGGTTGAAGTGGATTACTTTGGTTTTGCCATGGGGGACCTTCTCGATGCGGTAAAAGACATCGTTGATCTGTTTCATCATTTTGTAAGGACCTTTCCAAGAGGTCTGCAGTTTTGGGGATAGGCCTCGACATCTTTGGGGGATACAAAGCCAGACCAGTGCTCCAGGTTGGTATCCCCCGTGTTGAGCGTTAATGTCATAGTGCTCCTTCATCCGATCGCTGGCCGTCTGTATATTTTGACGCACTTGGTTGTGGATGTCGTCCATTTTTCTGCGTAATTTGCTCACGTAATCTTCAGGTCGCAGGGCAGTCTCGGCTCTCGCCCGAATACCACTTTCGCCGAAGTCTCCCCTGTAGTCTCATGAACGGACGAGCAGTATGCCATTAGAAACAGGGGAATGTACGTGTCCCAGTCCCTCTGATGATCGGAAACGACCTTGGACAAATGTCGGTTGATGGTTCTGTTGAACCTTTCCAACATTCCGTCCGACTGTGGGTGGAGTGCAGTTGTTCTAGTTTTTCGTACGCCGAGCAGAGTACACACGTTCTTGAACAAGGCCGATTAAAACTTTCTTCCTTGGTCTGAATGCAGTTCCATAGGTGCACCATACCGACTGATCCATTCCCTGACAATCTGACTTCCGCAATAGTGACTGCCTCTTGGTTAGTTAGGGCGTAAGCTTCAACCCACTTGCTAAAGTAGTCCATTATCACGACGATGTACTTGTTTCCACCATTCGTTTCTGGAAATGGGCCGGCTATATCGATGGCAACTCTCTCAAAAGGACTTCCAACGTTATACCGTCATGGGGACTTGCCCCGCCTGTGGGGACCGTTACTGGCTGCGCAGACTGCACACTTTCTGCACCAATCCTTCACGTCTTCCTTGCAGTTCACCCAGTAAAATCTTTCGCGCACCTTCTCCATAGTCTTCTTAACTCCCAGATGCCCTCCCGAAGTTCCATCGTGAAGTTCCCTCAGAACTTCTGGCACCCTATTCTTGGGGATTAGTAACTGTGTCTTCTGTTCCATGCCTTCCTGATTTGCTATGCCTCGTCTCAGAAGACCACGATCCAACACTACAGAGTCCCACTGCGCCCAGTATGATTTTACGGACGGTGCACATGGTGCTACCTCTTCCCAGGTAGGTCGCACGTCCCTGCTTTTCCACTCTAGCACCAATTTCAAATCCGGGTCGTTCTCGTTCTCCTGGTCTCTTCGCAGTTCTTCGCCTTGCCATTTGTCGTCAACAATGGCTGTCCTCGCAGTCGTGGATACTTTCTCGTCCAAATGACTACAGTGCTTACAGTCTTCGGCACAGGGTCTTCTCGACAAAGCATCGGCATTTCGATGGCTCGTTCCTGCCCGATGCTGAATTTCAAAATCGTACTCCTGAAGTCGTTGAAGTCGTTCGATCCATCGTGCAATTTGCCCTTCTGGGTTCTTGAAACGGAGAAGCCATTTTAGAGCGGCATGGTCGGTCCTCAGGAGGAAGCGTCTACCATACAAGTACTTGTAGAAATGTTCTATCGTTTTTACGACGGCTAGCAATTCTCTTCTTGTGACGCAATAATTTCGTTCCGGCTTTGATAGGACTTTACTGAAGTAGCCGATCACCTTCTCTTGCCCCTCTTGTATCTGGGAGAGTACACCACCAATCTCAACGTTGCTAGCATCTGTGTCCACGACAAACTTGCCTTCCGGAAGAGGATAACTCAGAATAGGAGCACAAATCAAGTACTGCTTTAGTTGTTCTAAACCAATTTGACACTGTTGGTCCCATTCAAATGGACGACCTTCTTCAGTGAGTTTTGGCAACAGCTTAGCAATGTCTGCAAATCCAGGAACGTAGCGCCGATAGTAAGTGCACAGGCCAAGGAAACTCCTTATTTGGTGTTTATTTCTGGGAGTTGGCCAGTCTTTCACCACCTGAATCTTCACAGGATCCACGGCGATTCCATTTCCATTAACAATGTGCCCCAGGTAATTCACTTCCTTCTGGAACAGGTGACACTTCTTGAGGCTAAGCTTTAGTCCACCTCCGCGAAGCCGCTGGAACACTCCTTCCAGATTCCTCAGGTGGTCGTCGAAAGTTTTTCCCACGACAATTATGTCGTCAAGGTACACCAGGCACGTTGTCCAGGATAGACCTTTCAGAACCGTCTCCATTAATCTCTCGAATGTCGTTGGAGCATTACATAACCCGAATGGCATCACTGTGAATTGTCACAGACCCATTCCAATGGAAAACGCCGTCTTTTCTCGATCTTCAGGCGCCAGCTCCACTTGCCAATATCCACTCTTTAAGTCCAAAGTTGAGAAGATCTTTGAGCCGGCCAGGATGTCCAAGGTATCATCAATCCGTGGCAGGGGATAGCTGTCCTTCTTAGTGACATTGTTGAGTAACCGATAGTCTACACAGAACCTGGTGGACCCATCCTTCCTCATCACAAGCACTACTGGTGACGCCCACGGGCTGCTTGATGGTTCTATCACGTTATCCTTTTCCATCTCGCGAATAATGCGTTCCGCTTCCTCACGCTTCGCCAACGGTAATAGCCTTCGAGCTTGACGGACAGGTCTTTCTTCTCCAGTCTCTATTTTGTGTTTCACGACATCAGTTCTTCCCTTGGATCCATTTTCTACCTCAAATACATCTTGATAGCGGCCGATCAGATTCTTTGCTTTTGTCTTCTGGTCTGGAGTCAATTCCTGGGCTGTTGACATAACCATTTCCCATAATTTCCTTGGGACTTTCGCTTCTGGCACGTTTGCTTCAAGGTGGTGGGAGATGGAGGACACCATGGTGCAGCTTCCCAAGATGGTTCCTTTCTTGATATTGACGGAGAAACAATTGACGTTCATCAGGCGGACAGGTACTTCCTTCTTCGCCGTCAACAACATTTTCCCAACGAGGACTCCTCATCCAATCCTTTGATCATCAGTATTAGGTTCAACCATAATGACTTGCCCATCTTGAAAAACACCGTCCAGTTTTGCGTCGACGATAACCTCAGTCCTGTTGGGTAATACAACGTCTTCAGCGAGGACTACTCGAGCGGTCACATCTCTTCGTTGATGTAGAACCAACTCCTCATTACTGACCGCCATCACGCCACGCTTTAAGTCCAATTGAAACCCGTGGGCACACATGACGTCCATGCCCAAAATTGCATCGTCCTCTATGTCTGCTGCCAGTGCACGGTGTTTTATTGGAGTTGAACCAATGATGATGATAACCTCTACTTCACCGTGGATAGTTGCTGATGTTCCAGTTGCAGTTTTCAGTCTCCACTTGGTCGGCTCGGTGCGTCCAGATGACTTGATGACGCCGGGTCTTAGGATGGTCTTCGTCGCACCCTATCCAACAACATGGTGTGAGGAATGTCATCAATAGTAACATCCACGAAGACACTGCTGGTTAACTGCCGTAGGGATATTACTTGTTTGGCTTTCGTCTTTGAGGGCCTTTGAATACGGGTCGACGTTTGCCCCTCTGCACCGACCCGGCTTAGTTTAACTGTGGCTTTCTTGGATCCTGTCTGGGCTTTGGACATCGCCTGCTAACATGTTCTTCCTCCTGGCCACACCAGCGACTTCTTCGGCTTGAAGACCTGTTCCACAATGCGGCGAACATCCTCGGCGGTGGTATACTCCCTGAGTCGCTCTTTTATAGCATATCCCACCTTGGCGTTAGCGGATTCTTCCTCTTCTTCCTCTTGGAAGTCCATAGCCACTCGCACCTTGACATGCCCTCTTGAGACTGGTCTCGCCGCTTCAAATTCTAAGGCATAAGCCAATGCGTTCTTGGACGTCTTCGGATGGGTCATTCTTAATGCCTGCTGGTTGTCTGTTCAACAGGAGCTGTGGGATATGCCAACTGGACCAGACGCGCTAGGTCTGCTTCGAATTCCTGAAGACTTTCTCCGGATTTCTAACAGCAATTCCTCAACTGCGCATGGTATACCTCGGTCAGATGGGCCTGTCCGTAACGCATTTCCATCCTATTCACCAGCTTGTCGAAGTCTTCTTGTTCCTCTCGCGGCATCGTCTGTAGCACATCGATAGCGTCCCCTCTCAAGGCCACAATTAACAAAGTGGCTTTTTCGCTGGCCGTCCATCTGTCTGCCTTTGCTACTGCTTCGAACTGTTTGAAGTAGTTGGGCCAAGAAGACTTTCCATCGAACGTTGGTGGTTTTATTTTCAATTTCGAATTTTCCGCTGGTCCTTCCACAATTCGGGTTTCATTATTTTCTAGTATTTCCACTGGTGGCTGATCCCCGAACATTCGCAACCCCGCCATGATTTGTTCCAGATTTTTGATCTTGTTATCCTGCTGGAATATTATTTCATCCATTTTCTTACAGGTTTCTTGTTTCTTCCGATATTTTTACCACTAGTTTATCTTCGAGTCCTTTCGTCTGTTCTAGAAATTCACCCTTCAAATTTCCGGACTGTTCTAGAAGTTTCTCGTCGAAATTTCTGGATTGCTCTAGAAATTTCTCGTCTAAGTCTCTAGATTGTTCCAACAATTTATTTTGTAATTTGCGGAATTTTCCAGATTGTTCTAGAAGCTTCTCCTCTAAATTTCTGGATTGTTCTCGAAGTTCGTCCTTGAAATTTCCAGATTGTTCTCGAAGCTCGTCCTTGAAATTTCCAGATTGTTCTAGAAATTTCTCCTCTAAATTTTTGGATTGTTCTCGAAGCTTCTCTAAATTTCCAGACTGTTCTTGAAATTTCTCGTTCAAATTTCTGGATTGTTCTCGAAGTTCGTCCTTGAAATTTCCAGATTGTTCTAGAAACTTCTCGTCCAAATTTCTGGATTGTTCTTGAAGTTCATCCTTGAAATTTCCAGATTGTTCTCGAAGTTCGTCCTTGAAATTTCCAGATTGTTCTAGAAGCTTTTCCTCTAAGTTTCTGGATTGTTCTCGAAGTTCATCTTTCAGGATTTTATTAAAATCGACGGGACCACACGAAATTTCGAAAAGGAACATCTCTGGATCTTCACCAGCTGTCAACAAATCGCATCGGAGACGCTGTTGGCGTGCGCCTTTCAAACCACAGGTTTCTAACTCTCGTTCCTCCAATTCGGTTTTTAATTCGGCCACTTTTAAGTCTTTCAACAACACTTTTCTCGTAGCCATTGTTTTTTTTTTTCCGAGACTGTACTTATTTAATAATCTGATTAAATTTAGTTTACTTTAAATTGTTTATTTATTTGCACAAACCCGCACACCGACACCACTGTTACGTTTCTAGGGTTTAAATTAATTAATTTAATTGAATAAAACATTCGATAACAACTTAACCGTAATTTAATAACGCTTACAATCTAATTTATTTGTAACAATTTATTTACACACTAAATCTAACTTCGACGATCGCTATTTAGAATTCGACTGGCTCCTGAGTCGACTGACTGGTGAGTCAACTTCGGTCGATTTTATAGCCTTTGCTGCCGTCTCGAATTCTCCACGCTGGAAAAGTATAGTCTGTTCGATGTAGACCCCGGTGGCGTGACGGCCGATGACGCATAACAGCGAACCGACTTCTTGACGCCTTCAGTGTGACGTAGTGCTGAGTGGCTCGCCACATTATGTATTTTTAAGGCCTAAATTAGAATATGGAGCTTTGATATGATATCTTATTTATAATTACTACATAGAATTAATCGTGGAATAGATAACCAATTATTGTGAAACAGGTTCAACTTTAGATCATTATACACTCCACGTATCGTCGTATCTGTATCTTTTCTGTATAATTTAATTAATATCGCATTGAGTATTCCTCCTTAGTGCTATATGTTAACCGTAACTACGTCACAAAATTTGTTAGTAAAATAATATTTTCATTTGTATTTACAATGTGGTACAAAGTTATATATGACTCTTTATCAATAAGAATATCAGTTATTAACAAAAAAAGGAACAGGACCCAAAGATGAACCTTGCGGCTATGGTATACATGAAAGCAAACATTTAATACTCATTTTTTTACGTGTACTTAAGAAGACGAGTGCTTTGTCGCGTTGGTTTTCACTTTTTCGAACTGCACTACGAATATAAAGTGCTTAAAAATAATATTTCTTGATATTTAAAAAAGGCTTTAATTTCTTTGATTGTGCTGGCACATTCGTTATCCCTGCACTTTTTTGCTGTTTTTCTGTTAATATGTGTAAACAGTTGTTTCAATTCGCTTGGTAATTGTTGATGTTGTTCTGCGCAAATATTATTATTATTGTAAAACAATAATAGTTTTTGTAAGCTTGAGACAGGAAAGAATTCAGTAATTAAATACAGCATAAATTATTAAACGTACGTGCTTGTGGTTATTTAATCATCCGGTATTTCTGATATTCCCGCGATTGAGTTCAGTTTTTTATCGGGCTATGCGGTTTTGTGTAGGCCGAGTATATCGCTAATGTACTTTTTGCACACAGGACAGAAACGTTAGTGAACAAGTGACCGAGACTCGATTGAAATAATTCAACCGTGCATTATGCACAGTGTTATTCATGTCCGGATTCATTCCTCCAGAAAAATTGATACTGTAAAAAATTAATATTTTCGTGCATGCAAAAATCACGTTCAGTTGCACTCGAAAAATGAAAAAAAGGTTAAGCGCGCATCCTGTGTTAGGCACACCCCAAATTACAATAATACATTTTACCGCCCTATTATGACTCACTATACTAATAAAGTTAACATGATATCTCGACAATTAACATACAATACGAAACATGCAAGTTTTATCAAATATTATGTATCCCACAGCATACATACGCGGTTTAAAGGAAATCGGGCATTTAAATTTTAAATGGACGCTCGTAACTCATATGTTTTTACTTTTTACGCTCACGGACGTTTCGGCATTCAAAACAAGGTGCAATGTCCAATATCAAGGTGAAGGAAAACAGACACAAGTCAAAATGCATATGAACAGTAATTATAATTATTTAGTAAATTGCAGGGAATTATAACTAAATATAAACTAATTATAATTATGTATAGATTGCTATCAAAAAAAATATAATACTTTATTTATTTATTTATTTTAATAAAAATGAAAATGACGTTCTCATTCCCCAATATTCTTTCACTCTCTCATTTACATTACATTGAAATGAATCATCACATTATTATTTCTAAAATGAATTTCTATTATCGACCTTCCTTCACCAATAACTTATTAACCAGAAAAGAGATTTAATCGACTCAAAATAGTATCAGAACCATCCCGTACAGTTTCGTGAGCTATAGAAATTAATTCTCGTGTGTCAGAATTTTTATTTATTATAGTCAAGTAACGTGAACTCATGCGGGTCGTTTATGCATATAGCATATTGTTATTAATATAATTACTTGCATCCCTTGCAATAATAATATTTAACGAGTGGCGAGGGGATACATTTTCAGCGCCTCAAAAATCGGACTTGAAGATAATCTTTTCTGTTGTTTTAACACGAAGGAAAAGATCCCCGCCGCGAACATGAGATGGTTCTCAGAAGTGAAACGTAACAGGCCTTTTAGGGGTTCATTCATGTGGTACTGCACCTCATTCACAGTTCAAGCAAGTTTGTTCAGTAGTTACTCGGAATTGAAATATGTCGAAAAGAAAGTCGATAACAGATTTTTTAAATATTTGTCCAGTCTCTAAAATATATTTCCTTTTCATCGTGAAACAACGTACAGGATTAGTTAAATAACTTATCTTTAATGACAGTGAAGATATTTAAAAATACCAGATGTTTTTTTTTTTTATAAATCGCTTTGTTGCACTAAACATTGAAGTTTAAAAAAAACAACGTATATTGCAGCAATATTAATTTTATAGGAGATAAAAAAAATAATGACTTGATTAAAAATAAGTCAAATTTAATTCACCCATGTGATTTTATCAATTCAAAGTAAACAATTCTAATTAATTTTTGTTGTAAAGTAAACCGTTATAGAAATATTGATTGTTAAATATTTTTAATCTTTTATTTCTTTTTAAATTTCAAAGTTCACCTAATCATTTCTCCGTTCACCTAATGATCACCTCAAATAAAAAGAAAACAAACTAATAAAGCAATCCGATTTTCAAGAATACGACTTGTTTTGTAATTTTCGATGAAAAACACACTAACACTCTGATAGATATCTAAATTTTTTGAATAATGGCAAAAAGTAAGTCGTATTCTTGAAAAACAGTTTGGTTTATTAGTTTTTTTTATTTGAATTGATTATTAAGTGAACGAAGAAATGATCAGGTGAACATTGAACATTAAACATCCAGTATTTCTGAAACGGTTTACTATAAAACAAAACATTAATAGAGTTTTTTACTTAGTTTGAATTGATTATCACGTGGTTGAAGTGGTGACCTGGGCTGCAAGAATTTATCGATATATCGATATCATCGATAATATAATAATAATACCCTTTATGACGGAAGCTTCTTTAGGCCGGTGTGCCTCTTAGTAGAGTGTAGTAGTAAGAGCTACATTAATTTCTCATATTTAGAGGGCGCGGCGAAAATGGTCAAGCAAAATGGTCAAATTCTATTACCGGCGGTGTTTGTCTAATCTAACGAAAACCAAGTGGATTCAGTTGAGGCAGAGCACGCGGTAAAGGAGAATATGTGCGGAGTATGCTCAACAGTCCGTGTAAACATTTAATTTATCTAAGATGAGTAATTTTAATTTATTAATGATTCTGTACAAGTTATTTTGGAATTAATTACCGTGAACAATTAATTTTTTTTCATTTTTTAAAAGTTACTTGTTTAATAATAAAATTAAAAGTATTCAATTCATGAATAATTTAATTGATAATCTGATTGTTTTGGAATTACTGTGAACAACTAAATTATTTTTTATTATTTAAAAGTTACTTTTTTAATAAAATCAGTATTTGACAATGACTTTTCAAAGTATGCGTATTATCTATGTACCATCGCAGACAATATAAACGGAACGAGATGCAGTAAAACTGCGAAATTCACATTGCACGGTCGAGATGTTTACCCCGATAAGTAATGCAATAAAATGTGTAATAAGACTCAATTTCGCTAGCTCTTAAGAGGCCTTAGTGCCAAGCAAATTTTCAGTCGTTCCGTTTATATTGTCTGCGATGGTACATATCTTTTCGTATTTTTTTCTTAATCGATACTATTGGCAAATGCCTAAATTAAACTTTATCAGATTGCTTGTCGGAATTTGAACTGCAACTGTATGTAAAGCATTGGCAAAATAAAACTCTATTTACACATAGGTATTTTAAATTAAAAAAAATTATAATCATTGCTTGGAAATGGAAATGTTTTAATTACGATTGTGAGGAGTAAGGCAGGTAGTATTTTTTCAGAAAGTAAACCAAAACGTTCAAGAAAGTATTTATAAAGGTCAAAAAGTTTACAATAGTATTGTAAATATATTTTAACAATATTCATAAATAAATAAATAAATAAATAAAACATGTTGAAACCTTGCTTATTCAAGCAGAAATAAAAATTCGTGCAGAAATTTAAAAAATTTAAGACAAATTAAAAAAAATTTTAACACATTAAAATCTTACAAATTTAACAATTTGCAGTTCAATTCATGAAAGGACACATGCATGCCATGTACAAAACTTCAAGTCTAAATTACATACTTGATATTCTTGTTAGATTTATTGTTGAAAATTGGAATGAAATAATTAATTATTTACATACCAAATTTACTTGAAGAATAGATAAAAACGGATATTTGTTAAAGTTGAGAGTTGACAACACCGGTTGATCTATTTGAAGTGTCACATTTTAGCATATGTTATAATGACCTGAAATTAATTTGTCAAATTTTACTACAATTGTCAACCTAATAAAATAAAATCACGACCTAATTGATGGTAAATAAATACAAAAAAAACAGACATTAAGTATAGTTTTGATTAACTGATTAGTTCAATTAATGTATTCTTTCATGAATTTAACAGTATTATAATTTTTATAGTATATCTACAAAATATACATATACAGTGATCGCCAAAAAGTTGGCATCATATGGAAAAATTTTTTATTACTGATTTTTTAAAACCTTTTTGCGCCAATAGTTTGTGCATGTTCGATAAACAAATATAAGTAGGACAATGTTGGTGAGAAACTTCTAGTGTTGCTAAAAATAGGACTTATTTAAGATACGAAAATTAAAAAATTATTGTAATTTGGAATTGCTGGACATATTAAGACAAAATTTTAGTAGGCTTCAATAGTTATTTGCAAAACGTGTGTCTTGATTGCCAGACAGAATTTCCTTCTGTCTAGTATTTCTAAAAAAGGAAGATTTTTGATATTCTCAGTTTTACTCAAGATGTGAAGCAGTCGATGGTCATTTGGCATTTAACTTTAATTTAACATTTACGAATGGTTAGTTTATTCTTTTATATTCATAAAAAATATTTAATAGAATAATTTTTCTCTTGAGTTCCTTACACAAGATAATTTGAAACAATTTTTCACGTTTTTGGTGCAAGGCCTTTTTTACATACGATTTCGTGTTAATGTTTTTGATTTTTTCATAATACGTTTCTCATAATTCCAATTTAGTCTAAGCAGACCGAAAATTGCAAGAATTGCAACTACTTTTCGGTTTATACCCTATTAATATTTGTACTTATAAAATCGATATCGTTCGTTGTAGCCATGAAATTGATTGACTGTTTGTACTAATGTCGATAAAGTACTGATTTAAACTGATCCAAATCAAAAAGTAGATTCAATTCTTGCAATTTTTAGTCTGCTTAAGCTATGTTGGGGTTAGAAGATTTGTGTAATCAAGAAATCAAAAGTAATAATACAAAATTTTATGTAGAGAAAGCCTTGCACCAGAGATGTGAAAAATCGTTTCAAATTTTCTTGTGCATGCAACAGTTAAACACGCAAGAGCAAATTTGATTGTTTTAAATACTGCTTATGAATATAAATGAATAAGCTAACCACTCGTAAGAGTTAAATCCCAAATGACTATTGACTTCTTCGCATCTTGAGCAAAACTGAGAATTTCGAAAATCTTCTTTTTTTCGAAATACTAGACCGAAGGAAATTTTGTCTAGCAATCAATCCACACACTTTGTAAGTAACTATTGAATCCTACTAAAATTTTGTCTAATATGTCCAGCAATTCCAAATTACAACAATTTTTTAATTTTCGTATCTTAAATAAGTGCTATTTCTAGCGACACTAAAAGTTGCCCACCAGCATTGTTCTACTTATATTTGTTTATCGAACATGCACAAACTATTGGCGCAAAGTTTTTAAAAAAAAATCAATAATAAAAAATTTTTCCATATGGTGCGAACATTTTGGCGGCCATTGTATTTACAATATGGAAAGAAAGTCATACTTTCTTCCTAGGAAATGTTGCACTAACGTTGAGAAATATTCTGCTCTTCTATAACGACAACGACGACCACGCAAAATATACATTCTCCTCCTGTTCAATAACGACGGCGCAAAAGAAAACGTTCTGTTTCTCTTCAATAACGACGGCGCAAAAGAAAACGTTCTGTTTCTCTTCAATAACGACGAAGCAAAAAACAAACGTTCTCTTCCTTTTCAATTACGACTCTTAACTTATGATGACTGAAAAAGAAACAATAATTAGTAAATTACATTACACAATTAACTTTTTTGGTAGGAATATCACCATAAATTTGAGAATAAAGTAATAAAATTCTATTTGGGAACCAAAAAAATTAAATATGTGCAATACATATCTCTAACTCTTCCTCTTCTTCCTCACGTTATACTGAACCCAGTTGTATATGTGCCTCGGTCTGCGACAGATAAAGAAGCTGCATGCATTAAAATAAACAAAGAACTCACCCTGCACTTTCAGTCATTATTTTCAAGTTTCTTCAAAACCACAATGCTTTAAAAAGAAAGGGCAACATCACCCATCTAAGTCGCTAAGATCTCTGACCAAAACGGAAAAGCGTGGATCGTGGCGCTGCCGAATTTAGCGGACGTCATCCGCAGTAGTGACACTCTAGAGTTTTTAACATCAAAACATCAAAAATGTTCCAATTGCAGGGTGCGGAACGCACTTGAACTGATCTTTTTTACTTTCCCCCGTCTCCTCACGCACCTGTATCTATGACTACGCATATATCACGCTTGTATCACTTATGCGGTGTTCCCATTAAAATCTCAGAAGTGTAGTTCGGATCAAATTGGTTCAGATCATCTCAGGTACTTGAAATTCGTAATTGGAAAGGACCTTAAATGTGTCTTTTTAAAATAAAAATTTTTACAAAAAAAACATTGAATAAACAAATCGAAATTATGAGCTTGGTGCAGGACTTTATCGCCAGCGTGTATAAGAAAGGAAACTTGTTCCCTTGCAATAAGGTCAAGTAACAAATTTCAGAAAGAATCTGGTTTAGTGTAATGTAATGTAATACATACCTAGAACTTTTCTTCTTCAGGTTACAAACAGTTTAACTACATTGTTAAGTTTTCTGTTGCATATCGGATATCTTTTGCAAAGTTTCCAGACTCGTCTGCTACGCGGATAGCAGCAAGCGACATGAGCACACGTGCCATGCAGTAAAGCACCGTCCTTACTCCTGCTATTACATGTCATACATAAATTCTTAACTTCAATGTCTGGTAGTGATTGGAGAGGTACTTGGAATTCACCCCAGAGTATCATCATTTGAAGCTTCCATTGTATGCTCTTCTGTTTTCTCATCTGCCCCTGATATCACGTCATTCTCGTTACTCTCATCAGCATGTTTTCGCTTTTTCCCAAGTTGTCGTTCATTACTCTCCTCATTAGCATGTTTCTGACGTCATTGTAGTCGTCTAGGTGGAGAAGGATGTAAACTTCTCTTCTTCGAAAAGCATGTCCTGCGTAATCTAAATGGCTGACTATAATTATAACAATTGCACTTAACACACTTGACATAAAATTTTCTTCTTCGCCTGAATTCTTCCAAGTCTGAATAATCCGACTGTGAGCCCTCATCATAAGGTTCACAATCACTCCGTGAAGAATTACTACTCGGAACTGCTATAGGACCACTAGACAATTAAGTTGAAATCCACGGACTACTTTCTTTTTTTTCATTAACAATCGGGCTTCCTACTTCATATTCTACTCGGACACTATTTAAGCTTACAGTTCTAGTATCTCGGAGTGCTGCTTCTAATTGTCCTTCTTGTGTGCTGTTGACACTTTCTGTGTCATCATCAGAATCTTCAGAACTTTTACTCAATTGACGAACGACACAACTATACCGGGCTATTTTCTCTTTTTGCGATCCATCCATTTCACTCGAGCAATGATGATTATTTAATTTCAAAACAGCAACGCGATTTCGTAGCAATAATTCATAACAACAATGCTACATTTCACTCGAGCAATAATGATTAACTTAATTTTAAAACAACAATGCGATTTTCTAGAATTAATGCGATATCTGAATTCATAACAAGAATGCTACCTTTAGATCTTAGATTAAAATTTAGAACAGATAAAATAGCGACATCTTACGATCGCTTTTTGACCTGACATTGCAGTAGGATAGACAAATTGAAGCGGGATTTGCTCCTAATAAGTCCCCCATGCAAGGCGGCCATGCTTGCTGTCAAAGCATAATGAAAGTCTTTAGAAAAATTTTTTTGCAAATCGTTTTTGATCGCAGTGAAAACCTCGAGCAGCCTCTGGACAGCTGTTTCAGCCCTGCTTGGGGCTTCTTCAGCAGAGACGTAGCTCGACATTCCCACTGCAGACCAAAAACGACTTGCCCAATTTATTCGCAATTGCCATG